>CM036616.1:45078531-45644112 GCA_020745705.1 Hemiprocne comata
AGTATCCATAGTTCTCATTGATTTAAGCTGTTGAGTTCAGTACCTTTCATGAATAAGGCTGGATTTGGCCCTAAATATTTGCCTCTAAAAATAAAATAAATTGTAAACAGATTAAACTCAGTATCATCCAAGCTGTAGACCCCAAAATAAATATTTAAAGGTGTGATTTGTAATTTTGGTCTTCCATTCTCCTAAAGCACTGTGATGTGATAAAAATTAAACACTTTTGCCCCTCAGGTAATTTTTTTGCATCCTTTTAAAGTGAAAGGGTAACTAAAATGGTTTGGAATGTAACTTTTAACATAGAGGAAAAAAAAGTACAAATAGACAAACACAGGACTTAACAATGGTTATTCCTTTGACATTCAACATAATCAGGCTGTGTCTGATCAGAAGCAAAAAGTTAAACCATCTTCATATAGCAAGCTGCCTTCTGCAAGCAGGTAGCATCATACCAAGCTTCCAGAACATTCCTGAGCTGCTGGGTGCATTTTTTACAATTAAAGTTTCCATTTTTCAGAGTCAGTGTTTTGTTTTCTCAGATATCTGTGACTCCTGCATGGGTCTCAGATTTCATTATTTATTACTCTGCTGTCATTCAGCCTGTCACCTTGTATTCAGCCATTTAAAGCATTCCGTGTAAGAACACATGAAGCAACAGAAATCTTCATATTATCCATTGATAAATAAGTGACATAAGTATTAACATAGAATTGTTAATTATGTTAATAATTGACAGCCTTATTATATGACAGCATGGAGCCATCCTGGTAAGAAGATTGAAATTGCTACACATGCACTGCCCTTTAATTATATTCTGAGAAACTTCTCAAGTAGCTGAACACTAAAACAGTGTCTGAAAAACAGTGGAAAAGGTGGAAAGAGATTCAGACCAAGGTCTAACCCTAACTATATTAGTACAATATCTCATGCTGTTCTTGCAGGTTGCATTCCTTGTGGCCACAGGTCAGACTAGACACATAGCAGCCTAGACCTGGCAGTAGTAGCAAGAAAAGCATCACTCACTTTTGGGGTTAATTGCCCTGATGTCTTCCCAGCAGTCAAACAAGCCAGCTGCATAGCTCCAGGGTAACTGACTGTCTGCATAAGAGTGGTGAAAACCCTAATATGTTTATTGAAAAATTATTAAGATCCTGTTATGTCTCACATGATAGAAGAAACATTTTCATTTAGGCACAACAAGAATTTGACACTTTTTTGTATTTGAAAGGAGTGAAAGGAAAAGAAAAAGGAGAAAAAGGCAGAAGTACGCAACTTTTTATAAAAAATTACTACAAGGTTATCCACTATGAGCTCACTTAATTACCAGTATTTTTGTTCTTAATCACAAGTATTTTAATGCTCACATTTTTAGACCAAATGTTTTCAGTACATGTCTCAACATCTATAGAAGAGATGAGAGCTTACAAATTGTTTTGCAAATCAAATCTCAGTCTATTTTAATATTCCATACAAAATCCAGAATTCCTTTCTCTTAAGACTGAAGTTATTTAGGAAGTTAGACAAACTTAACAGACCATTTGGGCAACAAAAAAACCTTGGAAACAACAGAAAAAGCCAGCTTCTTAACATTATTCCAGATTATCCATTAAGCCTAAACAAAATGTTTTAGTTTGTTTTGTTTGCTGATTATAACATGAAATAGTGTAAAAAATTCTACAGTTCACATTTACTTGCCACTTTCACCCTAAAAGAGAGATACAAATTACATTTTTCACTAAAAGAAGAAACCAGGATTGACAAGTGCATGGTCAAAAGAACGATCAACTATCAGAAATAGTGTACCCAGGACAACAGTTTCTGCCACTGCCCCCCTTCTGTGCAATGCAGTCTTGCTGTCTAAGGTTCATGGAAATATCAAGATAACTGTCATGCTGTTTTTATATCCACTTGTTTGTGTTGTGCACTGAGAAACATGGAAATAAGGTGTTAGGCATCACTACCTGTACTATGGAAGGACCAGATTAAAAAAGAAACCAAACACATTGTTATGTAAGTCGTATTTGATGAAAAAATAAATTTTGGGTTGAGACAAAAGTTCAGCTTCTAAACTGCATGTAATAAATAGTACTCAGCTCTTGTAGCACTAAGCTCTTGTACTGCCAGGATAGTAACCACAATAGGGCTAGATGGGTACAAACCATGGCTGAGGCTCGAGAAAACTCTGATACCAAAACTGTCATATGCAGGTAAAATGGAAAACAAAACCTGTTTATCCTCTTTGTACTCCCTTGCCAGCATTTCTTTACCCTGACAGCCTTGAACAGAAACAGCTATTACATCTCTTTGCAATGCATCTCAAAGTCTTTAAAACATGACTCACAGCTCACCTGAGCTGAAGCCCATTGTTCCTTCTGAAAGGATGCACAAAATTATATCACATCCGTGCTCTGCAAAGAGAGAGGTGGACACAAACTTGGGCCTGAGCCAAGGATGTGCAAGTGGCTTCTGTAACTCTAAGGAGGCCACTTGAAACGGTATTGGTTTCAAAACTTCAGTGTCAAAGCCCTTGAAACTTGGTGGCTTTGTAAGTAGAAGAATGAGAGCAGAGAATGTAAGAACTAAGGGAGTCCAGTGCAAACTGACAAGTTATTTATATTGGCAGAGCATAAAATACACAACTACCAAGAAGATACGAATGCAGAGACTCCACTAAGATTTTACTATGGGATCAATCCTTAATTAAGGATAAGATGTATTACTGAATAACCTCTTTCCATTTTCCAATTATTTTTTTTTGCTTATAACCCAGGGTATCTCTTTGTTCCAGCTCTTTCCTGGAGCACGTATAATTGAGTTTTATGTGGTAAGTCTCTGTAGGCTGGATTCATCAGGCTTAAATAAAGCTAGCAGAGTGCCAAAGAACAATCTAGCCAGTACTGGCTTTCTATCACAGAAAACTGGGATGAAATAGACCTCAAGTTGCCATCCAGTCAATTCCCTTAGCCTTATAATATTCCTGATACCAGTTTGTCTAACCAAAAAACCACAAGTAAGGGAAAATACATTGCCCTCCAAGACAATCTCCTCAAAGGCTAAAAAAAAAAATCTTCGCAAGCGTTGTAGATAGACAAAAGACAGTATATGCAATATCTCTAACTTTAGGGAAGGAGTTGACTGTCTCTCATGACCTTTCAGTAAGTGTACTGTAGAAATACAGTCCAGGTGGGAGCTACCATGAAGCAAATATAGAATTGATTAGAAAAGTCATAGGCAGAGTAGTTCTTAATGTTTCACTATTAAATGGTAAAAATAGATCAAATGGGTTTTCAGAGTAATGATCCAAGTCCTTGAGTAGGCAGTGCACTTAGTAAGTTTGTGTGTATGAAGTGGAAAAGATTGCACTCACTTTGGCAGGTAGAAAGCATTTAAAATTATCTTGACAAGTCAAGGAAATAATCTGTGCAAATATTGTTTCTCTGGGAATAATCAACCACATAAGTTCAACTTGAAGAACATCTATGCAACAGCTTTGCAGGAAAGGAGCTGGGGATGGAATGACTCACAGACCAAAGAGGCTTTACCAACTCATACTTTTGCATCATGGCATCATCTGAGAGTATTAATAGGACAATCAGTAGTCAAGACTGACTAAAGAACCCACATGAGTAAAAGCCTTACTAATGGGAATACTCTGCTCTAAGTACCACAGTTCAGAAACTATTATATTAGTGGAAAGTTTCCACAGGAGACTAACTACAACCATAAACATAAGTGGTAGGGCAGGTGGGGCAGTCAGAGATGACAGGGATATTTATTTCCTATGGGACTATGCTGCAATGAGAAAATTAACAAATATCTCCTGGATGTAGGAGGAGAAGCAGTAATCCTGGTTTTCATTCAGATTAAATGTCTTTGACTGTGTGAATGGTTAAGGGCAAGAATGGGTTATCTAGGTAAGACTCTAGCTTCTCCTAGGAAAAAAGTTGCATTAGGAAAATTTCAGACAGAGTTCCTGAGGTTGGGAATTAATTAGATCAGCCTAAAAGGTCCCTTCTAGCTGTTCTTTGTTCTATCCATAAGAGCTGAGCATCCAGCTCCTGCTCTCAGCTGGTTTTAGAAAAGCTCATGACATGTTCTTGGCCCGATGAATATAATGACTCACCAGTGTAGATCATTAACTTCCTGCTGCAGACCTCATCTACACAACACATGCCATTCTTAACCACAGTCAATACTGCGGTCTCTCACTGACGTCTCCAGCACCATCATCAAAAGCCTATGTTTCCTCACCTGCCTTGTGTTTGTCTCCCTGACACATCACAGGAGAGCAGATTCCTTTCCCAAACCCGTAACTGTTTGGCTTTTAACTAAGATTTATTTTTAAAAACTTCCAGTAATGGTTCAGGCATGGCTTTTGTCATCAGCAGCCCTGGGGTGGTGACACAATTTAAATTTCCCTTTACTGTCACACAAAGACAAATATTTCTCCTCACTCAGCATTTATGCCAATGCTGTATGATGCAAATGTGAGCATGGTTGCATTTGCATGTCTGCTAGAGCAGCACAATGCCATGTATCAGCTTTTGTCTTCTGATGGCAATAAACCCTTGAGCCAAATGCATCAATGTATCAGAACAATAGATTTTTTTTTTTCTTCTGCTTCTGATTTAGAGTAACAAATGGTTTTTATTTATTTCAACTATAGTTAGTTCTGGTAATAGAGTTGGACTGATACCCACAGGAAATCAAGCTGTGTGTTCACCATTTCTTCTCTGTTATTGCTGCAGAAAAACAGCTTTAAGAGGCAAATACTTCACATAGTGTAGGTAATCTGTCTAATTAAAAAAACCAAAACAACAAACACTTAAATTCTCCTCTCTGTCTCCCATCATCACAGCATTATCTTTAATAACAGTCGTTTTTTTTTCCCTTTGTAGGAAATTGCACAACCTTGCTGACAAGTTCTGGTTCTAATTTACAAGAATGATCCATACACTGGCTCTGGGAATGACAGTGTCCACCACTGGCAAACTTCTCTTAAATCTCAGGCTTTTCATCCTCTCTGATTTTCATAGCAATACTCGATACGGAATTTTCTGCAGTTACTGCTGAATCTTCAACTTCACTTCTTCAGAAATACATTAAAAAAGTAATGAAAACTAAATTCAGACATCTGAAATCAGCCTTCAGCATGGACATGCCAGGCAAGTTTCAAGTAATAGATATCAGAGAATAGATTACCTCAAAAAATTGACCAGAACACAATCTTACATGTGCATCCCAAATTGTCTTAATTTACCAAAATAGAATGAAACTTAACAGGTCACTAAATCAAGGTGGTGGGCTGATTCTAGTGCCACAACTGCCCCTTTATATCCCCAGCTTGCTAGAAACTACTACTCCCCAAAGATGAGAACCTGGTTGCAGCAATCTCGATAAGTATTTTCTCCATCCAGGACTGTCGTAATATTGTGTCAAAAGCATACACATCTAAGAATGAATAAAAATGTAGAAATAGTTTGCTTATTATGTGACGTGCCAAAATCTATCTCAGTTTGTCCATACAAGGCTCTAGTTGGTTTTCATTGCAGATTTTCAAAGACGTGGTTACTCCAGAGGCACATGCCTCTCCAGGAGTCATCAAGAGCGCTGCATTCTTTGGAAGTAAGGCAAAGCCTACTGGTGGAGCAAGTGAGAAGCAAAGAGTAAAATACTTCTATCTGAGGCCCTCATTAACTGAATTTCTAGAAGAGGTCAGTTCACTCTTGCCACATTGCAGAATTTTCCTTGTAGAAGTTCTGACCATAACCAAAGAAGAGTAAAAGAAAAAAACATGCACTCTCCCTCAGGTAGGTTCTTCTGTGCAAGCATAGGAGAAAATACTAAAGCTCCTTGCAATCCATCCTGCAAATCCAGTTTACTAAGGTATTGCCTATGTGTCAAATGTTTTAGAAATTTCCAAATGCAGTTTAACACTCTGGGCAACCACTTCTTCAGTACTTCAAAACCAAATCCTTAACATACACCAGTGTTCCAGACCTCTTGTGATTCTCCTGCAAGCTGCATAATCTGTGAACATGTTGGCACACAAATGTGTGTCCTCATGAATAGAGTAATTATCACAATGCGATATGCATAATCAAATTTTTATATTGTCTTTGATCCAGCAGTCACTGGCAACATTACAATGCATGGTAACTACTTTAAGTTATCATATTATTATCCTTCTATGCATGTTTAAAATTTGCATAGCTTCAAAGCACTGATTTTGTTCACAATTGGGGTTTCTGTACACTGATGTCTCACTTGAGCAGTTTAAAGCAAGAATTGAAGTGTCTCTGCCAAAACTTTTCTTCATTTATTTTGACATCCCTGAGTGACATTTTAGCTGCCTTTTTTTGGACCAAATTATCATTTCAGTCTATGGAATATTTTAATTTGTTATTTTCACCAGTCAGCAACCAAAGTAGAAATTAAAATGCTAATGTATCTTCATATCTTATGAAAGAAATTCCATATAGAAACAATTATCTTTGGTGCATGAGGGCTAAGTGCTTGATCTTTTACTACTGTTGTGGCAAAACCAGCTCCATCCACAGGCCATCTCCACCCCAAAATTTGAAGGAACATCCACAAAAACTGTGTGGTCATTTTGCCAATGACAGAGACTATCTGTTGTGCTCTTGCCTTGGATCCATAAAGAAGACTGAGGCAGGTGGAGTGCCTTGGAAGAAGGGCAAATGAGAGGGCTTTGCCCTTCCACTTGGCCCTTCTCAAGCCAAAACGCCATGACAGGGAGGGAATGTTCCACCAACAACAGCATTTGGATGGCAAGAGGGCAGTAGACAGTGAGTCTTACACAGACCCTTTTTATTTCTGTTTTGCCCTAATGTGGTTTGTGTTTTATTTATTTCAAAATAGTTACATTTCTAGCTTTTCAATAATAAATGGCATTTTCTGGTTTTAAGTGTCTTCTGGTTCTTCCAGCAGGAGTTCAGTATAAGGAGAAGATCTGTGACTGACCATCTCAGACTTTGAACCAGATTAGCCTCCCATCCAAATGCCTATAAATCAATATATTCTCATTGTTGGAAACAGATTTTACTTCCCCCTCATTTTACAATGTAGTATTAACATGAAGAACATACAGTGTAAGTCACCAGGTGATCTAAGCATGGTGTATTGCAGGTACTTTAAACAGTACTGCAAAATGAAGAGAGTAACAGTAGTGAATAAATTACTCATGTAAAAAAACAAATTGAAGGAGAAATGAAGTCAAGGGATGAGTTTTTACTTTTTAGGGGCTAAAGAAAAATTATTAATTTAGGGATCCTCTATTTGGAGTTTTTCACCTATATAATTTTTAAAAGAGAAAAGTTCTCTTATTGCATCAAACACTAGTAACAATGTCTGAAATCTCAAGAATAAGGCTTTACTTATGTAGCACACATATTGTTGTTCCAAATCTGGCCTGACAACTGCATCTAAGGCAAACAAGTTTGAAAAATGGAGAAAGAAACTTAAGGGAAAGATGATAGTGTAACAAAAAAAAAAAATAAAAAAATCAATCCCAAATCCAAAACACCTCTCTCTAGCAACATGACCATGGAAGTGTTAATTTTAGTATCTACAATGACTACTTAATATCAATAGTCTCTACTAAAAGCATGAGACAAATGTTTCTGTTGTATTAAAGCAAGACTCTTGAAAATAACCTACTCCCTCTACGAACAGTGAGAAAGCTTAGATCACAGCATTTGAGACTTAGGTTCAAAACTTCAGTTTTGAATGCATTAATACATGTTGCATGTCATAGAACCTACATACTCAGCAGAACTAGCAGGAAACAATCCTGTTTAACTGACATTTCCAAGTTGATGTCTGTCCCAAATCAGATCACAAAATGTTGATGATTCTCACAGAAGGGAAGTTCCCACAAAATTTCAGATTTTTCAGAAAATTTCATAGTCAAAATATGCAAATTATTAAGGACTGCTGACACCTTCCCAGTCTGAGAAAAATAAATCGATTTTTTTTTGTTCATTTGCTGTTGTTGCATGTAGAGAGAAAATTAAGATTCTATACCTCAAAATGATTTACCAGTTTATCAAAATAAGTATCAGAATAAGAGCGGAGAAACAACATATTTCAGCCTTTCCTCATATACTTTCATCAAAACAGCATGGGAACCAGAGACAGATGCTCACTGAAGCAATTTCTGCAGTGGTTTAACATGTTGTTTCCTTAAGTGGGAGTTCAATTCCTAAGCCAGAGCCAGGGGGATAAATCATGCTATTTCCCCCTCCCAGAGTGAAGTTAGCAACTTGGTTAAGTTCATATGGCTTTCTTTGTCCTAAAGGTAATGATGAACACTGGAAAGAGCCTTTCCATCCATTTATTTTAAGTCCTGGCAAAGAGACAGTAGCAAACAGTCAGAGGAAAATAGCTTTTTAATCCACTGCATTTCTGAAATGAACTTCTAAGTGAGGCTTGATAATTTTTTAGTTTTTAATTCTACCATCTAAATCAGGAAAACACAACAACCTAGAGAAACTTTCAGCAGCAGACTAATGAAACATGCTGCAGACTAATCCTTCTTCTTATCTTTTTTCTCTCATGAGCTGTCTCCTGCTTCCCACAGACTGTTGTGAAGCCATGAACATGGTAACCCATTCAGAGCTTAACACAAATGCTGAAAGATGTTATATTAACAATGAATGTGACTTAATGAACCAAACTTTCCAGCATGCAGACTCCTTTATTTAGGGAACATGAAACAGTGCATTTGAGCTATCCAAAGGCCTGGACTTGAAAATTAATTGAAAAAGTAACAGCAGTCCTTGCCAGCCCAACGCTGCCACCTTCTGTGTTTATTACACTCTCCCACCTGAAGAAAAAGAGGATGTTTGATGTTCCCTATGGACTCATGGCATTGAGCTGCACCGCTTATATCCCATTACTTTGCTTTACTTTAAGCTAGTAGTGGTAGCTCTGTGCTGCTGCCTTGAGCTGGCATTAAAAAAAGGGAGAATCAAACCCATCTCCTAGCTGCTGCTCACCCCCCATGTAACAGAAAATGGGGACAAGGAGATTTAATCCCCTTTACTTACAGTGTTTAAGTGATACCACAGGACAGTGTACAAACATCCAGCTCCTATAGAGCAGTAGCATGGAGAGTGCCCCAGGTTGATGGAGAGTACATTATATGCAAGGAAACCAACCTCAAATATGAATTCAACACTGATGCCAACATTTATTTTTACCGCTAGTTATCAGATATAAT
Source organism: Hemiprocne comata (assembly GCA_020745705.1). Taxonomy (NCBI): domain Eukaryota; kingdom Metazoa; phylum Chordata; class Aves; order Apodiformes; family Apodidae; genus Hemiprocne; species Hemiprocne comata. The sequence continues at coordinate 45,087,779 of CM036616.1, forward strand.
TGAACTGGTTATGAATAAAAATCCTAACAGGATGACAACAGAAAAAAGGGATTGATATTACTGTGGAAATATACTGCTGTGGTAAAGTGGCTGATTGTACACCAACCCTGCAGGTAAGGTATTTCTTTATATCCTTCTAGATGATACTGCTTCCTCTTGCAGCAAAATTGGCAGCAAAATCAACTAGCTTACTAAAGCCAAGAATTCCAAGTTGTGCTGTCCTAAGAGCTTCTTTTGAAAGCCCCGAGTAAGAGAATTATCAGACCTTTTGAGAAGTTTTAAACATATATCCATTCTAATGTTGCAGTTTAACGTGCTTTATTTTGGGCATTTTAATTTTTTTCTTGTGATTTTAATTTGAAGATGGTCCTAAAACACAGACTTCTTTATCTGTGAGAGTTAAGTGATGCAAATAAAATCCTTTTAATAATCACTAGTCAAAAATAATGGCAACACATATCCACTAGCAAAATTCTGCTGAATTTCATTTGATTTTTCCCTGTAAACAGAAAAGAGTCCAAGCTGATTTGACAGCTTCCTTGATCTGATTAGTGACTGGGTCTAGGCAAGTTTAAAGTTGGCTAGATTTGTTTACAAATACTGGGGTTTTTGTGTCATTGCAAAGCAGTCTGCAAGTAAAGGCAAGAATAAGTGGGTCTGAAAAAGACCTTCACATCTCCAGGCAGGATAACAATATACGGGAGATGTATATGTGAATTTTAGCCACAAATGCACACAAGTCTAGCTGATGCAAAAGGGCCTGGTACGCTTTTTCTTTCATTTGTTTGTTTCCTTTCTACTTTGCTTTCATTAACTAAAGCTTTATTTCTAAGCTCGTAAGGACGTGGTACAGCCCAAAGCCTGACACAGCCTGCTAGGCAGCACATCAGCTACTGCAAAGACAAAGATGCCTGAAGGCACCCTGTGGAAAGAAGTCTTTTCCCAACAGAATAAAAATATAAGTTGCTGGATTGTTTTGTGTTTGGTTTATTTTTTTGTCTTTTAAAAGCCAACAAGCTTAAGTAAGAAAACAGAGGAGAAGACAAGAGTCAAAAGTTACAGCTAGATCCCTTGCACCACAGTGGAAACTGAAATAATTGCTAAGAGAGCAAAGGGTGTTATGACTTGACAGAGAGGGGAAAAACCCAGAGTTACCATAAATGCTCATCATGCTGTGTGCATTGCTAGCTATTAAGCCTTCCTATTGCTCAATATACTAATTTTATGTTTTCCTCAATTCAGAAAACCATTTATGTCCCAAATATCTCCATACATTTTCACATGTGCTCCTGTGTTATCAGCACAGTTGGAGCCCCTATCTTGGGCTAGGTTAATTCAGCGCCTCAGCAATACTAAAATAATAATAATGATAATGCTGATATTCTTTACAGATCCTGTGGGATGCTAAGTTTAAGGAATGTCAGGTGTTACTGTGGGAACTGATTTCTTGCTTAGTCGCACATTCAATGTACTTATCTCACTCTGCACTTAACATAAAAACTTTTCTGTGATTTCGTTCCAGGCCTACCTGAGTTGCATGGAAAGAAGTGTTTAGTTTATTAGAAATTAATCCACTACAGAATACATTTTTTTTTCCCAGAGTAGCATTTTAAATTAAACCAGGCTACAGTATTTTCTGATGAAAGTTGGATGTACTTGTAATTCCAGCTGCTTTAAGGAGTGACAGAATAATTAAACTTCCAAGTAAACCTGTGACAGCCTTTGCAAGGTTGAAGCAACTGTAGTGCCTAGACAGATGTTGAACTAGCCCACCTGTGTGGAAAATTCCCAATGGCTGTTACTTCCTATAGAAAGGACAGAGTTTTTATCTTCTTACTGATTAAGAACTCTTACAATTTCCTTTCCATAGTAAGATGAATTGAACTAAATTAAATTTCTGACAAATTACATCAGGAAACAACAATGAAAATTCCTGTAGGTCAAGGATGAATATTATGTCAGAACACACCTACAGTCATCTGAAAAAGTTCTGGCATTTGTCTGCAACATGGGAAACAAAAATCCAGGACTCCATGGTAGGTGGTAGAAACTGCACTTGAACCAGGGTTAAGTCTAAGTGTTAGGAGTTTCTCTTTCTCTCATAGGTTTTCCTCTCAAATTATCTACCCTATTGAGTTATGCCCCACAACTAGGTAGAAGCAGAGGTGTGTGATGAAACAGCCTTGATTTCCTCCCAGCACAAGTGCACTCTTACATACCAAATGAGGTTTTTTTCTTTGAAGAGCTTTGAGAGTAAACTGTCACTGAATTTTAGGAAACAAATAAATTGTTTAGCTATAATACTGTTTTATTTTTCTTTTATAACTGTCAAATATTTGTGAAGCCAAGACAAAAAATGAGCCAGGACTCAGGCAATATTTTTTTAAATTTTTCTAATTCATTAAGAGATTGCCAATGTCCAATTTTTTTTCCAGAACCTATCCTTTTACCCTGCACAAACTTTTTCTCCTCACTCTCACAATTAGGATAAATAAATAAATACATTACATATATATGCATCAAAACATATATAAATCAGTGTTTCAGACTCCCTGTATGAAAACCAAGAACAACAGTTACTATATTTACACTTCCCATATGTTATGGATTTTAGGCATACTGGAAGAAAATAATCACTCTGGAAATTTTATTCACTTTTCTCTGCTTCAAAATTGTTGTAAAACATAATACCTGTAACATCCACAATATAAATTACCCTTTTCAATTACCCCTGCAAGTCTCAAATAATAATCTGAGGTATACTGCAATAAAAGGTGCTAGTAAAGGGTGGGAACATGGCCCTTGTGAGTTATGCATGTGTAAGAAAAAAGTATTTGTTTTAACAGCACACTCTGAAAAGTGATAAAGTCTTGTTACAGAAAAGAGTCCTGTGTCTCATTAGGCTACATCAGAAGTGACAAAATATGAGGTTCTTACAGAGCTAATGACATCACAGCAGATCATCCACATACTACACCTGCTAGCTACTGGGAAACTGATAAGCAGATAATCCCTTGGGATCTAATTTGACAGTAAAACCTACCAAACTAACAACAAGAAAACCCACAAAAGATTACTGAATACCCAAATATTTGCTGATACACTGCAAAAGCAGGCGGGCAGGACTTAAACTGGACCCTTGATGATTATTAAATGCCATATCTAGAATAATCTGGCCTGAAGATTTACAGCTTGACAGAGGTTAGGGAATAAAATTTTGCTTCTAAGACGAAGAGTCTTAAATCCTCAGCATTTCTGCATGCTCCTGCTTTCTTCTGTTACAATTCTGTCCATGGCATATATAGTATCTTTCAAGTATTTTTATTACTGCAATCTTTAAATTAAAAAGCCTAGAGAATAAAGATTTGAGGTTTTTTTCCAGATAACTGAAGAAATGCACCCACAATAGGGCTTGAGGGGAAGGATGGAGATAAAGAGCAGAACCACTTAAGCTCAGTGGTACCTGAATGTGGACCGTCAGGAGGAAAACAGCAGGAAATCATACCTTTACTTAAAGTTTTATTTTCTACTGTCTGTAACTTAGAGTCATAAGTGGGAAAAGCAGTTCACTAGTGATCAAAACAAATCCTACTTTAAGAATATGGGACCAGTACAAGTGCCTCGCCTTTAGTGACAATTACAAATTGGCAGGACTAGTTTTCTAATGTTCATGGTATAAAAATCCAGTGGGGAACTGGAGGGTGGAATACTGTCTTCCATTTGGCTCACAATTCAGAGAGAACTGAGTACATCAGGTACATGCACTATACAGTAGATTTTAGTAGATCTTGATAATTTTGTGTCAGATCTCGATAACCACAATGGCAATTTAATTGAACTATGTGGCATAGAATTAGAGAGTGTTATTTTGTGTCCAAAATGGCCAATATATGGGCCTTTAACACATTTGGGAAGGAAGGGAGTACTTCATAGTACTTGTCATACTATTACACTTCTTGCTATAAAAAAATTATTGTTTTCCATTAGTGAAGGGCAGCACTGATTTTTTATCCAATTCAAATCCCACTCCCACCAAAGCTGCCGGAAGAAACAGATGCACATTATTCTTGTATGGATCAATTTCAAACAACTAACCTCTCAGTGAACATTATTTCTATTTTACATACAACTGTCTGAAGGTAGCAACTTTTCAGTGTGTTTTAAGAAAGAAAAACAAATCACAAGTCACAGCAGTTTTGAGTCATACTTCCTCAGAAAAGAAAGACATTGCCATTGGCTCATAGAAAGTTTTCCAACACAGCTGCTTTTCCTGGAACTTTGACAGCAGAGATGTGCCTCTGAATTATAAACATAGCTTTGGCCATCAGAAATTTGGTTCAAAAATATAAACACTTTTCAATAAAATAGGTTTGGACTGTAACACCCTGTAAGGTATTGAAAAAGATGCAGATACAAGTGGAATCAATTCTTTCCCAAATGGTCAGAAAACAAAGCGACAGTAATTATTTTTCCTCAAGTGTTTTTAAACTCACTCCAGCCACTGTTCAGTGACTTGTGGGGAACAGGAGAGGTACCTGAGGACTGGAGGAAAGAAAATGTCACTCCAATCTTCAAACAGGGCAAGAAGGAGGTCCCAAATAACTATGGACCAGTCAGCCTCACCTCCATCCCTGGAAAGGTGATGGAACAACTAATCCTCGGGGCTGTCTCTAGTCATATCAAGGATAAGAGGGTCATTAGGAGGGTAAATCGTTCCATCTGCAGTGGATGTGATTTATCTTGATTTCAGTAAAGCATTTGACACCATCTCCCACAGCATCCTAGCAGCTAAACTGAGGTGTGGTCTGGATGATCTGGTAGTGATGTGGATAGTGAACTGTTTGAAGGAAAGAAGTCAGAGAGTTGTGGTCAATGGGAGAGAGTCTAGATGGAGGCCTGTATCTAGTGGAGTCCCTCAGGGGTCAGTACTGGGACCAGCACTATTCAATATATTCATCAACGACCTGGATGAGGGAACAGAGCGCACTGTCAGCAAGTTTGCTGATGACACAAAACTGGTAGGAGTGGCTGACACACCAGAAGGCTGTGCTGCCATTCAGTGAGACCTGGACAGGCTGGAGAGTTGGGCGGGGAGAAATTTAAATAAATACAACAAGGGCAAGTGTAGAGTCTTGCATCTGGGAAAGAACAACCTATCGCGGACCGAGATAGGTAAAGCCGCGACCCACACCCCCACCTCGGGGGATCGAGGGCTGAGGACCACTCCCCGTCACACTCACAAACAACGCTTAGGAATCAGTAAATTTATTATAGGCACTGAGGGTTCGGCAAGTCCGATATCAACTAACACACAAGGACTATCTATATATCTATATCTACACTTACATATCCATATACCAACAGCTATACAACACTACATCTATATACCAATAACAACACACATAGAAAACAAGAAAGAACCTCTCCCCTTCCCCTTTTCCCCTGTTCCCGTTCCCAGACAGGGATAAGAGGGAAAGCCTGGAGAGAGCCTTTGGGAAATAGAAGAATATTGAAAAAGAGAAGTGAGTGTCTGGTATGTGTGAATATTATGTAGGAATGTTAGTAAGAAGCCTCAGAATGTAGTTCGCAATTCTCACCACCAGGGTACGGCCGAAGCCAATCCCTGATCGTGATCCACGTCCTTTCCCTTGAGACTCTGGGCAAACGGTCCGTTCGGTACGCCCACACGCCAACAACCACAGGAAAAGGCGCCGTATAACTTCACGGCAGCCTCTGCAGCGGTACGCTCACCGCGGCGGCTGTATCTGTATGGTATTCACAGAGCGCGCGCCTTCTTGCTCCTCCCTTTTTTTTCCCGGTTCCGGCCCCGCCGTGCCTCCTGGGAGCTGTAGTCTGTAGTCTGTGCGCATGCGCCTGGTACCTCTGTCCTCTCCCCACGAGTGCCAGGGGGGCGCATCGCCAGGAATGGTCAGTGAATGTCGCTGGATTAAAGGCCATTATAGAGTCCGTCTCTCACACAACCCCATGTACTAGTACAGGTTGGGGGCTGACCTGCTGGAGAGCAGTGTAGGGGAAAGGGAGCTGAGGGTCCTGGTGGACAGAAGGATGACCATGGGCCAGCATTGTGCCTTTGTGGCCAAGAAGGCCAATGGCATCCTGGGGTGTATTAGAAGGGCTGCGGTTAGTAGGTCGAGAATGTTATTCCTCCCCCTCTACTCTGCCCTGGTGAGGCCACATCTGGAATGTTGTGTCCAGTTCTGGGCCTCTCAGTTCAAGAAGGACAGGGAACTGCTTGAAAGAGTCCAGTGCAGAGCCACAAAGATGATTAAGGGAGTGGAACATCTCCCTTATGAGGAAAGGCTGAGGCAGCTGGATCTCTTTAGCTTGGAGGAAACTGAGGTGCAACCTCATTAATGCTTATAAATATGTAAAGGGTGAGTGTCTGGAAGACAGAGACAGGTTGTTCTCAGTGATTTCCAGGGATAGGACAAGGAGCAATGGATGCAAACTGGAGCATAGGAGGTTCGATGTAAACATAAGGAAAAACTTTTTTACTGTGAGGGTGACAGATCACTGGAACAAGCTGCCCAGAGAGGTTGTGGAGTCTTCTTCTCTGGAGGCATTCAAAACCCACCTGGACGCATTCCTGTGTGAGCTAATCTAGGGGATCCTGCTCCAGCAGGGAGGTGGGACTATATGATCTTTTGAGGTCCCTTCCAACCCCTAACATTCTGTGTGTGTGTGTCTGTGTGTGATTTGGCCATTGTTTATTTTACCAGCCAATTTTATTTCACTGTTGTTTCATATCCTTTATCCTGCTTGTTGCATCTGCTCATTTCTTCAGGTTGCATTTGAGAAATTCTCCTTGGGAAGGTCAATTTCTATGTTGTGTGTGGATAGTACCTAACACAGGATGGCTCTGCCCCCAGTGCAAGTCTCTGGGGGCAGAAGTTACACACTAAATAACCTTCTGGTGCCATGTGCTGCCTTGGGTCACTTGAAGTAACTTCAAGTTTTTAATCACTGTAATTTTTGCCCAGTTAAGACACCCAGTAGACAGAAAAATGCACTTCACTTTGTGGATTTCAGGACAGAGAAGGTGTCTAAGATACAGCAAAAATAGCATGAGTGATCGTCCATTCAGCCTTCCTCAGGGGAAAAAAAGTGGGAAAGACATGGACAAAGGGAGGAAAACTGTTGATAATCCTTTCAATGCTGCAAGCACTAAGAAGTCATCCTGAGCAACCATATACATGCTCCTCAGTATTTGGTTCTATTTATGCCAATAGGTAACAAGAGGTCCACTAATCCTCATCTCTCTTGTTCTATTGAAAATGCTATGACTTTCTCTGAAAGTAGGCTCAAATGAGCAAAGAAACTCCTCCCAGTTACCTAACTGGAAGCAACCCAACCCTTTGCCTACATGCACTATTTTGATTTGAAGCGGCCCACCCACAGAAAACGAGGGGTGAGTACTAGGTAATAACTCCACAGTTCACTTTCCAACCAGTAGAAACAAGTTCCTCCTTTCTGTTAGAAAGAGTTTTTCCAAAGCAAATTATTCCTGAAGAATGAAACCATGAGTTTTTAAATGTTCCTGTTTTATTGTTGAGCTCTCTTACTGTTACTTCTCAATATCATGTAAAAATTGGTACACAAAGAGCATCTGCTTCCTTTTGATTAGACTTAACACTACTTATTTACCTAAAAACAAAGAAACAAACAAAAAACCCCAACACATCAAGTTTGATCAGCATTTGCACTATAACGTCCCACTGAACTCCTCTGTCTGTAGGTCTTCATTTTCTGGTGTATGGTTTGAGTATGCAACTCCCTCACACCATCATGATGAACCACTGTTGTAAGGATCAGCTTTTCCATTTGTACATTCTCCGTAAATAAAAGAAACACTTCACAGTTGCTATTTAAAGTGTAAACTCTTCATAAATTAGTGGATCAAATGAGTTGAACATCTAAGTGAACTTGTCCTGGGTCTGCCTAGGTACTTTCTGTGGTATCACTACTCCATGAATGGACTAGGAAGTACTTCAGTTCTCTGGCACTGCAGCCTGGAGATTGTCCTGTCCACACATCTGACCCGGCAGTGTGTTATTACATTGTCACTTTGTGAGGTACCAAAGAACAAGTTCGGGAGAAACATGCATGATGGTGCAAAGCAGCAGCACAACAATCTGGTGGGTGGGAAATGACGGAAGCATCTAAAGCAGCAACAGCTGCCCTGGGAGGAACAAAGAAAAAGGTCACCGTTTTAAGTCAGAGCACGTACTGGCATGGGTCTCCAGCCCAGTCAGAGCCAAGATTAGATGTCACATTCTCACACTTGTGCAGAATCACCCACAGTGCCTCAGGGGAGGGGAAATGGAGGAAGACATTGGGTAACAAATCCAACCAAGAGAAACCACAGCAAAACCTACCCAAGCTGTCACCAGCCAACAAACAAACCCTGCTTGCTAGCTGTCTCTCTCCCCACTCTTGGGGGAATTCAGGTATTTAGCTTGCTTATTGTTCAAAGCCTGCATAACAAAGCCTCACACCCAGCTGTTCACAGACAGGTCTAACAGCAACAAGAAGAGTAACAACTTTATTGTTAAAGTCTTATTTCACCAAACTCCACTAGCAAAGGTGAAAGCTACCAAAGATGATACAGTCACCCACTAACATTACTTCAAGCATGAGAGGCTGAAATGACAGTAATCTAAACAGAAATAATATCAACTAGACTACAAGCAGGAACACCAGCAATTAGATGAAATTTGAATGCACATTTTAGAAGGACCTTAGAGACCCTTCAAAGCCCACTGAGTCAGTACACACTGCTACTATCACAACAGCTATTCCAGAGATACTCTAGAGCAAACGGAGCTTCTGCTGCAGGCTGAGCCTTGTCAGGATGGCTTCAATAAGAGTGAACAAGAACAGTTCCACCAGAGAGTATCTTGTAACTCAGGAGGTAAAGCAGCATGGTAGGACATGTGGGGTGAAATCACTTCAAGTATAAAAGAAGGACTATCCACACTGAGCTGTTTAATGAAAGGAGAGAAGGACACCAGCTTCTTTTCTGGTTCCTTTAGGAGAGACGCAAGAAGAGACACTTTCGCAGGAAGCATCCAGAGCAGCTTAAGCAAACACGGACCCACAATGCTGAATACTGTCTGCACTGAGGTGCAATGAATGAACAATGCTAAAAGCCTCTGTTCCTGCAGGGTAACAGGAAACTAGGCAAAGAGCTTTTGAATTTCTAAATTTTGGGCTTAGGCACTTCTAAAGAAAGCTAAGGACACAAATCCTTTTTTAAACCTAGCCCTCCTTGTGGAAAAAGGCATCACTATATGATATCATGAGGTTCTGTGGAAGTTTTAGGGTTTGCTTCTGTTCTGTTGTACAAAACTTAAGTCAGAGAAAATACCACAGAGAAGAGCAGAATGCAGTACTGTAAAAAGTGATGAATGAGACCAAAATCTGCCCCACAAGCAGAGATGTCTGTAAAGACTAGATGTTCTTGGATGCATTATGTAAGACAATGCAACAAAACATTAATCTGCTTCCAGGACTCTGGGCATTAACACAAGAATTATGCTGAATAAATTTTTGTCCAACTAACTTCTTGTATATGAAAGTGAGCTATTAAAAGTAGCACTGGTTCACTTAATCTTTTGTTTCAGAATAACTGTTGTTTAACTTTTTTCTATGAAGGATATAATGGTGGGATAAGAAAAATTAAAGCCAACTCTTTGAAATGGAAATTGCCTAATAAAAGCTTAACAGTGATAACAAAACACTTCATGGAAATGGTTTTTTAAATGCTAATGCACATAAGCCTCTAAAATAGATTTTATTGCTATGACATGCCCAAAAGGTCTTGTCTTCCCTTACTGTACTTCTCAAGTATGTCTACACATGCTAAGCTTTGCAATTTACCTGCCATATTAGTGAAAAATTAATGATTTTGAAAGAACATGTAGGTGATGAACAGGCATGACTTCTGCGGTAAACAGTAAAACGCTACTACTATGTTCTCTGGTCTTCAATTTGTAAGAATTTCAAGTAGTAAAACCAGATTTCTAAAGTATCTAACTTTTTGGAGATTCCAAATTATGCTTGGAGTCTAAAGCTTCAGATACCCCCAAATTAACCACAAACTGCAGAAAAGTGGATTCACTGGGGAGAAGAATGAGGAGAGGGCGTGTAAGACTCTATTTTCATCTCAGATCACTGTCAGATTTTCCAGTCTCATCTCTTTTTGTACAAAATGTTACCAGTGTGACCTGTTTTTGTTATTGAAGTGTTTTCCAATTACAGCAAGAGAAGAAATCACAGCAACAAAAAGGCATTATCCATTTTTAGTTTATTGAACATTTTGTATGTTTGGAATGGTATTTATATGCATTGCTCTGTCATGCATGTTAGTTCATTCTTCAGGATTATGCACTCTCTGATGTTTGCCTGGGTGGGTTTAATCTGTTCTTCCAATTACACCAGTGCACTTCTCTAATTGCTCTGCAGCAAATCCAAATCTGTGTGAGACTCAGCAGCAGTGCCAGGGCTCAGCACACGCTGGGGCATGCTGGGGACAGCAGGGGCTCCCTGGAGCTGCAGCTAGGCAGGGCATAGCCACTAAGGACTGTTCCACCCTGGGCCCCAGCCAGGGTGTTTGAGTGCTCTGCTGTGCCACATGCCCTCTGTGCAGCTGGCAGTCACACGCACCCACTGTGTCACTCTGACAGCAAGCACCAACTCATTACAGCAATGCCAAGATGCATGAGCTGTTCCTTTCTCTCATCCACATAATTCCTTGCAGCCTACTCTAGAGCTGCTTTATCTTGGAAATAAATACAGAGCAGGAAGATGGGATCCTTTCAATAACATAAGGAGCAAGTGTTAACAGAGTTGTCCTCCCACCACAGCTTGTCTGTTTGCACCCTTTATGTGCCTGGAAGGTGGATACCAAGCTGAAGGTCGGCCGTACTGGGAGTCAGCAAGTGTGGACTTTGCAGAAACAATGAAGCTGACACTGATTTTCACACTTATCACCTGCAGAAGGAGAGGCTATATATGATTAACGGACCTCAGCTAGTCTGTTTTTCCAGGTCTAATGTAAGTAATCACAGAGACTGAGCGTGTTTCATTAGGGGACACTACAGCAGTGATACAGGGGGAAAGGAGGTTCCAGCAGAGTCAGCTGCATACCAGGCTCCCTGATCACAGTCCCTGGCCCTGGGCTACAAGGTGAAGCTCCCTTTAGAGCCAGATCCCATTATTACAGGGAGATCCTATGGGCTGTGGAGGGAAAGAAAGCAGGGAGAGAAGGAAGCAGCCTTTCCCCTTTATAGCAGAGCAGGTTTGGTCCACAAAAGACACGTGGTTCTTAGGGACAAACAATTGCACAGAAATAAACTTTTCAGCAGTTTCTAATGATGTGCAAAAACAACCACTCTAAACTCATGTTATTTAAAAACTCTACAAGTAAACAATTTCTCAATGAAATCTGTCATGGTCCAGATGCACAATAGATTTAAGGGAGTAAGTGAACATATGAACTAGTTGCTCAGCTGAAACACAGTAATTTTTATTATAAAGTGAGGGAGCTCTGGTGCACATTGTGTGTGAACCTCAAGGTTTCTTTAATTAAAATAAATGTGTAACCTACTGCTTAGCATGTTAGAGGGTTCCTTTCTGTGTCTTACCCAGAGGAAGGTGCTAGTTGTTAGTCACTAATTCCAGCAAATTGTTGATGGAAGAAGTTCAGATATTCCCCAAAGGAAACAAAACAGGACAAAAAAACCAACAAACAAATAAATAAAAAACGACAAAACAACAAAAAAACACCACCAGAACTCAGGCCTTTTGAATAGGTACTGTGTATACCTTACACTTCAAATAACTCATATCTTTGTGCAAAGTGCAACAACAGCTTAAACTTTTAGTTTTTCTAAGCCAAATTGAGTTTTCTAAACCAATAGAGTTGATCAACATCAACTCTATATTTGAAAAAGAGTGGTGGTCAGCTTGCATTCAGAGTCTGTGAACATTGCAGATGGTGATTGCAGTTTGGATTAATTACAGAAATGAAGGATTCAAGCTGCTTCATATCTACACAAATTGGCTGCTTTTGTGTTTAATAAAAATAGCTTTCCCCATTAGGAAATAGCTGCAGAGAGGGAACAGGGTGTTTTATTAAGTACTATAGGAATAATTGTCTACAGACTCCCTCCAATAGGAACAGTGAAGATAACAAGTTTAACCGATTTCAAGAGACAGCTACTACCTACATTTTATGAGACTGGGACTATCTACAACAATACAGGGCTGGAATCTAGAAACTAGAAAGTAATTTTTCCTTGGTTAAAAGTATTTCACCCTGTGAAAAGTTAAATATAAAAACCTATGGAAAGCATTCATTTCATCAGGCTTTGAATGAGCCACAAGATGTTTGACTGAATGTCACTATGTCATTTCTCAATCATCTAACACTCTCCCTTCATACTCTGAAGACTGTCTTCCCTGTTATTTGAGACATTTTTGCACTGTACCGTGGACATTTCCAAAACTAGAAAGAAAAGCGTAGAATTTCTATTACATTACTCCTATTACATGAAGTATAGAGACTATTCTTTGACACATACATTGAATGAACCCATTTTGGATAAACAAACAGCTTTACCTGATTTTTTTAACTTCCTTCCTTCTACTATAGTATGACACATGCTTTTTTTTTTTTGTTCTTGTTTGTTTTGTTTGTTGTTTTTCCCCTTCCCTTCCCTTCCCTTCCCTTCCCTTCCCTTCCCTTCCCTTCCCTTCCCTTCCCTTCCCTTCCCTTCCCTTCCCTTCCCTTCCCTTCCCTTCCCTTCCCTTCCCTTCCCTTCCCTTCCCTTCCCTTCCCTTCCCTTCCCTTCCCTTCCCTTCCCTTCCCTTCCCTTCCCTTCCCTTCCCTTCCCTTCCCTTCCCTTCCCTTCCCTTCCCTTCCCTTCCCTTCCCTTCCCTTCCCTTCCCTTCCCTTCCCTTCCCTTCCCTTCCCTTCCCTTCCCTTCCCTTCCCTTCCCTTCCCTTCCCTTCCCTTCCCTTTTTTGTTCCTTTCCTTTTTTTTCTTTCTTTTTTCATTGTACTCAGGTACAATGATAGAATGATTGAAGGATTTTGTCATCTCTTTCCCACAAGGAAAGTCTTGCCTCACTCTTCATCTCTAGAGGACATCAGTTCAGGATATTCAGACTGACTAGTGATGAGTAAATTGATCTTCCTGTGAAATTGCAACATGTGCCACCTGAAACATAGAAGTCTTTTTTGGAAGAGGAAAGTCAAAGGAAAATCTGAAAATCCATCTTCCTGATTTAAGTGACAATTTTGGCAACAAAAAACATTGTGGAAAAGAATTCATACACCACCAATTAGAAATTCATATTTGAACACCCAGAAAAACTACTGCTCCAATGTCTGAAACGTCTTTACTCATACCAAAATGAAATCCCACTTTAGCAAAATAATTCCTAGTGCTAAGTACCGCCCCTTTTAAAATATAATTTCATTGTTACTTATTTTTTTGCTCACACCCAATATTTTTCTTTTAATCTATTTCAGAAATGTATTTTCAGATAATCATTTACATTTCTACAGGAATGTTTTATCTATCTTAAGCAGGTTCTCTTTGCCAGGGATGGTCCCACTCCCCCTTAATCTCTAATGCAATGTATTTATTTATATTCTGATAACGGAGGTAATAAAAATGAAATCTACTTTAAAACTGAGAAAAATTAATTCAATACAAGATTTTTAATTCTAATTAAACCAAGTATAAGGTCCTGCACCTGGGTCTAGTCAATCCCCGGCATCAATATAGCCTGGGGGATGGACAGATTGAGAGCAGAGAAGGTCTTGGGGATCCTGGTGGATGAAAAATTTTGTGTGATCTGGCAATACCCACCCACAGCCCAGAAAGCCAACTGTATCTTGGGCTGCATCAGAAGAAGTGTGGCCAGCAGGACCAGGGAGGTGATTCTGCCCCTCTACTCCTTTCTCATGAGACCCCACCTAGTGTAGTGTGTCCAGCTTTGAAGCCCCCAACATAGAAAAAAAAAAACAGTGAACTCAGAACTGGAATGACAGATCAGTAAAAAGACAGGGTTGCAGAGAAGAAATTATGTATGAGAGAGCCTTGGAATAGAAAGTCTTTTGAGATATCACAGAAGGAGTGTAAGTATTAGGGCAGACAAGACATGCAGTTGAAGAGCAAATGAATGTGGAATGAGAGACACAAATCTAGATCTGAACTCTTTGACTTCTCATGCAGAGTGGTCGGTGTAGGAAAACAATATCCTGTTGTAGGAAGTAGATCTATCAGTACACAGTCGTAGAATCACAGAGAATCACAGGTAGAATCACAGGCAGGGACCTGTTGGTTTGGGTCCAGAGGAGGGCTATGAAAATGATAAGAGGACTGGAGCACCTCTGCTAGGCTGAAAGAGATGGGGTTGTTCAACCTGGAGAAGAGACGACTCTGGGAAGGCCTTATTTTGGCCTTTCAAAATATAAAGAGAGCTTAAAGGAAAGCTGGAAAGAGACTTTTTATGAAGGCCTGTAAGGACAGGAAAAGGGGCAACAGTTTTAAACTGAACGAGGGTATGTTTATATTGGGCATGGGGATATATTTTTTAGGATGAGGATGGTAGCACACCAGAACCGGTTGCCCAAAGAAGCTGTGACTACCATCCCTGAAGTGTTCAAGGAAAGCCTGGATGGGGCTTTTAGTAACCTGCCTAGTGAAAGATGTCTCTGCCCATGGCAGGAAAGTTAGACTAGATGATTTTTAGAAGTCCCTCCCAACCCAAACCATTCTGTGATTCTACGACTGTGTACTGATAGATCTACTTCCTACAACAGGATATTGTTTTCCTACACCGACCACTCTGCATGAGAAGTCAAAGAGTTCAGATCTAGATTTGTGTCTCTCATTCCACATTCATTTGCTCTTCAACTGCATGTCTTGTCTGCCCTAATACTTACACTCCTTCTGTGATATCTCAAAAGACTTTCTATTCCAAGGCTCTCTCATACATAATTTCTTCTCTGCAACCCTGTCTTTTTACTGATCTGTCATTCCAGTTCTGAGTTCACTGTTTTTTCCTGGTAACCTTGACCACTTGCAATACTTCTCCCCTGATCCATTAAAAGTCTGTGCCACAAAGTTCTCAACTCACACGTCCAGCATGGGAAATCCAGTGCAGTTAGGTATGAATGTAGAGGCTCAAAGTGGAATGCCTTGCTGGGCTTGACAACCACAGTCAGTTCCATGGAGACTTATGCCCATCTTTCATGGAAACCACAAACAAATTAGAGGAGTTTTTCACTTTTAATTAATGCAATAAGAAACTCTGAGTTGGTTTAGAAGGTATTTAATTAACTATTTTAAGCACTATAGACTAGCAGCTAAGAATAACCCTTTCTGTCAACTGCCTGAAGAAGCTGTTTATTATGACCACTACCTAAAGGCTTTCACGTGTCTTGAAATTCGCAGTCCGACATGAACCCAAGAACTTTTTCCTCATTTTATTGCAAATACTTGAAATATAATAAGTCTTCATTAGACCTTCTTACTTGACATGTGGTTATTTTTCCTTGTTTTCAAAGATTTTTTTATTTCACCCAAAACACGCTGCACAATAAACAAAACAAAAAAAAAAAAAGATATTGAAGAGTTAAACTGCAGCAATACTAATTGCAGTATGAAAAAAGTTCAGGATTTGTAAGTCCTACATTTTTCTGTTTCTATGGCAGATAATGGCACCTTAGTCCACTCTAAATGGCATATCAGAAAAGAAATTACATCTTCATTCAGCCTTTCTACAATAAACCGATGAATTCTCAAAAGGAAATGCAGCCTTAACGTATGTAAGTGATCACTATAAAGATCCTGATTTGATAGGAATTTCCACCTACAGGCATTTTCAACGTAAGTTTTTCCCTATTAGAAAACGTTGGCTTTTTAATGAGATCATAGCCGCAGTCTCCAGTGTTTGTATCCAATTAGAACTCAGTAGGTCACAGCACAGCCTGAGAAAAGAGGGAAGAGGAAGGGGAAGGGGCAGGGGCAGGGCAGGGCAGAGGAAGGGCAGGACAGGGGCAGGGGCAGAGACAGCGCAGGGGTGGGGACAGGGCAGGGCAGGGCAGAGGCAGGGCAGGGCAGAGGCAGGGCAGGACAGGGGCAGGGGCAGGGGCAGAGACAGCACAGGGGTGGGGACAGGGCAGGGCAGGGCAGAGGCAGGGCAGGGCAGAGGCAGGGCAGGGCAGGGGCAGGACAGGGCAGGGCAGAGGCAGGGCAGAGGCAGGGCAGGGCAGGGCAAGGGCAAGGGAAAAGGAAAGGGCAAAGGCAAGGGCAAGGGCAAGGGCAAGGGCAAGGGCAAGGGAAAGGGAAAGGGAAAGGGAAAGGGAAAGGGAAAATCCCTCTATCAGTATTTCTATTAAAAATATCAACTACAAACTCCAGGCTGAGGGGGCAACTAGCATATACAGTTTCACAGTTTCATTTTATGCTGAAATACTAATATGTCCCCAAACTGATTACATTTAACCCTCATATGCCTGGGAGTTTCACTGAAGAATTACAATCAGTCCATCTCTAGTACTCTGGGGGCATCACCCCAAGACAGCAGTAGAGAAGAGTCAGTCCCAAGCATATCAACAGTAAGAAGGAGTAAGGTCATCAACATATTAGCATTGTAGACCAGATGGGAAGTTGTTTTGAAGATAATTTCCCAATTGCCTTCCACATGTGTGGTTCATGCTATGGATCCAGTTCAGACCATAAAAGCTGTATTTCTTCTGGATGACACTGGGGAGGTAAATGCTCTCCAGGGGTTTGCCTGATGCACCCTAAACACTAATGGTCATTCAGATCAGAGGAACAGACTAGCACTTCTTTGAAACAAGCCCACCCGCCTCTGAAAATGTCAGAGTGCCAACATCAGTACTGTAGCACAAACATGACCTCCCAACAGGTCACACTACTAAGAGCATCAACACAGCTCATGAATATGAGCATAACATGAGGATCACTCACTCAACAAGAAGCATAGGGAATAATTCCTCCAAAAAGGGATTTGTAGTAAAGTCAGCAGCATCCAAAGAGGGCATCTGGGATACTCTGAGGTCAGTGAAAGTTTTGTCACTGAGATCAGAAGGATCTGAATTTTCATGGCCAGAGGTTTGGCACTCCTCTCAAGAGCGTCTGTTTTTACAGTGTTGAATTTTCCTTGTTAGACCAAGGATCAGACTTGCATTTGTCTGAATCAGCAGCAGCAAGGATGTCTCTGGAGAAAGTGAAATACTACATTAGTGTATCAGCAAAGAAACTAATGTTGAAAGTACGTTTAAGTGGCAGGTGTTTAGTCTTAAAAATCCACCATAATTTTCATTTGCATCAGCTGTAGCACTTAATGGTTATTTACACCCAGCCTTGAGCCAAGACATCATTTTCAATACCATTTTCAAGGCTTTAAAGATCTGCCAAGAATTGTAGCAGGAGTAAGTCCATTAGTTTCCAGCTCACCTCTACTCTGCTAGTAAAAGTCCTTATCTCCCCACTGAGACAAGTGCCCAAGTTTTGCTGTAATAAATATTAGTTTACAAATCCTGGATTCATTTTAGCAATGCAGAGTAAATTAATGGTATTTAAAGACTTCTATTGTCTCAGCTCTTCTTAGTTTTAGGATCTCCATAGAGAAAAAAGCTATCCTATCACTGACTCAAGGTCAACAGCAACACTATTTTAATGTCCCTAACACTTCTGAGAAGCTGAAAGATTTAAAAACAAGTTATATTTTGATGAAGTGTCTGCTACACAGGATGCCTGCATTAGGTACCTACAGACCAGTTGCAGACACATCTGGTGTGTCTAGAGAGTGACCCAGCAGTGTTGTACACTTGGCCATAATATTATATATGCTAGCATTTCCTCCACTAAACTAGTTTTGCAGCTTGAGGCATTTGGGATTCAATTTGCTCCTTGTTCAATGCCCTCCTTTGCAGGTTGACATGAGCTGGTGCCCAGAGACCAGGGCTGCTCCCAGCCAGAACACAGGGATGCAAGAGAGCGAACAGGACTATGCCCACACAGGGGCATCCTTCTGCACTGCTGAAAGCCAAAGACATTTGCCATGACCTCCACCAATATGTTGTAGGTTGCTCAGCCAGAGTGCAGCAGAGCAGAGCACTGGATCTGAACCCCACTTGGATGTCACTTTATAATGAGTAGCATTTTAGGTTATTATTGAAACTAGGGAAAAAGGAACCTAAATACCATTAGCAATTGTTCTGGTGAAGGTTAGCTACAGATGCAAGTACTTGTTTGACAAATGACACTTCACAGCATGCTCAGGATTTTTTTTAAAGATCATTAGACCTGAATTATTTGTAACTGAAGAAAGTTTGTAACTTTCAACACCTTCTGCCTAAAACAGGAAGATTTCCATTTTAGAGAGATAAAAGTACCTGTGGCTCTCAATGAAATAAAAGAAACTAGACAAAATAACATATTTCAATTTAATTTACAACACTTAGAATAAAAAAAACACTGACACAGGGCTTTGTGTCAGCTGCTTTCCAAACGTTTTACAATGGAATAGAAGCAGAAATGGGTTAAAAAGAATTAAGCAAAGCAAAAGCAGGAACATGACTCTGTTGGGTGCAGGTGTGCAGGTGTTGGCAGTGGGAGTATTTAAGATATGGCAAAACCACCAAACAGATAGAGAGGGAGGAGGAAAAAAAAAAGTGTAAAACAGAAGCATGAGCCTTCTCCTCCTATTTTCTCCCCCAAACCTCGGGCAGAGGAGTAGTGAGAGAGCTGCTGGGTGGAAGTGTGGCTGCATGCCGAGGCTGACAAACCACGACGACTTACTGAAGGTCACAGAGCAATTCACTGTAGCAAAGCCAAGAACAAAATCCCAGTTGTTGCTAGCTAGCTCTCTAACCTCCTCCTGGATATAGCTGCAGTAGGATGACCAATTCATACAGACTTGTGACGGAAACAGAGACGAGGTGCAGAGAGTAGCCAACGAGAGCCCTGACTCTGTGACTAATCACTGACCCTGGGCAGCACGACAAACTTCAAAGGAAGCATTGCATTGGCACAGTATGGCTGGGGCTTAAGAGGCCTTACAGTTGATTTCAGTAAGTGCTGTTGGCACTAGCCAAATCAGAAACATCTAATGCAAATAGCAACCGCAGAGTGTCAAGAAGTCATGTCAGAATAATGTTATGTTATTTTTAAACTCAAATTCATCTTCTGTAGTTTGCCTTAAAGACCTAGCTTCTGTAAAAGGCAAATCTTACACAAGAGAGAGGGGGGAAAGCAAAAAGCCCTTATTTTTTTTACAATTTAAATTCTCATGTGTCTTCTAAACCACTACCATATAATCGTCTCTGAATTGAGATACAGAAATTTTTTACTTTCATGACATATAGACGAAAAAGAGTTTCTATCTGGATCAGAAAAGGTTGAAAATTAACCACAAAATAAACCACAAAAAACACCAGACAAAATACATTTGTATATTTAAAACAGACTTAAAGTAACTATAATGGAATTACACTAATACATCTACAGTAAATACTTTTGTGGAAGAAACCCTCATATTTATAGTGGATTTTGGAAAAACTCTAATTTCTATTGGAAAATATCCCATTTATATTGGAATAAAACAATTCTTTTTCTTTTTTTTTTTTTTTTCTCCTCTCTAGTGCCATGCTAATTGGCTCTTTTCCAATTCAGTAGACTGCCAAAGAAAGCCACAAAATCATAGAATCATAGAATGGTTTGGGTTGGAAGAGATCTTAAAGACCATCTAGTTCGAACCCTGTGCATGGGCAGGGACACCTCCCCTTAGACCAGGTTGCTCCAAGCCCAATCCAACCTGGCCTTGAACACTTCCAGGGATGGGGCAGCCACAACTTCCCTGGGCAACCTGTGCCTGTCACCACTCTCACACTAAATAGGTTTTTTCCTAATATCCAAGCTAAATCTACCCTTTCAGCTTAAAACCCTTCATCCTTAAAGCTTCCCCCGCATCCTACCATTACATGTGCTGGTAAAAATCTCTCTCCAGCTTTTCTGTAGCCCCCTTCAGGTAGGTGCTATAAAGTCTCCCCACAGCCCAGTCACCATCTATATGTATCAATACACATAGAACTTCCAAAAGAACTAGTAAAAATCACACTGGCATGCACAGGTGTTCTAGTCTAAAGGTGTACTTTGGCTTTTTTATCTGTATGAGCTACCCGCTAGGACAGAACAAGAATGAATCTACTGTGGCAAACAGCTGCAAATGGTTAATGAGCACATCAGTGATCAAATAATATTTTTATGTTACCTGTGAGCGAAGGCAAAGCCGGTTACTCTGCTAAGAAAGGTGTCAGGCTTTTATTCCAAATGTTCCATAATTTCAGGATCTGTTTGTTTCAGCATGTATGGTTTGCACAATTACCAGGGCACAAATACTTGAACTTTGTTCAAGGTGCACAAGTGGTAGCAACTTACCCTATGGCAGATAATAATGTAAAAAAGTATATTTATGGACTAAAGTTGCACATCTACAAGACAAAGCCAAAGTGATCAACTATTTCAGTACTTTTGCTTCATGCACCTCTGGCTGTTTTTCAGTATTTTCAAGACTGCTTAAAAAAGAATAAGTGTTACAGTGTTAGTACCACTTAGGAAGAAACTAGAGGTTTTTGCACAAGTTTTCTTTTCCCAAATAAAAGTGACCAGTTAAGGTTTTACAGTAGTATTTATATAACAACCACTTGCAAGGCAAGGTTATTACCAACAATGTTCTTGACCAGGTTAACATCACAGAAGTATGCTGTGCTTTTTTTCACAGTATCACAGTATCACAGTGTCATTCTGGTTGGAAAAGACCTTCAAGATCATCGAATCCAGCCACTACCCTAACTTTGACGTGACCACCACTAAACCCTGTCCCTTGGCACCACATCTGTCTTTCTAGATGTCTCCAGGGATGGTGGCTCAACCACCTCCTTAGACAGCCTGGATCAACAAGTCCAAGTCCTGCCTCAGAATAGGACAACCCCAAAGTTCACACCATGTCCCTGAAGGCATTGTCCAAATGTTTCTTGACTGTTGTCAAGCTCGGTGCCATTACTGCTTCCCTGGGGAGCCTATTGCAGTGCTTCATCACCCTCTGGGTGAAGAATCTCTTCCTAATGTCCAACCTAAACCTCCCTCCGCACATCTTCCTACCATTCCCTCCAGTCATATCTGGTCACCAAGAGAAGAGGTCAGCGTCTACTCCTCCTCCTTCCCTAGTGAGGAAGCAGTAAGCTGCAATGAGGTCTCCCCTCAGCCTCCTCTTCTCCAGGCTGAACAGACCAAGTGCCTTTAGCCGCTCCTCATACGGCATCCCCTCCAAGCCCTTCAACAACCTTGTGGCCCTCCTCTGGACAAGGGAGGGCCACGAGTATACATCTTAGTACACTAATGCCAGTAAAAATTAAAAGACCTTAGTGGACTCTATGGATGCATATTCAAGGACATGCATTCAGGACACATAATCACTCTCACAAATTAAATATTTTAAGATACATTCTCAGCAGATAACAAATACAAATATAATCTTAAAGCTTTGATCTTGATTGAATCCTCAGGCTGTAGAAAGTCTTTGATTTTATACTGCCATATAAGAGCTGTGAATTAGAACAGGCAATAGAAAAGGGGCAGCAGAATGAAAATAAGTTTGGTTGTGATAAGCTTGTGCTGAGTCTACAAGACAGAGTTCATAGCCAAGCATTAGAGAAGTGAATAATGTTGTAGTAGATGCTAATGAGTTGGAAAAGATCTAAGATCAATAGTGATAATGTTTTTCCAGTAAAAGCAGAAAGGCATAGACATTGAATTCTCTAAGTAATTAAGTGATGACAATCTCATCTGATTTTGAATTTAGAGCAAACATTAATTGCCAAAACACCTTTAGCAGAAAAGTGCAGGTTGCTCTTTCTGTTTTATTCAGGACAATTCCTAACAGGTGATGCTTCATTCTTGCTCTGCAAAAGTGAAATTGAGATGGGGGGGGGGAAACCTTGCAAAGTTCCTGTCTTTACCCTTTTGAGTAAAAAATAATTTGCATGTGGGAATACAAAATAAAGAACAATGTTTTCTATCTGTCACTTCTATTTCATCAGATTGTACTGTGAATTCAGATAAGACACTATCCCGGAGTACAGCTATAATAAAAATGCACTCTGTTCATTAAAGTTAAGCAACACATTTCAAAGGTTTGAGAGGTGCTGTTGATGTGGTAAAGCTTCAGACCAGCTTTCCTACTTGTATTGAATAGCACCCTGCAATCTATGTAGTCCTGTTCACCTCAATGTGGAGCAGAAACACAGATTTGGAAAAGACTTGCATTCAAGGAAAGCATGCTCAAATTAAATAATTATCAGCTAACTGAGGAGCTGGGATCATAGAATCACAGAATGTCAGGTTGGAAGGGACCTCAAGGATCACCTGGTCCAAACTTTTTAGGTACTACTACAGTAGTAGTATGGCTCAGCACCCTGTCAAGCTGAGACTTAAAATTGTCCAATGTGGGGGAATCTACCACTTCCCTTGGGAGACTATTTCAAAGTTTGATTGCCCTCATGGTGAAAAGAAGCTTGATACTAAAAAAGGGGTGAAGAAAGAGATAAGTAAGGGGTTTTTTGGAAGTTTTTGTCTCAAAAAATATTCAGCTGTTAAATGCACCTAACTGGCAAACTCTGTTTCCCTAAGCAAAAAATCATTTCTCAGCTTACCTGTTGTATCTTTCCATTAGCTCAGAGAGGTCCTGTTCTGACACCTTGTCTTTCAGCTGTTGGGATCATTGAGATTGTCCCAAAAGGGCTCTTGCTCCTAGGACATGGTGACCAACCCATAGGCTGTGACCTCCTTTACCACTCAGTCTTCTTGCTTGTCTGTGCCAATGTCACTGGAAGAGTTGCTTGTGGGAGGAAAATTCAAGAGGGTCAAGACTTGCCAGTCTATTTCACTCAGTCCCCATTTCCAGCTGAGGCACTATCATGTCACTTCAAGTTGCACACTCTTAAGGTGAATAAAGTACCAGATGAAGAAAATGATCATTTGTAAAAAGACTTTACTTTTAAAAAAGAAATACTAATAAAATCTTCCAAGATATATTTACCATCCTCTTTCAGAGTCAGTCGACTTCTACTACTGAGAGGAACTGGTAAAAAAAAAACAGAGGGGAACTTTTGTGCTCACTGGGGAGGTATCTGACAAGAAAGCAGCCTGTTGAAGAGGAGGGGACTGCCTCCAGAAACATTTGCATGACCAACAGCCTGGAGTGCCATTTTCCTTTTGTTTCCCTTTCTTTCTTCTGCACAGTGAAAGGGACACCTGGACACAAAAAACAACAAAGAGCTTGTTGTCTTCATGCCCTCAAGAGATTATGTCTATTTGCCTGTTAACCCAGCTCCAACAAACTGGTGTTTCTAGTTATGGTTTTGCTATGTTCCCTGCATCTGTACTTGAGGATCACTCTTGTATTTTGCATGTCACAAAACATACCAGGTTTTTAATTATTTTGGTTTTACAAAATAACAGATCATTTAATGATAACATTTTCCTCTTGCTTTTGGATAAAACTTCAACTTGCTTTTGGGGAATCCTGCATTTCTGTCCCTTCCATTGGAAAAAGGTCAGCTACAAAGGCACTGTGACCCTGAATATCAATACTAAGGGGCAGTTTTTATCACTCTTTGTCACCCCCCTTGTGTTAAGTATCTTCACTGATTTTTAGTGGGGATGCTAAACCAATGGAAATCCTCAGTGGGCCAGTAGTGTGAGCTATGCAGAGTCTGGCTGTAAGTAGGTACTTAAAGGTAAAGGCAAACACTGGCTTTGGGGTCCAGAGGCCAATCTACCATTTACCCCAAATTCAACTGACCAAGCAGAAACACAATCTGCCCTTAATCAGCCACAGCTAAAAAGTAAGCAGAATGGAAAATAAATCAATCCTATTTTCTTTAAAAAAAGGTTGTTCTTGATAGTTCTTGATTTCGTCACTGAGTAAATAATACAGATTATTCTGGATTTCACTGACTTTTGTAATGTCCCCTTTACTCTAAGTGCTTTGTATGAAGTCAAATCCTGTCCGTCTTGTGAAAGCTGGACTGCCATTACTTTCCAGATAAGACAACAGCCAACTTCCTGGAGGAAAACAAATGTTGACAGAATACTGCTTAAAGACTTTATCACACTTTTACTTTTAATGACCATAGGTTTTATTTCCCACAGTAGCCACAGTACTTCACGGATTCACTTCTTGACTCCAGTCAATTTTCTGTATTTTTAGAACAAGAAATTGTATGTCATCTTTGTTGACACAGTCCTTCCAGTATGACAATCAGTCACTGATGTTAGAAGATCAGTCTTACCTAACTTTTCATGTAGCTTTGTTTATTCCTATTTGCATCCAATTACTGTCCTTTGAAAGGGTACTGGACATTCAGAACATGCTCAATCTTGTGTCTCAGCACACATCTTTATTGTCAAGTGAGATGTTGGCATGCCACTTGAATAGTTTCGGAGGGGATACGGACATTGCAGGTGGGCATGGAAGCCGCAAGTGCAAATAAGGAAGAAATAATGTGTTTTATACATTATGATGCAACTTAAGGCATTATATTTGGGGGTGTTGAATGACAAAAAGCTCAACGTGACCCTGCAATGTGCGCTTGCAGCCCAGAAAGCCAACCATATCCTGGGCTGCATTAAAAGAATCATGACCAGCAGGTCAAGGCAGGTGATTCTTCCCCTCTACTTTGTTCTCAGGAGACACCACCTGGAGTACTATGACCAGTTCTGAAGCCCCCAACACAAGAAGGAGATGGAGCTGTTGCAGCAAGTCCAGAGGAGGGCCATGGAGATGATCTGAGGGCTGGAGCAGCTCTCCTATGACGACAGGATGAGCAAGTTCGGGGTATTCAGCCTGGAAAAGAGAAAATCCAGGGAGACCTCATAGAATCATAGAATCATAGAATCCTAGGGGTTGGAAGGGACCTCGAAAGATCATCTAGTCCAACCCCCCCTGCCAGAGCAGGGTCACCTAGAGCACATCACACAGGAACTTGTCCAGGCGGGTTTTGAATGTCTCCAGCGAAGGAGACTCCACAACCTCTCTGGGCAGCCTGTTCCAGTGCTCTGTCACCCTCACAGTAAAAAAATTTTTTCGGATATTCACCTTGAACCTCCTATGCTCCAATTTGCACCCATTACCCCTTGTCCTATCACTGGTCATCACTGAGAAAAGCTTAACTCCATCTCCCTGACACTCACCCCTTACATATTTGTAAACATTGATGAGGTCACCCCTCAGCCTCCTTTTTTCCAAGCTAAAGAGACCCAGCTCCCTCAGCCTTTCCTCATAAGGGAGATGTTCCACTCCCTTAATCATCTTAGTAGCTCTGCGCTGGACTCTTTCAAGCAGTTCCCTGTCCTTCTTGAACTGAGGGGCCCAGAACTGGACACAATACTCCAGATGCGGCCTCACCAATGCAGAATAGAGGGGGAGGAGAACCTCTCTTGACCTACTAACCACACCCTTTCTAATGCACCCCAGGATGCCATTGGCCTTCTTGGCCACAAGGGCACATTGCTGGCTCATGGTCATCCTCCTGTCTACCAGGACCCCCAGGTCCCTTTCACCTACACTACTCTCCAGCAGGTCAGCCCCCAACCTATACTGAGACATCGTGTTGTTCTTCCCCAAATGCAAAACTCTACACTTCCCCTTGTTGAATTTCATCATGTTTCTCCCCGCCCAACTCTCCAGCCTGTCTAAGTCTCTCTGAATGGCAGCACAGCCTTCTGGTGTGTCAGCCACTCCTCCCAGCTTAGTATCATCAGCAAACTTGCTGAGGGTACATTCTATACCCTCATCCAGGTCGTTGATGAAGATGTTGAACAACATCGGTCCCAGTACCGACCCCTGAGGGACTCCACTAGTCACACACTTCCAACCAGATTCTGCCCCATTGACTACAACTCTCTGACTCCTTCCCAGCAACCAGTTCCTGATCCACCTCACTACCTGATCACCAAACCCATACCTGATCAACTTATCTACAAGGATGCTGTGGGAGACGGTGTCAAATGCCTTACTGAAATCCAGATAAACCACATCTACCGCTCTACCATCATCTATCCACCTAGTAATTTCCTCATAGAAGGCTATGAGGTTAGTCAAACATGATTTACCCTTGATAAAACCATGCTGACTGCTCTTGATGACCCCCATATCCTTGATATGCCTAGAGATAGAGACAAGAACAAGTTGTTCCATCACCTTTCCAGGGATGGAGGTGAGGCTGACCGGTCTATAGTTACCCGGGTCCTCCTTCTTGCCCTTCTTGTAGACTGGTGTGACATTTGCTATCCTCCAGTCCTCAGGCACCTCTCCTGTTACCCATGACTTACCGAAGATGATGGAGAGTGGCCTAGCAATGACCTCCGCCAGCTCCCTCAGCACCCTTGGATGCATTCCATCTGGACCCATCGATTTATGGATGTCCAGATTACTCAACTGATCCCTAACCCAATCCTCATCTACTATGTCAAACTCCTCATCTATCTTGACTACTTCTGGGGCTATATGAATCTGGGGCTCATGGGGAAATCCTGCAGGAGTAAAGACAGAGGCAAAGAAGGCATTCAGCACCTCTGCCTTCTTTTTATCCTCTGTCACCAGGGCTCCCACCTCATTCAACAGTGGGCCAATATTGCCTCTAGTGTTAGCTTTGTTAGCTATGTATTTGAAAAAGCCCTTTCTATTATCCTTAACCTGACTTGCAAGGTTAAGTTCCAAGGAAGCCTTAGCTTTCCTAATTGCCTCCCTACATCCTCTGACAACAGCCCTATATTCCTCCCAAGTGACCAGCCCCTCCTTCCATGATCTGTAGATTTTCCTTTTCCACTTAAGTTTGCCCAGCAGTTCCTTTTTTAACCATGCTGGTCTCCTAGCTCCCTTACTAGATTTCCTAACCATTGGGATGCTCTGATCCTGTGCTTGCAAGAAGTGGTCCTTGAATGTTGACCAGCTATCTTGAGCCCCTTTATCTTCTAGCACCCTGTCCCATGGGATTTCCCTTAACAGTTGATTGAGGAGGCCAAAGTTTGCCCTGTGGAAGTCCAGGGTTCTGGTCCTACTGGGTATTCTGTTCCTTCCACACAGGATCCTGAACTCCACCATCTCGTGATCACTGCAGCCTAGGCTGCCACTGACCACCACTGCTTCAACAAGGCCCTCCTTGTTGGTTAGTACAAGATCCAGCAGCGCTCCTCTTCTAGTCGGCTTGTCCACCATTTGCATTAAGAAGTTATCATCAATGCACTGGAGGAACCTCCTAGACTGTGAAAGGCTGGCTGTGGAGAGAATATAGTGGAGAGAATTTGATAAACAGAGTGCAAGAAATGGCCAGAAGAAGGAACAGATGGCTTGAAGAATCACCTGGTTTTCTATGCAAAAATCCACACTCTCAAATGCTTCAGAAAGCATTTTGCCTAACCTACTCATAAATATAAAGTAAAAAAGAGCTACAGTTAGAAAGCAGCTCCTGTTATAAAATGTAAGTATTTCCTTGCAGATTGTGTTAGTTTCTGTCTGTCCTTACTCATAGAGGACTTAAGGAACGGTCACCATTCCCTGTACAACACCTTTTGTGCCTCAGGCAGCACTGCCCAAACATACTTTTATTGCTGCTCTCCTCATAACTCTCTGCAGTGTTTTTGTTTCTTAAAAAAAGGAACACATCCTACAGAAACTCCCTTCAGTCTCTGGGAAAGTCATGGAGCAAATCCTCCTGGGGACTGTCACAAGTCAGTTGAAGCACGTGATTGGGAAAAGCCAACAGGAATTTACCAGGGGCAAATCGTGCTTGACAAACCTGATCGCCTTCTATGACAAAGAGATCTGCTCAGTTGGTGCAGGGCGAGTGGTGGACATGATCTCCCTGGACTTCTCCAAGGCTTTTGATATGGTTCCCCACAGTGTCCTCCTGGAGAAACTGACTCGTTATGGCCTTGTGGTCTGTGCAGTGTGTGGGGAACTGATTGACAGACCGTACCCAGAGGGTGATAGTAAATAGTTCTCAAACTGACAAGCAGTCATAAGTGGGGTCTTGACATGGATGTTGGGATCAAGAGTACTCCGATGAATTTTGCTGATGACACCAAGATGAGTGGAGAGGTTGACACTGCAGAAGGGAGAGCCAACTTCCAGGATGATCTGGACAGGCTGGAGGAGTGGGCTAGCAGGAACCTCGTGAAGTTCAACGGCAAGAAGCGTAAGGTCTTGCACCTGGGAACACATAACCCTGGAGTGCAGTTCAGACTGGGATCCACCTGGCTGTAGAGCAGCCCTGTGAAAAGGGACCTGGGAGTCTTGGTGGATAACAGGCTCAACATGAGTGCACAGTGTGCTGCAGGGGCAAAGAAAGCCAACAGGATGCTGGGCTGCATCAACAAGGGCATCACCAGCAGAGATAAAGAAGTCATCATCCTGTCGACTCAGTGCTTCTTAGACCTCACCTGGAGAACTGCGTTCAGTTCTGGTCCCTGCTCTACAGAAAGGATGAAGACAGACTGGAGAGGGTTCCGAGAAGGGCCACAAGGATGATCAGAGGACTGTAGGACCTGTCATATGAGGAGAGACTGAGAAAATTGGGTTAATTCAGCCTTGAGAAAAGAAGGCTTAAGGGAGATCTTATTGCCATGTTCCAGTACTTAAAGGGTGGCTACCAAGAAGATGGAGACTCCCTATTTACAAGGAGTCACATGGAAAAGGCATAATGGGCACAAGTTGCTTCTGCGGAGATCCCAATTGGACACAAGAGTTAAATTTTCCACCATGAGGACAATCAAACATTGGAATAGTTTCTCAAGGGAAGTGGTAGATTCGCCCACATAGAGCAAGTTTTAAGTCTCAGCTTCATGATGTCATAACTGGTTGGATGGATGAGGGGACAGCAGCAGACGTCATCTACCTTCACTTCAGCAAGGCTTTTGACATGGTTTCTCATAACCTCCTCATTAGGAAACTCAGGAATTGTGGGCTAGATGAGGGGACAGTGAGGTAGATTGAGAGCTAGCTCTGTGACAGAACTCAGAGGGTTGTGATCAATGGAGCAGGGTTGAGTTGAAGGCCTATAACCAGTGGTGTTCCAGTCTTGTTAAACATATTCATCGATGACCTGGATGAGGGGACAGAGGGTATCCTCAGCAAGTTCACTGATGATACCAAACTGGGACGGTGGTGACACTTGAGAAGGCTGTGCTGCCATCCAGCATGACCTGGACAGGCTGGAGAGCTGGGCAGAGAGGAACCTAATGAGGTTCAACGAGGGCAAGTGTAGGGTCCTGCATGTGGGGAGGAAGAACCCCATGCACTGGTATAGGTTAGGGGTGGACCTGCTGGAAAGCAGTTCGGAGGAGAAGGATCTGGGAGTCCTGGTAGACAGTAAATTATCCATGAGCCAGCAATGTGCCCTTGTTGCCAAGAAGGCCAATGGAATCCTGGGTTATATAAGGAAGAATGTGGCCAGTAGGTCAAGAGAGATCATTCTCCCCATCTACTCTGCCCTGGTGAGGCCACAGCTGGAATACTGCATCTCATTCAGGGCTTCCCAGTTCAAGAGAGACAGGGAACTGCTGCAGAGAGTCCAGTGGAGAGCAACAAAGATGTTTTGGGGATTGGAGCATCTCCCTTATGAGGAAAGGCTGAGAGAGCTGGGACTCTTCAGTCTGGAGAAGAGAAGGCTGAGGGGAGACCTTATTAATGGCTACAAGTATCTAAATGGTGGGTGCAAGGAGGATGGAGCCAGACTCTTTTCTGTAGTTCCCAGCGACAGGATGAGGGGCAACAGGCACAACCTGGAACACCGGAAGTTCCACTTAAATATGAGAAAAAACTTCTTTATGGTGAGGGTAACAGAGCACTGGAACAGGCTGCCAAGGGAGGTTGTGGAGTCTCCTTCTCTGGAGATATTCAAAACCTGCCTATATGTAGTCTTGAGTAATGTGCTCTAGGTGATCCTGCTTTGATGGAGAAGTTGGACTAGATGATCGCTAGAGGTCCCTTCCAACTCTGACAATTCTGTGATTCTGTAATTTTGTATAAACTACAGTGGTCCTTCTCTGCTCGGGTAGTTTCAATGGACAACTCCATGCTTTCTCCATGACTGTTAGGGAAACGTTGCCTCCCCAGTGCTGTTGCTCAGCTTTTAGCCCACTTTGGCTCATGCTGTGGGTGCCCACACCACATGCTTCCCTCACACCCCATGGGGCTGCTGCTCTGTTTTTCTGTGGCCTCATCAGCTGCAGCAGCTGGGCAAGGACAAGGGGAACACTACAGCTGTCACTGTATTCAATAGCAAGGGTTTTGGTAAGGGGCCTCTCATAAACACTGAGACATAGCTCAAAACCTCACCCTTCCTCTTTGCCTTGCATCTTTGATAGTACTTTTCCATTTCAAAAGGGTAGTTTTTGAAAAGCTTCTTGTGAAACACTTCATCATCAGATTGTGGGAATCTGTACCTCTGGGAATTTGACAGAGGGCTGTATTTTCTTTCTTATTGCTAGAGTCTCAAGTTTTGCTGATATTAACTGCTGTTAACCTAACTTTAGGCCAGCTAATGTGTTTGTATATCATTCTCTGTTACTATGCTGTGGTATTTTTTCATCTCACTTAGTCTTCATTTTCACTTAATTCTGCATTGCACCGAATTTTCTTTAAGTGCTTCCTTTTCACCTTTGCTCCTTTGCATTTGGCTTTGGGCTTATTTGCATTTGTTTGTTTGTTTTACATCTAAATAATTTGCTTTGTTATTAGTTCATATATTGCATTTTACTTGTCACCTTTTTTACCAAATGCTACTCTTTCCTTTGTTTAATTAAGCAATATCTTTGTGTTAATAAGAGTGTACAAAGGAACAGTTTAACTTGTGATTTCTGTGACACTATATGCAGACAGAAACTGTGAGTCAATTGAAAATGAAAACACTTTTTTAAAAGTAAATGTTAGCTAAGCAAAGCCACCTAAAGTGTCCCAGATATGTAAGGGAGAAAGGCAGCTTATCAAAATATGTTTGATATTGAAACTCATTGAATAACAGTGGAAATAACATTTATAGTTAATATCTTAAACTGGTTGTTCTTAGGTATTGCATCTTGAAATAAAAGAGCTAGTAGAAACTTTTATGAACTGACTAAATAAACTAAAATTAGAAAATTACCTTATTTTCTCTTGTTGCAGAGGTAACACTTTTGAAAGTGGTGTAGTGCTGTAGCAAAATATTCCTTGCAGTTAACCCATGAAGCTGATAACTTCTTTCCTTTTAATGTTCAGCAGCAAATATGTTCTGATTGAATAGAGTTGAAATTGAAATACGGTAATTTTAAGCCTTGCCAAATTGCTATAATAAAAACTTCCACATCTTTAAATGTTTACTTTCCCCCTCAAAAAAAAAAAAAAAAAAATAGATCACCTTGGCAGAAATGTCTTATGTTTTCTACTAAACTGTCTGTACAAAGATATCACTTTATTCTTGTCTATCCATTATGTTTATCAAGGAAAGAAGCTGAAAGTGTTGTATAAACAGCGCACATTAAAATAGGTTAATGATAGGAGTGATAATGATAGATAATCAAAGTAGTGTTCTTCTCAACCCATACATCGATATAGTTAGTTTTCCCCTGCTGACAAAATGATTATGTTACAATGTAACCTGTGGCCCTTTTTCCCCTTATGGAAGACATTTTGCTGCCTAAAAGGAGAATACTGATTTGGATTTGCAGAGGTGCTGATTTATTTATTCATTTACCCACAGTATACCACAGTAGGGATTGGACGATTGCTATAGGTTGAAGGTCTTTTTGCACTAGTGCTTGAAGAAACAACTTATTTGTTCCGCTTCTTGCCAAAGTCTCTTTTTGTCCATACTGTCAAACCTCTAGATTGCTTTTCAGTGAACCCTGGCATTCCTCAAGGAATGAAACCTGGGAAGGCACCCCATCCTCCCAGTCACCTTCCAAACCAGTAGTCTTCATAACCTGCATTCCCAGATGCCCCCTGAAACCCACAAAATTGTAGAATGGTTTGAGTTTGAAGAGAGCTTAAAGATCACCTAGTTCCAACCCCCTTGCATGGGCAGGGACATAATCCACTAGACTAGGTTGCTCAGAGCCCCATCCAACCTGGCCTTGAACACTTCCAGGGATGGGGCATCCACAACCTCCCTGGGCAACCTGTTCCAATGTCTCACCACCTTTACACTAGAGAATTTCTTCCTAATGTCTAACCTAAATCTACCCTCTTCCAGCTTAAAACCCTTACCCCTCGTCCTTTTTACCCTGGTAAAAAGTCCCTCCCCAGTTTTCCTGTAGGCCCCCTTCAGGTACTGGAAATATGACAAATATGCCAAAACTTCCTGCTGCATGGCCCAAATTACCACTATTCTATACTGCACTCAGTTCCTTTCAGGAATTCAAATTCAAAATGTTTTATCCTCCCCACACCCAAGTCAGCATCTCTTTCTTAACAAATAAAGCACTACACCAGTAGCTGGTGACAGTTGTGAAAAAAGCATCACCACGCTCATCTCATGGGATAAGAGTATACAGAATGGTACAGTTTTGGCAAGTCCACCTGAAAGACATCTAGACAAAGAACAGTGCGGGGGTGGACCAAGTAGAGAATATGTAGATCACAGGGAAGTGCTGAATCAGACTGGATAAGCTGAAAGGGCTATCATCAAGTCCAAAAAGAGGAATAAACACCCCACAAAGTGTTCTTGGAAGTCCTAGCTGACAGCACAGCCTATTCTTGATCACACTACAGATTTTAGCAGAGTAATGGCAGTGGAGGTAGAGAAGAATGAAGTCCCTAAGAGACCTTGCTAATGAGGGTTTTAAGTACTTGGCAGGGGGAGTACACAAAGTAGCCTGCTTTTAATCCAAAAAGCTGTGCATTAATTGGGAAAAATAAATCAACTTTGCATTATGGAAGGAAAATATCCAAGAACATCATTCCTCATTAGCTAGAAACACATGTAGACTAAAAGCCAATTTTGTTTAGGTAATGGGTATTTCATCAAGCTTCTGCCTCTAGCCACCAATCCCTGTCCCAAAAAAAAGAAGAGGGACACAGATTGCAATTGCATCCTGTATCCACAGTAATTTCTGTTGAAGGAGTCAAGCCTGCACTGCCTCAGCAGCAAACAGCATGTTGGCGAACATTTCTCAGTCACCCACCAGAGGCTGGAATTTAACAAGATTCAAAAATTGTTAAAGAGCTCATGTGAAGAGCAAGAGACAGGTTATTTTCCACTAGAACACCTCACCAATTCCCATGGTACCCCCAACATTAACCTATACAGTGGAGAGCACACTGTCTTCACAGCATGCAGCAATCTGTTCCTGGGAAACGATCAGCAACAGCTACAACACGCCTTGGAGCAACAGCACCTTGCTGAGGAGTGCCCAGACCTAGTAATCTAAAAAAAAAAAAAAAAAAAGGTTGAGATATCAGAGGCCAGGCAGCACAAGGGATTTCTTGACACACTTGAGAAGTCCCTATGGTTTCACCCACAGCCCCCTGGGATATTATTGCTCCTTGCTAACCTCAAAGTTCATAAAAATAGTGTTCCTGTGACGCATCTCGTGAGGGCACTGACAGTCCTAAGTATCAGGCAATATGTGGGGCCACAGGGTGCAGATGTGCCCCAGTGCTAGAGAAAACACAGGGGAGCAGAAGGGCATGTGGCAGGAACAATGGGGTAGGTCTCGGCAGTGGCCAGATTGCAGCAGAGGTGCCTGGGAGATGATGGCATGATTTTTGACAAGAGGTGGTCCTTCAGTCTTACTAGCCTTAGTGGAACAATTGCTCATCATGACAGAACAAAACAGTAGGACATGGCCAGGGATGGGATAAAAATTTACTATTAAAATTCTTATTTAGGATTAGAGATAATTTTGAGAAAATACTTATGAATTTAATGAATCCTTGAAAACACACTCACAATGCAGAAATAAATTTATTTCAGACAAAAATATCAGAGAAAAAGATAAGTTCAGTACATACTGCTGTGTTCTAAGGACCTGTCAGGGAAAACAATGAAGGTTGACTGATAAATGGATGAAAACATCTCTGTTCAGTAATGAAAAGAAACAAGACCAAGCAAACAGAAGTTCAACTATACAAAGAACAGTAAAATACTGAAAATATTACCCTGTAAAGTCTGATATGAAGCAATTTAATGTCACTGTCCAAATCTAGCAACACTTCTCCCAAAAGACATAAAGAGAGAGGAAAGCACAGTTAAGCCACAGATCACAGGAGGCTCGACTAGACTTCATCCAATTTAAGGCAAAGACACATGTGAAAATAGAATAGAATAAATACGGGCTGTTTAATTAGAGAAAAGAACAAGAATGGGCATAGAAGTAGTGAATGAGTGGGACAAGACTAAGTGAAGGATATTACAAAACAAAAAATTTACTTTTTCCACAACTTAGTCAGCGTTTGGGACTACAGACCACAAGACAGCAAAAAAACAATACTTGGTAAGACTCAGATAGTCTTCACAATGTAGCTGAGAACATCCATAGGGTTCATTTGCAAAGAACATGGAACAGATTTTAATCCCTGTTTTTCAAGAGAAATGGTTATTTCAGTAACTATCCATTAAGTAATTTCTGGCAGTTTTCCCTGAAACACTGATAGTAACTGCTATCGAAAACAACACTAGATTAGATTAATTATTCAACTAATTCAAAATGGGAATTGTATTCCCTTGTAAGTGTAGCCCTAATGCTTGTTGCATGCTACTCTGGTGTTTTCTGGAACTGAAAGCCCTCATCTGCTTTTTCTATTGGCTTTTTTGTTTTGTTTTGTTTTGTTTTTTAACTCTGGTATCTTCAGCTAGTTTGAAAAAAAAGGCAACAGCTGATAAATGCTGTTCTAAACTCTGTGGTCAAAAAAATGTAGTGATGTAGAAAAGCCAAAGGTGTTGCAGTATTTCTGTCTACTGCATGTCTTCAAAGTCAAAATGTACCAAAGTTAGCAATTTTCTTAAAACTAGGGGAAAAAAGACAGCATGGAAGCATGGACACAAATGAAAAAACTACTCTATGTATGGGCTATAAATTGTGTCAGCAGATGAACAGGAAAGCTGCTTCCTGGTCCCAGAAAACTTACCTTGTTTCTCATCCTGCATCAGCAAGATGTTTGTGTTTTTTCTGAGAAAAAAAAAAAAAATTAAATAAAAAATTTAAAAAAGGAATACCAAAAACTGGAAACAAACAGCAGCAAAAGCAAATAAATGGGATCAGAAGAAGTAATTGCTGTTTAGTTACAACACTTACCCACAACATTTCTGCATATTCATTCAACTGACTGCTCTGTCACCTATCCAGTGCCTGGAGGAGGAATGCTTTCATCATTGGATTTGTTCTGGGCTAGGTAAGTCTTGATATTGCCTGTTGAAGATGCTTCTTTTTGTTCATATATACTTCATTTACAAGGTGGCTCAGGATGGGAAGTCTTCAGTATCCCCAGCATATGCCCTAATCTAGATTAAACAGAAAGCTGGTCTCAGATACTCTCTTTCAAATTCAAAAATACATGGAAAATCAGGAATTTCTATGTGTTCAACTGCGGATGTAAAACACAAGCACATGTCCTCATAGCCCATCACAAATACCAAATATGGCTACTATTTATTCACTTTGCTTCTATCCAGTATTTTGAGAAAAGAAGCCACAGTTCCAATCCTCTTGTCATGCCACTTTTGGCTGGGCTGTATCAGAAACTCATGGCCCAGAACACATTTATCTTCTCAGGTCTCCTCCATAGCTCTGTGTCAAGACTGCTACTGTGTCTATATCTAAAGGCATCTCATAGGTTCCCAAAAAAATTGAGCCTTTGTCCAACCTATCTAGCATTCCCTCGTTTTGTCACCAGAAAATTTTTCTTAGAAAATTTTTTTTAATCTGAATGTTTCTTGCCACAGATTTCACCCCACTGCATCTTGTCCAGCTAGGGAGAACAGATAAACATTATTGTTTTTGCAGCCATCTGCACATATGGAAAGACCATGTCCAATCAGCTCCCTCACTTAATTTAACTCATGTTTGCCAAAGAGGTGATCATCACCAATGCTCTCTCTTGGCCTGGATCTCCTCTGTCTGTTCCCGCTCTGTCATGTAAACATCTTTCTTTAAGCACTGTACCTAAAACCCAATAGGGCAGTGCCAGGGAAACCTTGATGGTGCAGTAGGATACCAGGTGCCTCGTAGTACAGTTTCTCCATCACCTTGTGAGGCCTGTAGGGCAGGAGGATGCTACAGGATCTGAGGCCCAACAATGACCTTTCCCTAGACGTAAGCCCAGTGCAATGCAGCTCAGATGGTGACAAAATAAAAGAGAGAACTTTTGTAGTCAGATCCTTGCCTCGAACTTTACTGCAAGGAAATAAAAAGGACAAGAAAGACTCAGGGACAGATAACTTATCTTGAAAGCAACTTTTAGGGCACAATAAGAGTGTGTCAAGAGATGCAAGCGAGTAGGACTTTGAAATGTCCTGACTCCTACACAGATTCATCACCAGCACAACTGTGGCAGAGAGAACAGAGCAGTGAACTCAGCCATTTTTAAAGCCCAGCCATCTTCCCTGCTGAGGTACTACTACCATGAGTACTGTGCCAAGAAAACAATCAGTCTGGTGGGATTTTTTCACATTCATTTAACAAACACATTCTGTGACACTTGCACTGTCTGCTGCCCAGAGGTTAATCTAGAAAATAAGAAGGGACGGATGGGAATACAGCTCCCAGAATATTATGTGGAGGCAAGACTAGGTCCAGTGGCAAAAGGGCATGAATCCAAAATCACAATGGCCAGAAAACTGTTAAAGAGCCAAGGCAGCAGGGACAGGCCTCACCATCAGCATTGCTCCATCACATTCCCCTGCTTGCCTTCCACCTTCAAGTCTCATATCTGTATTTCTTTTCTCTTCCCAACTGAAGGTTGGTAACTGAAGTGAAAGAAATCCTCTGGCAACTGAACTGTAGATCCTGGATTGCTTTGATAACAGCATTATGGATAAATTATTTTTCAGGAAAAAAAAATAATCTTAGGAGGTCATGGATAAATTTTACTGAAGAAAAAAAGTATGTGCTGTGACACCGGACTGAAATCCCCACAACTCTGGAGTCAATTACTCTATTCAAGACAGACAGCAGTGCAAGAAAAGCATGTGTGAATATCAATCAATGTTTAGCACCTGATAGAAACCTCTGGTCATACCTTGATGCCAAGAAAGGAAACTGAAAACAAACACCTCCTACCTATACCAACTCTTTATTTTCTTCTCAGTAGGAAAACAGGAAACATAAATGATGGATTTTCAATGAGAGTCTAAGGCATTACATTAACATGCCGTTTCAGTTGATGAAACACTTCCATATGGTTGTAGTTAAATGCCATGGGAATGATAATCAGTGAAGATATTTGGACACTACAAATGCAACAACGAAGCAAAACATCCACATTGCATCAGCCAATTCTCCTAGAACCAGCTATACTTCCTCCACCGCTACTTTTCCAACCCCTCTTTGCTGAATCCCAGAGATACAACTTAAGTTTCACTGACTCAGTAGGACCTCTTCATAGCATTTTACGTGCTTTGAGTTAGACATTTAGTGCCAGTCTAGCAAAGGTTCTTGTAGCGGACCGAGATAGGTAAAGCTGCGACCCGCACCCCCACCTCGGGGGAATTGAGGGCTGAAGACCGCTCCCCGTCACACTCACAAACAACGCTTAGGAATCCGTATAGTATTCACAGAGCGCGCGCCTTCTTGCTCCTCCCTTTTTCCGGTTCCGGCCCCGCCGTGCCTCCTGGGAGCTGTAGTCTGTAGTCTGTGCGCATGCGCCTGGTACCTCTGTCCTCTCCCCACCAGTGCCGGGGGGGCGCATCGCCAGGAATGGTCAGTGAATGTCGCTGGATTAAAGGCCATTATAGAGTCCGTCTCTCACAGTTCTAAGCATGTCAGCAGTCTAAACCTTTAAGCCGAAAAGTTTACTTACACACTTTAATGGATTGAGCTGTAATTTTTCTGTGCCATTCAGAAAATTAAGGACATTCCCATTAGGACTCCAACATAAATTTGGGATTACCAAATACTCCTGTTGACCAACTAAATACCAACCAGGAAAATAGTATGCTTCTATATAACCTATGTTAGATGTTCATAGTTTGTTTTGGAGGCTTAGACTAAGCAGGAAAAGCTCAGTCCTAACTTCTTTACAATCTCTTCACTTCAAGTTCTTGTCTGTATTTCCAAGTATCTCTGACCCAATATAATAATCTTAAAATTACTTTGTATTTTAAAAATGAAACAAATCCTGAAGTGATCCATTCCGCATTTCTCATTGTTTTACTTATTCTGCATAAGGATATATTAGCTAAGCCAGAACTCAAGAGCAAAGTAAAGGTGAGGTTCATACTCTGAAAAAGAAGAAAAGGAAAGACGTTTTTTTAAATGAAACTACAGCTGCAAAAATATCCAGTAATTTTACTGCAGCCCATCTGTAAAATACGCAAAATGTGTTTGGCTCTGTTATCTTCAGCAAATACCCATTCTTGAGCCCCTGACCAGTTATTTCCCCAGAGGAAGGACACACAAGAACAGATCCCCATACCTACACTATTATTACTGAGCTTATAAAGACACAGAGAGAGTCTGAATAATTTGATGCAATTGTATTGCTAATCTGAATGTGATTTCAGTGGAAATAGCAAAAGACAGGATAATAATAAACACACTTTAAATATTTTTAGATCACTGTATAAAATGATTAGTGCAAGTTGAAAATCCTCTTCCTTCAGGTCCATATCAACATACTGCTTAGCTACCAAAGTTCAGCTGTAAGTCAAATGATTACGGACATAACTAAGTTAACGAAACTGTGCTTTGGTGGTCAAGATTGAATGTGCACTTTTAATGTTGAGGTGCAGGGAGTTCCAAATGCATAAATATCCAGGCTTCTCTTTAAGGGTGTTATTGCTACTAATTTTTCCTCCTTGCAATCATACCTTGCATACACTGTGGACCTTCCAAATCTTTCTAATAATCTCACCAACAGCATCAGTAATTTCTGAGTAGGTCAGAGCACCCAAAAGTTTTCTTACTCAGCCTGTACATTATGTTTATTTTATTCTCATTGGACTGGGTAAGCTGATCCATAGAACTTTAATCTGTACATAAATTTGCTATTTATACTTGTATTCTCATGGGAAACGAGAAATTTGCCAAGTACAAAACAGTCCTAAACCAGAGAAATATAGCTCCATTATCAGCTTAAAGCATGCATAATAATAGCATGTTTTATTGCAAAATGGATAAAGGGCTGAGGAATGAATTTTAAATTAGTTCTGATAACAAGAACACTTATTAACTATTGTAAATAGTTTTGTTAGCATTGCATAATTTTTTGAAGATCAGAAAGTGATCTGTCTTCAGAACATTTAGGGGCTGCCAAAAAATTAGTTTGTCTCTAAATTAAAGACAATTAAACAGTTCTTGTTATGACTATCATTACAGTCACAATCTAAAACTGACACAAATTTTTCTTACATATATTTTGCTTACTTTAATAATGATCTTGAAAGCTAATTTTGTCCAAAGAACATGAGACAAAAAACCTTCTGTGTTTGTTTCCCAGTCATGCCACTAGCAGCCATTTCATCGCAAGTATCACATAGATTACAACCACAGGATAAACCTTAGCTCATCTTAGGTAACTCTCACACAATTCTTCTGAAGATAAGAGTCAGACATGAGGGTTATGGTGGGACTACAGAGTTAAGTAAAGTGGATCCAACTTCAAGGAGACTATGTAGAAGCAGAGGAGGATCCGTCACTGTGTAGGGGTTAATCCTTCCTTATTGCTCTGCTGAAGACTGTGGACTGCAAACAACTTTGCTACTTGGGCTTTGGCAGCCTCAGCTTGTTCTTTTCAACACAGTTCCAGTGCCCATCTCTATATTTCACCTCAGTCTCTCAATTTGTTTCTGAGATCTAAAGTAGACACAAATTGGTCATAAAAATCCAGAGTCACTGAGAATCAAGGAAATACTCCAAGTTAAGTGGACTTTGTGCCTATATGGCATACATTATTCTATTCTTACGATTCTTACCCTACATTAGCATTTCAGAGTTTAGAAGGATACACAGAAGACAACATTAGATTGTGGTTAAGTGAAACTTTATCCATGTGATCTGCTGACAAACTCAGATACAGAAATATCTGCTTTCAATCAGATGTGCAAAGGCATATGCAGCTATGTGCATACAATTTGAGTTAGAAAAAAAAGGAGTAAACAAGGAAAGACTTTAGGAAGGATTTAAGACCCTTGATAACTGTGCAAAGTTGACCTGGAGAACCCATTGACATCCGTTTCACTGCTGGTCAGAGAGAAGCTCTTCTAGTATGCGTAGCCATCACACATATTCCCCCTCTGCTCTTGTGAGACCACATCTGGAATACCGTGTACAGCTCTGGAGCTCTCAGCACAGGAAAGATACAGACCTGTTGGAGAGGGTCCAGAGGAGGGCCACGAAGATCATCAAAGGGCTGGAGCACCTCTGCTATGAAGACAAGCTGAGGGAGTTGGGGCAATTCAGCCTGGAGAAGAGAAGGCTCCAGGGAGACCTTATAATGGCCTTCCAGTACCTGGAGGGGCTACAGGAAAGCTGGGGGGGGCTTTTCACCAGAGAGGGTAGTGACAGGACAAGGGGTAATGGTTTTAAACTGAAAGAGGGGAGATTTAGGTTAGATATCAGGAAGAAATCCTTCACCATGAGGGTTGTAAGGTGCTGGAATTGGTTGCCTAGGGAGGTTGTGGAAGCCCCTTCCCTGGAGGTGTTTAAGGCCAGGTTGGATGAGGCTTTGTGGAGCCTGGTCTAGTGTGAGGTGTCCCTGCTCATAGCAGGGAGGTTGGAACCTGATTATTTTTAAGGTCCCTTCCAACCTTAACCATTCTGTGATTCTATGATTCTATGATTCTATGAACAAGCAGAGCCCTTCCTTCCCCAGCAAAGAGATCTTTTCTACCAAAGTGTCATGCTGGAGTACATTATAATAGAGGTGCCAGACTGCCTTTCCTGGTGTCTCAGGATTTTGGTAAACTGATGCTGCATCCATATATTGGGCAAGTAACTACTCTATGCCATCTTGACTGGAATACAAGGAATTATTGGAACTGTAGAAACAAAGTAAGTTTCCTTTGCTCTCAGGCTTAATGTCTGTAGGCATCAATTTTTATTACAAAACTCAAAATTTAGCATGGGTAGAATTCAAGTCTTCTTATATTTTAAGAGCATTTGAATTAACAACACAAATCCAATTCTGCGCTTTCCTTCAATGGTTTTGTGTCATTTTCCTGTCTGTAAACAGCTGTTGTCATCAACAGTGATATCAAAGACCCTTTTAAATGTAATATTTGCAAGCTATTCACTGTTTTGTTTTGTTAGCAATTTCTCTTGTACATATTAATTACTGCAGACCTCTCTCAACATGTGTTAATATCCAAGCACGGTCTCTTTCAAAGGGAAATGTCAAAGATTAAATTCAAATGAAGGGTGACATTTCAGTCTGCATATTCCATCTATAATGGTTCTTCTCTACGTTCTAGAAGCTTCAGCTCAGGAAAACTGCAATATTTAAAGAAAAAGCCCACCAAAAATTAACTTTATTCTTTACATAATAGTTTGGTCTCCAAAACATCTTTCCAGAGGCAAAAAAACCCCTACATGACAAAAAATATCAGAAATGAAATTAAAATGTTTCAGGATACACATGCTTTACTTGCCAAGTGCTAACAGAGAACTGTCAGAAAAACAAGAACCTCTCTCTCATTTCTCTGGCTTTTTTGTTTTCCTGACTGCATGCTTGGGCAGAACGCATCAACAAGCACTTCTGGTTCTCCTAGATGATGTTCACTGCTTTAGACTAATTTTGCTCCTGTTGGCAGTTTTCTATACTTGTATCAGGAAGGAGCAAGGGCAGGCTGATCTGCAAGGGAAGGTGACCCAGGACTGAGCAGCACAAGGAAGGCAGAAGCAGCGGCCGACTGACAAGGGCACAGGTCCAGCACATCTGAATGAGGAGACTGATATGTATGGGGCCCAGACAGTAACCCAGGTGGCCAAGGAATCCGTGTGGCCACACCAGCACCTGCAATGAAGTAAGTCTGAGGTCAACACAGGCAGTCAAGTCAGCAAGTCGGAGTCAAGGCAGTATGGGATAAGTAAGGCACAGTGTCCCTCTGCTCTGGCAGAGACCAAGGGTAAGAGGTCAGCTTAAAAGCAGATCCCAAGAGAAGGGAAGGTGAGATCCCTGGGCTGGGCTTCTCACAGCTGCACAGCTGCCCTGTCAGAGCTGGCTTCCTTCTCAGATAGCTGAACCTCCTGTAGTGGGGAGAAGCTGCTGATACACTCAGCCCTGGCACTACAGTTAGGGAGAGGAACTCACTAGGGTTGATTTTAGAGGGTGCATAGAAGATACAGAGACTTGAGTTTGCTATAAAGAAAAATCTGCAGTTTCATTGAAAACATTTTGGTGACCTGCAAGCTGAAGAACACTAGTAAGCACTAGGCACAGGGAAGTTTTTCATTGAATGCATTGCTTTTTCTTGTGGTCTCGTCATTGGTCATGTTATACCCATTCAGACTTCAAAATTTCTCTGAATTCATGAAAAACCCCCATTGAAAGTGATTGGTAAGTTAGATCTGCAACTACTTAAATACTCTTAAGAGAGATGTCCGTGAGAGTCAATCAAGTGAACATGCCTTGTCTTTGTCTGCTTTTCTTCTCTGGAGAGTCTTTGTGCTACTAATAGTGTATTTGAGCAACAAAAAAATATGGAAAAGTCAACAGCTGACTCAAAGTTTTAAGATTTATGAAAAAATAAGGGCTTGAAGAGTCAAGAAGTTTCCTATCATGTGAGAAGGGGACTGAAACACAACTGCTCTTTTGTTATAAGGCCTTAGGCTTATAGACTGGTAAGACCTGGACTCTGATGAGCTGGAAGCAGCTATCAGAGTCAATAGCCTTAATAAATTTGTCAGCACAGGAAAAATGATAGGTGTAACCATCTTGGCATAACTAGATAGACAATGATGCTCAGATGTAATATCTGTATGTGAGCCTCGCTAAAACGGAAAAAACTGCATATTACTATCCTTGTTTGAAACTACCCTGAATATCATAGCCATCTGATGTACTCCATCAGTCATTTTTCTGGTGTTAACAAGACCCTGGATGATTTAAACAAGCACAACTTAGACATCACTTCTTAGTTTGATATTTATGACACAGCCAGTATTACTTCTCAGTGTATTTTCTTAACATTTTTAACATTGGCTTGATATCTCAAAAAAATAAAACATTAG
This sequence comes from Hemiprocne comata, assembly GCA_020745705.1. Classification (NCBI taxonomy): domain Eukaryota; kingdom Metazoa; phylum Chordata; class Aves; order Apodiformes; family Apodidae; genus Hemiprocne; species Hemiprocne comata. The sequence goes on from CM036616.1 coordinate 45,131,271, forward strand.
CAGTGATATTTAGGTTCTCTCGTTCTCATTGGGACTCAGAACTAGTCCCATTAGCCATTTCCTAGCAAGCTGAAAGATAAGCAGTGACTAAACTTAAAATAGAGAAGCTCAAAAGTTCTGCTTTACAAGCTTTGGGTGTTCTATAAATACAAATTAAAAAGTAATTCTCAGTCATTTTTCTCAAACCTTCATGAAATATTGTATTCTATATATACAATTTAATACAGGGTAGAAGAATCTGAATCACATTACAAAATTTAATAAAGAATCACATCATTGTTATAATAATCACTCAGGAAGTCTCTAAAATATATATTTATAGTAATCACATATAAAATATATCTTATTTAAGATCACAAGGTTTAAATGAAATGGCCTATTAATGACCAGCATCCATTCTTTTTTAAGCAATTTTCTTGTCACTGTTTAAGATGTTTTATAATAAGAAATAGACCTTGTTTTCTTGCCTGTGTTTTTTCTTAACAATGCATATAATGCCTATATTCATTTTAACTAACAGATATTAGACATAACAGCATTTTGTAAATTAGAATTTGTGTTTGTTTTCTACTGCCATTGAATTTCCTTGTTAGGATGATTTTAATAATTGATTTTGAAGGCTGCCTATTTTGAGACAATGCAAAACATGACCAATAGAGTAGAACTTCAGTGAGCAGAAACACCATGTTGCAATCAGAATAGCATTGAAGTTCTTGTACCATCAGTAACATTGAATGCCATTTTAAAGGCCATCTGGCTTTGACATTCCATTCAGAGTTGTATTAAACTATATGATCTGCTCAATAATCATATTTGTTGTTCCACTTTCCAGCATGTTTACAAGCCAAGCATCCAATATTGCAAACACTAAAACATACATACAAAAGCATTGACTTCACATAATATGATAATAGGATTATATTAGAAAATCCATTGCATGCATTAAATGAAAGAGCAGGTTGTAAATGAGCCTTAGGTCACAAACCAGAGCAGTGATGCTAGGCATTGCTGCCCCTAGTTGGTATCTATTAAATGTCGAAAGCTTTTTTTCAAGGAACGCTTGAATTTGATCCATAGTGCTTCTTGCATTGCAAATGACACTGCAGTAAAGGGCACAGGCCACCAGAAAAGTAAACAGGGTATAGAACAAAATATTGTTATCTTAAGTGCATGAAAACAAAGCAAATCTTGTTTTACCAAGAGATGTAATATAACTTTTTAGGAATTGGATGTAATGTAGGACAAGAAATTATCTCTGCAAGTTCTTGCTGGTTTATATAAAAGAATATGTAACAGGAAGACTTCCAGTTATCAAATGGCAGACATTTGTACTGGTGATTTGCTGAGTTTTTATCTAATAAAAAAATACATCTCTCTGCAGACCTGGACTTATATTTTTAGCTTTGCATCGATTTCCTAAGTTCAAAGAGAATAAAGAGGAAGAAAAATCCTCTCCTAGAATTACCAGTTGTTTTCCTTCCTAACTAGGAGTTGGTTAGTATTTGAACAAGTGGACAAGAAGAGAGAAAGAAATTCCTTTCTTTGTCTGGTAGATAGAAAAAAATAAACAGAAATACTGTTTTCATTAATATTCTTTTAACCACAATCTTCAGACTCGAGGTTCCTGGCTAGCATTTTTTTCCTGATACAGAAGATAGCTACAATAACAAATGCTTCAATGTAGAAGGCCTAAAAAATATTCCATGCACCACCAACGTCTTGCTTTAAAATTCTAAAGAGCCCTCTTGGGCTTGTGCAGACAATTAACTGCCGTCTAATTTCACCTTCTGAAAAAAATCAAGTCTATTTTGGTGCCACCTTTAAAAAACCCAAAAAGGCTTCATGTGGTCAGTTAATTTACTTTTGCTCTTGTTATCAGTTCCTCTCTTTTATGATTGCTGTTTGCAGAGTGCAGGAACACTCTGATTAATACTGTGGTGTTTCTCATCTAACAAAGGCCTATTCCTTTGAACAGTTTTACTGAAGTGGAGCCAAGGCAGAAAGCAATATTATTTCACTGGGGCAGGTCAGTTTCAAGAAATAAATTACATGTTTCCTCCTTGTTTCTGGCTTAGAAGTAAGTAACCATGGTGACTGCAAGCACTTAATTTCTGCACAGACTCTGATATTATCATGTCTCACAGCTTTACTCCCACCTTAACCTCCCCCAAAAATAATTACCTTGCCAAAAAAAAACTTCATTGCTGCACAATGTGATGCTAATAGCAAAGCTTGTTTTAGTTCATCCTCACTTCAAACTGCAGTTTGCAGCAGATTATCTCTAATCTCCTATCTACATGGTAATTCTGATGGCAACCAGGAGAAAAGCTGACCAAACAAGTCCAAAGGACATTCTCCACATGCTAGATAAGACTTTCAAAAGCACCCATATGGCTGAGGAGCCCTAGGGTGTGCTGGCTCCTCAATTTGTGAAGCCCACTTGTGTGCCCATTCAAGCTGCCTAGCTCACTTTTAAAGCATGTGGGCAGCTGGTAGGTGGCGGGTTTGTGCCCGACCCAGTGAGTGTCCCCAGAATGACCTGTATGCTGGAAAGTCCAGTTTAGGAAGGCCAGGAGAGGCAGAACCAGAGGGAGGCAGAACACAGAGAGGTGAAAGCAGAAGGAGCCCCTTGCCCCCCAGCCATAGGACTGTTATGATGGCTGAGGTCCACTGATGGTAAAGTATCTTCCTTTTTTCCCCCCTTGCTTCTATGAATTGCATACATCCTGGAAGTGTAAAAAATGACTTTTGTATAAAATTGCTTTTGTACTCAACACCAAACATACTCTTACTTTTTCAGTTGCAATTGGCTCAGGTGAATACTCTTTTGTTTTAAAAAATCTTGTCAGAAAGGAGAAACTGAATTACCAAGATATCCACAACATCATTTTCCAAAATAATTTTGCAAAGAGGCCTCCAGGTGTTTAACACCCTCTGTTATACTATTATTCTAAAATATAAGAAAAAAACCTTGTAAAGTAGGTTAGAACAGAGATCTCACAGTGATTTTGGTGTCTGTCCATACAACACATTCAAGCAGTTTCAGTCCGGCCTTTTTTAAAAAGACCAAAATTCACTTGACTATACGTCATTAAACAAAGTCTCAGCCAAGGAGGGAGCTTGCATTTTAAATGTGCTGGACTGTGCCTGCAAAATGGAAATTAAGGCTGCCTGTTGCTGTAATCTAGACGTGATTTTAAAACTAAAACAGTTCACCTCTGTAAGGCTGTGACCGGATTAACACCAGAGGAGGACAGAGTGTAATATTACTGCGCTTTGGTGGAGAATGGGAAACAGAGGAAGGGTGCTGCTAGCTGCAAGATCTTTTCCTGAAGCAGTGGTAAACTCCACACAATGCTTACAGAATTACAGGGATTATCTGGATGGTTAATAAAAATTGCATTTTGTTGTTCTAAGTAACAGGAACACAACAAATTATCCTTCCTTCATTGTTGGCCAATAAAAATTGAGTAAGGTAGTGGTGGAAGAAAGGATGACAGGGAGGTCAGTGTGGTTTTAGGAGCCCAAGGAGGCTTCTGGGCTCCAGTCAGCATAAAGAAGGAGAATAATTATCTTGCCCATGTGTGTTATGAAAACAGTGCTGGTTTTCAGGGGCAGGCTGGTGGGCAGTCAGCAGAAATGGGTCAGGCAAGGTGACCACCTCCCCTTGCCTATGCTCAAAGCTGGTGTGGAGTAGAACTGAGCTGGGACAAAAGCAAGGGATATAAACTGAGCTCTCATTATTTTGGGAGTATGCCAAATCCTACCAGCCCCAAGCCGAGGATGATCTCTCCAAATACTTTCTACTTCCTGGTGGTTCACTTCTTGACTTGGTCTAAACCTTCCCCTGAGTCACTGAGTTTTAACAGAATTTAAGTTACCAGGTGAGAGAGGCCATCTGTCTGAAAAGCCAATGTTGCCGTCCAACGACATTCTCCACAGCCAATTTCTTGTTTTGGTTTATAATGCAAACTGCTTCGGAGACAACAATGTTGTTTTATTCCTTGCAATTCACAAATACAACGTATTACAGGACATACATGCCATTCAGTATTTCTGTTGTATGCTATGTGTCAAAAGACATCTAAACCAACTTCTGTAATTTAAAAAAAATAATAAAGTGCTTAGCATCTTAAATTCCCCAGCCCGTAGGTCTTCCAGTCCTTTTGTATGGAAAATAAATGCATGTTTGACTGGAGTCTTCCTGTTTCATTTGAATAAAGATGAAATAGTTTTTGAGAAGTGTAATAACACCTTTTTCTAAATGGAAACTGAATTTTTTTACCACAGCCCTTGAGCTACAAAGAAGAAAATGGATTTATTTTTTTTAATTTTTTTTTTTAATTACACCAGTCTTTGAATCAATGAGGGTTTAGTTTGTTTTTTAACTAAACGTGCAGAGCAGATAAATGAAAAGAGAAATAAAAGGATGAGTCAGAGAAAAAAGATATGATCACAGAAAATGTTTGCTAGATTCTGAGCACATTTTTCATGTTTCTGTTCTGTCTAATGTTTCATCAAAATCTTCTATATTTAGCGTGTGGGAGATTTATTTTTGGGGGCCAGCGGAGAAGTTTGGTGGAAGGTAAGGCTTTTATTCTTTCCTTTTCTGTGGAACCTCTTAACCACCAAATAAGCTCCAAATTAGACAGGCACATTTTTTTTTCTGAGCTTGGATCTGGACTCATTTGAAACATCCTTTAAGACACATCCGTACTGCAGCTAAAACCCATGCATGGCTAAACATACTTTATTAATGAAATGAAAATGTTACCCTCCCTTATAGCATCAAGACCTGTGAGTGACTTTGTTCTTTTTGCCTTGCAGCCACACATGCCAAAAAACTGACTGATGCACAGCAAGAAGTTATAGATTTTGTAAGGTATGTTTGTTTGGTATAGATGCATAAAAACCGTAGGTCTAAGGCAATTAAATCCAGTATGCATCTACTAGAACAAATCAGATAACATCCACCTAACAGGTAATATCCTTCTGGCAAACAAATAACATGTGTCTGGAAGAGTCACAATGCAGTGGTTTTGATCTACAAAAAGAGGAAATAATTATTTGAGCTAAACTAGCCAAAATTTTTTTCCTTTTCATTTATCAAAGAGGTCTTGAGCATAGCCATCCTGGCCTCAGAAACCTAAAGCCAGCCAAGGCTGTGAACACCAGAGCTAGAAAAGGAGCATCAAACGTGGTACAGTATATGTAAGGCCTGACTAATATATGTTGATGAACCATTTTTAGCTGCTAACAGAAGGCCTGGTCATTGGACATAAATAAATAAAAGCATGTTGGAAGTTTTGAGATCTGCCTATTCCCATCATGGTAATCCACAGACACCTAATGATTACAGTTGCAATACTACCAAAATACAAATTACAAAAGAGGTGGTTAATTGCTGTTTCAGCCTATTGTTTATGTCCCCAGAACATTCTTTATACTTTAATACACCTGGGACGTGACACAACCATTAGAGCAGGGAATACCTGAGGAACAAATCTTCCTCCCATAAATAATGTCTTTACATCTTGTTTTAGCTGCTCTTACATATTTATTTTCCAGTGTTACACTCACTAATATTCAAATCCGTCACGGAACTAACAGAATATGAACACTGTCATAACTACCATGGTTACATTGTTATTACAATTTAACCTCCCTTCTGGCTTTAAAAAATGCTGGTATCAGAAGTACTGGTGATCGGTCCAATTGGTCTAAATGTAGCTTTTTCTGAATAATAAGACTGTACCTATAACTCAGCCTTGTACAGCCAATCTTCTGATGTATTAAGACTAACTTTCTCTGACTGTGCTTCCAAAAACTGAAAAATGTCAGAAGTTATGACTGGCTGGAGGCTGCTGATATGTTGTGGCTTGTCACTCTGGCCCCTGCCGAGGACCTGGCCATGGACCCCATCACCACCATCACAGCACAGCCTCCAGCAAAGGTCCCAGGCCCTGCTGCACCCCTGCTGCAACCAGCACCATGTCCCTCTGAGACGTCTGCATTCTCTGTGCCCTGGGAGCTGGGGCAGCGTTATGTTCAAAATCTTATCTATGGGATAGAGGAGTCATGTCTTCTACACAAGTAAAGCCAGAAAATTCTCATTAGGATGATGAAAACCTTAAAAGTCTAATTCAATCATCTTTGGTCATTTAGATCAAATTATTACAGAAAATGAAGTAATATTATTGCACTCCCACCTTCCTGGCCCCACTGCCCAGCATGCAGCCAAGTGGCATAGGTAGGTCCCTGGTAGCTGCCATACCAGCACAGACAGCAGCACAACCTCCAATCCCTAAACACACTCAGGTAACTATTTCTTCCCACAACTCCCAGAGCACAACTGAAATGTCTGTAGTAATTGCCTGTGAAAGGTGTCAGGAGACATATTGTGTGCCTGGATCACAGGGTGGATACAACAGAATGGCACACCAGAGGTGTTTTTGCAGGCACTGTCTGCTTTCAGACAGCTCTGGGACAAACTGTCCCAGGCTTTGCATTGGGCAGATTCACTTCAAGACATTCAGAATCAGACATACACACAACTGTACCAGTACCACCCAAAGGTCTGTATGTATTTGTAATATATTATTCCAAATATGTAATCCACAAATACTATTCAGGATATTGAATTTATTTTGTGCTGCTGCTAGAGTAGTATTTCTTAATCTGGGCTTTCACACTGACCAGCATTCATTTCACTCCTTTCTTCTCTCATGACAATTTCATCCTTTGATCTTTTGAGCTCCATCTCCATACATTTGCCTCAAGGAGTTTTGCAGCTGCAGCAGCATATCAATAACCTTACAGAAGATGCTGCATGACTGATTCACATCCATTGCTGTAAATCAAGGATGAAGAATTGAACTGGCTGATAAAAGTAATTGCAATTAACCATTCCTGCTTCACAAGCAAGTCAACCAAATGTGTCATCATCCAAAAAAGGTATTTGAATTAACTGGAGACTTCTAAAATAGAAAAAAACAGGAAGGTACTGATCTGCTTCAAACAAAAATGGAACAGAAAAGCCTCTGTAGCTCATCACTGTATGCACAGTCTGCATGAACATTTGAGCTTAAAACTTTCATTGCTAAAATCAAATAAACATAAAATTCACAATAAAAACAATGGGCCAAATATTACATTCCTGACATTAATAATACTTTCTCTGCACAAAGGGTCCTGGCCACCCTGAACACAAACCACAACATTTATATTTCTCCTATGCTATTCAAATTTAAATCATGATGAGTTCAGTGAAAATTAAAGAACTCTGATCATAAGATCCTGATATAATTAGTAAGACATCAAACAAACCTTTAAAAGGAGTTGCTTATTCGTTTTGTTTTCATTTGCCGTGTTCCAGACTATCAAAAAACCCTCTCCTCCTCTTTTTTTCACTTATAAGTCTTTTACCTTTTAACCTATAAAGAGCAATAGCAAAGGTTGAAGATGCGTATTAATGTACTGATACTGTTTCTAAGTATCTTAATGACAGATAGGCTCTCTCTAAGATCCTGGCCTGCTGCAAGTTAGTTATGAAGTCATATTTTCATTACAAAACATTCCTAGTCATAAAAAGTAATTATTTCCATCTTAATGTCTATCACCCCTAAGAACCCCAAACTGAGAATTTGCAGTCCCAGGACTGTAAATTCAAGCAATCATTCATTCACTGTAGCTATTCAGTCTTGACTGTGTAGGAGCACAAAACTGATGCTGAAACAGCATCCACTCCTGGAAAGCACAAGGAAAGAAATTTTGCAGCCTCTCATGAACTGTGTAGATGGCATTTGTGTACACACTGCTACACATGAACTGAGGCTGCCTTTTGAAAAAATTTAACTTTAGTGCAGAATGAGGGTTGCTGCTAAAGGAAGTGATATGGTCATTGAATCACAAATGACTTCCTATCCTATCCAGCACACGTAACCACCTGTTGCAGAATGGCTTGCAGAACAGGGCCACGAATCCATGGAGGCATTGTACAAGCAATCTCCTTGCTAGCTTAGCATAAGTAGGCCTGACTCCATTTTGTAGAAACTGCAAAATCATGCTGACAAGGGAGAAAAACAAGGGCACAGTGTCCTTGCCAGTTTTGTTTAGAGTAGGAGTAGGGAGTATAACGGTAAGAATGAGGAAGAACCTTGGGCTAGAGTCTGCAAAACAGGAGGAGGGTATAGACGTAACCACCTCTGTGTAACCAATGAATTTACAATACGTATGCATAATTAGTAGAAAGAGTATATAAGCACTGCTGTATCCTAATAAAGTTGAAGCTTGCTTTATCAATCATATTGATTCGACTGCTTGTCTTCCCTCGCCGTTGTCAACCACCATGTATCTAAAGGACATCTGTGAAGTTAACCCAAGCAGCACTACATATCCTTCCCTTGACTATCACATATTGTGAATGAAGACAGCAGCATAAATATTCTTGTGTATCTTTCTTGTAACTAATTTCTGTTATCATATTACTCCTTGTGTCTTAACAAAACTGTAAAAATTAACAGGAGTTATGAGACTAACACTTCACTATTTCTGGAAAACTTCTGGAAAATTAGTGAGATATAGGGTTCAACATGCTCTTCACTAGATCCCCATTTCTGTCTGGGGAATGAATGAGATTTAAGGCACAATACCATGACAACACTTGGAGTACTGGGGCAAATACCTTATTGAAAATCAGCAGTAATACCGACAAGAGTTTTCCCCTGTGTTTCATCCAGTGTTTGTACTGTTGTATTTTCCATTCAGAAGAATGCCCTCCTTGATCTGCTGCTTGTCAACAGAGAGGATCTTGTGAGTGAAGTCGAGATTGGAGGTTGTCTCAACCACAAGGCGACTGAGTTTAAAATCTCTGTTTGATATAGCTGAAAAGAAAAAGGGCACAAACAGTTTCATGGTGCAAAGCAACTAATTTATTCTTCTGTGAGTCCTCTCTTATATCCATACAGAAACTAATCTAGCTAATCAGCCAGCAGGATGTTTTCATAATAATTGAGCGTGCAGCCTTCACGTGATACAGTCATGCTTGCTAACTCAGTCTTCCAAGCCGGCACATTCACACACACGAGGGTCTTCCAGCCGTGTTTTTTCACTCACAACAAGTATTATTTATGACACCCTGATAAGGCTGGCTAAGATCCGTGTTATCTTTTCCCAGGCTGCTTTGACCTAACCACCCAACATGCTGGGGCCCCAGCATGCAGCCACAGCTGCAGCCACATCTGTTGACAAGAGGAAAACTGCCAGCAAAACTTCAACATTGGGCATGAGGACAGCAGACTTTAGGTTGCTCAGGGAACTTCTGAGTCAAGTATCCTGGGAAAATATATTTGCAGGAGTTGGGCTCATGAGATCTGGTCACTCTTTAAACATCACCTTCTAAGGGCACAGGAGCAGGCAATCCCAAAATGTTGGAAGTCAAGCAGAAGAGGCACATGACCGGCTTGGCTGAACAGGGATCTGCTCTTGCAGATTAGGCAAAAAAGGAAGATGTATGCCAGGGGAAGTGAGGTCAGGTGATGTGGGAAGAACATAGAGATGCTGCTAACTGCTGTAGGGAGAAAATTCATGAGGCCAAAGCTCAACTGGAGCTGAAACTGGCCAGAACTGTGAGGGACAATAAAAAGAGTTTTTCAAATACATTAATGGCAAAAAGCAGTGTAGAAATAACATGGGTCCTTTACAGGATAAGGACGGTCACCTCATCAACAGGGATATAGACAAAGCAGAGGTATTTAATGCATTCTTTGTCTCTGTCTTCAACACTGATGATGAACAAAGGGGGCCTCAATGCCCAGAACTGGAGGACCATGACTGCAACAAGGATCAACCCTTAGCTGACCCTGAACTTGTGCGAGACCTGTTGCTACAGTTAGATCCCTACAGGTACATGGGGTCTGATGGGATCCACCCAAGAATCCTCAAAGAGCTGGCTGATGTCATCAATAGGCCTCTCTTGATGATTTTTGGGAGGTCCTGGGAATCTGGAGAGATCCCAGTTGACTGGAAACTGGCTAATGTTGTCCCAATATTCAAGAAGGGCAAGAAAGAGGACATTGAAAACTACAGACCAGCCAGTCTAAATTCAGTGCCTGGTAAAATTATGGAAAAGATTATTCTGGGAGGTATTGAAAAACACCTGGAGGACAATGCAGTAATTGGTCACAGCCAGCACGGCTTCACGAGAGGAAAGTCCTGCTTGTCAAACTTAATTTCTTTTTATGACAAGGTAACCCACCTGGTTGATCAAGGGGAGCCAGTGGATGTAATATTTCGGGACTTCAGCAAAGCTTTTGATGCTGTCTCTCACAGTATTCTCTTGGAAAAAATGCCCAGCATACAGCTGGACAGGCAACCCACACAATCAATGAACAACTGGCTCCCAGGTGGAACACAGAGTGACAGTGAATGGGATAACATCAGGCTGGCAACTGGTCACCAGTGGGGTCCCGCAGGGCTCCATCCTAGGCCCAGTCCTCTTCAACATCTTCATCAATGACTTGGAAGCAGGACTTGAATGAATTCTAAGTAAGTTTGCTGATGATGCAAAACTGGGAGGAGCTGTTGATTCCTTTGAGGGCAGGCAGGCCTTGCAGAGAGACCTTGACAGGTTAGAGAGATGGGCAGTCACCAACCACATGGAGTTTAACAAGGGCAAGTGCGGGATTCTGCACCTGGGATGGAGCAACCCTGGTGGTAAGTACAGACTAGGGAACGAGCGGCTGGAGAGCAGCGTGGTGGAAAGGGACCTGGGGGTCCTGGTTGATGGCAAACTGAATATGAACCAGCAGTGTGCCCTGGCAGCCAGGAGGGCCAACCGTGTCCCGGAGTGCATCAAGCACAGCATAGGGAGGTGATTGTCCCACTCTACTCTGTAGGCCTTGAGTACTGTGTGCAGTTTTGGGCACCACAATATAAAAAGGACACCAAGCTATTGGAGAGTATGCTTGATTGGACATCAAGCAAAGGAGAGCTACGAGGATGGTGAAGGGTCTGGATAGGATGTCGTATAAGGAGCAGCTGAGGTCACTTGGATTATTCAGCTTGGAGAAGAGGAGGCTGAGGGGTGACCTCATTGCAGTCTGTGGCTTCCTCACAAGGGGAAGAGATGGGGCAGGTACTGATCTCTTCACTCATGTGACCAATGACAGGACTTGGGGAAATGGCAGGAAGCTGAATCAGGAGAGGTTTAGGTTGGATATCAGGAAAACGTTTTTCACCCAGAGGGCGGTTAAGCCCTGGAACAAATTCCCCAGGGAAGTGGTCACAGCACCAAGCCTGCCTGAGTTCAAGAAACATTTGGATGATGCTCTCAGGCATACGGTGTGATTCTTGGGGTGCCCTACATAAGGACAGGAATTGGACTAAATTATCCTGATGGGTCCATTCCAACTCAGCATATTCTATGATTCTACGATTCTATGAATTCTAGCTATTATTGAAATATCTCAAAAAAAGTTAAGTTAATCAAACCTCAGATCCCTCCCTCAAACTAGAAAATTTGAATTATCAATTACTAGGATTTTTGATGCAAGACTGTATGTTAAACAGATGTAATTAAAAAATCCACTGTGGTATAGTTCTATGAGTTGCTAAATTACAGGAAAAGTATATAAAAACTGGTATTGGCTTTGAATTTATAGAGAAATCTAAAATTATATTTCTCATTAGTTGGCCTGAATACAAGCAAAAATGGCTTGCATATAAACAGTTTGTATTCAAGAATATAAATATTAGTTCATATATACACACATATATATGAGTTTATAGATATAGATATAGATATAAATAGACCATGAGTTTATATGTTATTTTATATTCTATGGCCCACTGCAAGGCTGACTGCAAGCCAATGTCAGATGGTACACAGAACTGTTTGTATGTGCAGTCTTCAGCTGTTCACATTCCAAGTATGATGTTAATTTGGGAAAAATTGTTCTATGCTAAATGGAATTTTGACATGAAAGTTTGCTATATTTATAGGTGCACACACAGGTGCACACACATATGCAAAAAAAATTAAAAAATTAGCAAATGAACCAAGCTTGGAAGATATAACTAATTGCAACAAAAACATCAGCAAATTATCAAGTTTGCTTCCTCCTCCACTTCCCGTCCAAGTGACTGTTACCTAAGCTGTGGAGGGTCTTGATGAGCAGAAGAGAACCTGAACCAGCTGCTCTTCGCACTGTGCTTTGAAAAATTAAAAAAACCCACAACTTTCTCTACTTGTAAAATATGTATAGTTTACAGCAATAGCTCTGCTCTGTTCAGCACTCTGCTGTGGCAATTATGAATGTATTTTTACACATTTGTCCTCACAGTTTGCTGCCATTAAAAGTATACTGTAGGATGAAGCAAGCTTCAAAACTTTCAAAATTCAGTTAAGCATGGTTTTTGGTGTACTGTGTGGTATCTTTTGATGTGACAAGAATATACAGCATTATTTATAAACCACTCACATTGTTTTTATAAATGTACAAAGAGAAAATAACACAGTGGTTTTATCACTTAGCTTTAATGTGTTTAGTGAGCCATTTCCCCCTAATGAATCATTTTTCAGCACTGCATCAAATTATATTAGTTTCATTTCAGTCTATCATTGGATCATTTATGTTTCGTGTTGGCACTGCCATATGAGAAGTCTAAAATGTTGAGATCTGTGCTTTTGTCTTTTATATATTACACATAAACTTTGCTTTTACCTCAGTAATCTTCCAATGACTGTTCTTGTGTTTGTCTTCTCCTGGTTGCCCCTTAGGAAGCACCAGTGACCACTGACCTTTTTGATACAGTTTCTGCTCCAAGGTAAGAATCTCACAGTTGATTCTAGAATATGGGAGACATCCAGGTTCTTTTTGAAATCCACATGTTTTACCAAATAACTGTTCAGATTCTGGGCACCTATGCCTGGAGCAAACACAAATTTCTTCCAGATCATGCTTTTGCCTGACTGGCCCCACAGTAAACATAAGTCCACTTTGGTTAAAGAAACAAATTTTCTAATTAACTTTACTTTCAGAAAACTATCTCAGGAAAACAGAAATTATTTAATTATATAGAGGAATGTATGAATAGTATTTGTGCTGCCCTCACAAAAGACTTGACAAAGTTAGGCATTATCCACACAGGAGTTTTAGGTGATATTTTGTACTTACATAATGGAGCCAATTCTTAGTAGTGAGTATGAACTAATAATAGATGTTAACAATGATCCGAAAGGCTTGCAATTTTTCATTAACATAGTATAGAGGATGGTATCCTCAGAACAGTATCAATGGACAGAAAGCAGAAGAGAGCTATTAGTTAATATGGTAGAAACACAACATTTTTTTAACCCTTCTATGGAAAGGAAGTAAGTAAGGAGGTATGGTTAACAGCCTTTTTCACATCCCAGAGCGTACCAGCGTTGCCATCCCACAGTGTAGCTGAGGGGAACAACTAAGGGCAGTTTGCAACACTCTCAGTGGAAGCTGACCTGCATCAGTATCACATTAACTTACAAGACTTTACATAAAACATGGGATTTTGGCTTACCACCCTCAGCAGGATTTCGGTATGACAATTTATGTGAAGAAGCATAATTCAACATAGGCAAATGCCTTGTAGCTTGACCCCAGCTAGTCTCCTCATTAGTACAGCCAGAAGTAGAGAAATTAAAAATCAGATGCAATTGTCAACACAGCTGTACATAATAAACCACTTCAACTCTGCTATGAAATGGACTAGTTCTACTGTCTTCAGAGATCATTATTCTTTTGAATAACCTTACCATGGATCAGTAGGTGAAAGATAGAATTGAAACAGCAATTTGTGAAACTTCTAGTTTTCATGTACTTTGGTGTGACATTCCAATGTACAGTGATTGTCTCGAACAATCCATGAGATAAGCAGTGTACTTCGGCATTCAGTATGTCTGGTGTTAGTCATGAGACATCTGAGAGGTAAACAGGACTTATTGCTGGACTAAAGAGATGTCTCAGCAACCCACCAAACCGTTTTACTCCCCTGTGATGTGCACTAGTGCCAAATATTAGTAAAGTCAAGCTCACCTTACAAACACCGGTGAACTCAAATACTTGGTTTGCATCTGATTTAAATGACAAACAGCATAAAATCAGTACAAACTGGATAATTCATGTTGAGTAGATCAGTGTTTCCTTTGTTTTCTTTTATCCCTGTGTTTTCATTCCTGTGTACTCATGTCTGATGAAGGTAATGTTCATAGCTATATTGCTAGTCTGACAACTTAAAGAGCCAGAGACATCCTGGTGACAGTATCAGGCCTGATCAACCTGCTACTGGACTCCGGAGGGGTTGCTTTGTGACCGCTGTGAGACTGATCACCTCATAGCCTAAACAGAGTACTCTATAATAATAATGTTCCTTTCCATACTTGCCTTTGAGTTGTTGTCTGTAATATATTGTATAATAATTAGGACACTGTTAATATTAGATAGAATCATTTATATATATATATTGTTGTTTATATTGTATTAATGCTCTGTATTATTAGTTTGGTGTAACAGAATGTATTAACAATCCACACCAAATGTGTATAGCATTGTATTTTATAATAGGGAATTGTTCCCTTATTTATTATTAGGGATTACTATCTTTATTTTCTGCATTGAATATTTTGAATTGTTTATTTCCCAGTTTACTCGTTTTTATACCGGAATAGGGGAAGAATCTAATGTGAAGCAAGGGTTTGGACAAGAGCCTGGTTAGATACATGCATACACAACACATACATATATATTCATATATACATAAGAAGGACACTGTATTATCGCTGCCTTAAAAGCCACGGGGTGAGATGTGGGGAACAGACCATTTTTCCTTCTCCCCTCACATGAGATTAGGTGGAATGCCTTTCGAGCCAGCGAAGTGCCTTTGCTGATTTAGCCAAGGACAAACTGAAACAGACTTGGCAGAAATACAGACAGCAGACTGTCTCTGAAAGACTGCGCGATTAGCCCCAAGTAAAAGGAGGCGGGTGGTGCCAGTGAACCAGAGAATTTTCCTCCGTCTGCGGGACTCCGGAATCGACTGAGCTGCCTGCAAGCGCTGCCGCCGCTGCGCCCGGGGGGGCCTCTGCTCGCCCGCGGGGGATCGCCGCCTCCCTGCTTGCCGCTCGAAGCGGAGCCTGGATCGCTGCCTGCTGCTGCTCGCCGGTGCCTGAGGAGCCTGTCTGCCGTGGTGTCTACTGTGCTGAGTCTGCCTGCCTGCCGTGGTGTGCCTGTTTGCCGTGTCCACCTGTGCCTGCGGGAGGGGTCACCCCCCAGCCTCGGGCTCGCCCTGCCGCTGCTGCTGGTCGCCCAGACGCTGGTCATGTCCTCGCTCCGGAAGGGGGGAAACACGCGTACACACACACACAACCACGCACGCACGCACGCATCCACATATACAAATACATATATGGGGTCAACTCCTGCCCTTTCTCTCCATTAATCCTTCCCACATTTCTTCCGCGGGGAGTGCATTTACTAATACCTTAGTACCTGATTTCTTTCCTGATACATGCTTAGATTACCTTCCCCGAACCTCGGTCCCTCGGTTTGTGTTAACCCTTAATAAACCCGTCAGTTACACATTGGTCTCCGTAGCAATTTGTGAGCGTGGTTGAGGGCATTCCAACATGGTCCCATTTACAAACCCCTCCGTGGAGGAGGGGGAAGGCTGCGAAAGCATCCTGACAGCCAGTGGCTTTTGGTATCGGCTCGCAACAACTAGGTAACGTGGTGTGGGACATGCTGAGATTGAAGACAAAGGAGCTCTACAGCTGGTGCTGGAGCAGAATATCCAGGGATAACCAGGCGTTGAGATTTCATGACTTAGCAGGAAAAGATAAAAAGTGCCAGTCTCAAGTCACCTCCTAGGACCGAACCTCTACTGCAATAAACTAATCCTGTGGTACTGAGTTGTCTCAACCTCCTGTTTACTGTTGACCAGTGGCTTATTTTATTAATTAGCCAAACAAAAACCATCTGTAGGACCTAGTCCTGGCACCATACCCAATCCCCCCATCTCTGAGGCATGAGAAGACAAGAGGACAGGGAGAAATGGGGGGGAGTGGGCAAGAACTGTATAAAAATTTGGGACACTATGGGTGCAGGGAAGCTCTTCCCCACCACAGCACTTCCCCACCCAAGCGCTTCCCCACTGACGACGTCGCTGGACCGTGGTGGTAACTATTATCTTGCTAATCTCTGTAATTCTGCTTTCTCCTTCCTTTTCTGTTTCTGTTTTCCTCCCTGTCCTGTCTGCTCTAGGGACTTTGCTGTGTAACTCCAATATAAAGTTCAGTGTGCACGTGACATCTGACCTCGTTTGTGTCTTAATTTCACCATTTGCGATCACCTTTAAACCTTTTAACAGGTCCTGCCGGACAAACGGGTGCAGCTGCTGTCTGGCTTATACCAGGAGAGGGAAGGCGGAGTCCAGCCGCCCCAGCCTCCCACTGCAGTGAGGAGTGTTAGACAGCAAGGGGGCTCTGCCCCATCTCCCGTAAGACCAGCGCCAGTGTCTGTGCACCTTTGTTTTGTCCTGGCAAGAGCATAAAAAATGGCCACGTATGTGAATATGGGATCGTGACATTTGGTATACATGATCTTTACTTAGGTCAAGGTTTTCCAGCTGTGTATGTTTAAAGACAAATTACAATGAAATCGTCATTTGATGAGAATGTGTAAAGCCACTATACGTGATCAAATTTGCTTTGAACAGCTCTGGTCATTATTTACTGAAAATTAGTGTTCCTTTGGGTGGAATGGGATAAGAGTATGTTGTAGACTGATGTCTGCTGTGTATCCTACATGCAACAAGCTTGAAGACTGATTTCTTTATTACAGCATACAACTACTGCTATGAAATATGTAAGCCTTCATAAAATGCTTGAGCAGCCAGGACGTTCATTAGAAATGGAAATATAGGATGTTTTACTAAAGCAATACCTATATTTTACTGTAAATAGCACCTTCATCCCCAGGGAACCATCACACATACTGGCAGGAAACAGAAGTATAGTTCTACCTGATACAAATTTATTTGTGGAAAACTAAATTAACAAGTTTGTATTCTGCAGTGTTCAAAGATGTGTTAAATTCTTATTAACATCAAAGTACAAGGACATAGAAAAAATGAAATTTATTTCCCATTTCCTGTGAAATCCTTTATAATAATTAAGTATTTCTTCAGAGAGTTACAGAAGTATTTACCAAAAAAAATTACAAAAGTTTACGATTTGTATATGTAGTTACCTCTGTGGCCTGTTTTTTATTGATGTCTGGAACCCAAGATATTATTTCAGAAGAAGCAAGGTTATTTTCAGGGAAGTGATGTTTCAGGTGGCTAATAAACAGAGTTCAGAAGATACACACTTACCCCAGTTAGAAAGCCTTGTACCTGTAAGAAGTATACATCTGGAGGGCAGCACTACTTCAGGACAAAGCTGAGACTAGGGAGCACCTGCAAAAGCAGTGTCCCTGGGAAACAAAACGAAGAGTGGGTACATTAGCAGAAGTGGGAAAAAAAGTGTATACAACATGGTTAATAGAGTTTTACTTCATAACAAAATAGACCTGATCTTTGTTCAAAATATCACGCATCGATGATGCAGTTCAGAATTACTAGTATTTATACCCATCCACAGGAAATCCTATTTGAACAATCTGTGTTACATTACACTTCTAATTTCGGGGGAAATGCAGGCAAGCATCTTCCTATTTATCTCTGTATCACCCCAGTGAACAAACTTCATAAATGAGAGTATATTGTGGGGAACGGACCGTTTTTCCTTCTCCCCCCACATAAGATTAGGCGGAATGCCTTTCAAGCCAGTGAAGTGCCTTTGCTGATTTAGCCAAGGACAAACTGAAACAGACTTGGCAGAAATACAGAGAGCAGGCTGCCTTGGAAAGACTGGGCACTTGGCCACAAGGTGAACCAGAGAACTTTCCTTTGCCTGCTGGGCTTGGTGATCGACTGAGCTGCCTGTGAGTACTGCAGCCGCTCTGCAGGGGGGCCTGTGCTCGCTCACGGGGGATCGCTGGAGCCTGTCTGCTTGCAAGGAGTCGCTGCCTGAACCAGCACCGAGCTCACCGTGCCTGCCCGCCCTGCCTGCCTGTTGCCTGCTGGAAAGGTCAACCCTCCTCCGGGTCGCCGTGCCGCGGGGTCACCCTGCCGCCGAGTCGCCAGGATGCTGGTCACATCCTCGCTGTGGAAGGAGGGTAACACGTGTACACATATACACACACACAGACACACAGACAGACAGACAGACACACACACACCTCTACCAGGATCAACTCCTACCCTTCTCCTCCATTAATCCTACACTTCTCTCGTGGGGAGTGCACTTACTAATACCATAGAACCCCGATTTCCTTTTTGATATATGCCTAGATACCTTCCCTGAACCTTGGTCCCTCAATTTGTGTTAACCCTTAATAAACCAATTAATTTGTTAGTTAAACATTGGTCTTGGTAACAATTAGTGAGCGTGGTGAGGGAGCATTCCAATCTGCACTCTAAGATACAGTCCTGCAGTGGCTGCGCGTGGGGTCTCATTCACAAACCTCTCCATTGTGGGGAGGGAAGTTGCAGAAGCATCCTGACAGCTGGTAGCTTGTGATATCGGCCTGTGACATATATATATTGCTAAGTCCCCACTTAACTCTACCAAATCCCCTCACAAGCCAGAATACATACGCAATATTGCCATTTTGCACCCACTAAGTGGCATGTTGTGGCAAAGTTACTTAGCACATATGTATTAATACGCCGGATCTGTTAACAGCTGTGGAAGGCCCCATGCAGCTCAACAGGCTTCAAGTTCACAGCTGAACTAGGGTACAATTTTTACTGCCAATTGCCACGTCACCTGTCGCTCAGCTGACCAAGTTCCTTCCACTTCACGTGAGGGTCGAAGGCAGACAACCAGAGGGCTGCCAGCAAACCCTGCAGAGCTCTAGTGTGAGACTCCACCTTAAATACCAAGGGTATTTAAGCATTAGTATAGATAATTAGGGAAGCTGTGGAAATTTTGCCATTAAAAGTTTTCAGAGCAGGTTAAAAATACATTTGGCTGCTTGTCGCCATAAGTGCAAGATAAAACACATGCAACTGCAGCATTCTGCATAGCACCTTGAATGAAAAACCAGGCTGAAGCCAGAACTCTATCACACTAGTAATATATATAATATTTTTTCAGTGGTCCAATTAGGTAGCTGCATTTTCAATTAGCAGCAAAACAAGGACAACTTACCAATTCATCAAAATTATGTTTAATGCATAGCCAAATGTACCATGAAGCAAGACAAACACACTCATCATGAACCCACAGATTAATGAACTGAATTCAGATAACCTTTCTCAGCTGAATGAGTTCCTACTCAATAAGCTATCTGAATGATTTAAGTGCACCTTTTATTAAGTGAAGTATTATTCACCATGCCTAGAAGTAGTAAGACCTGGTCCTTGAGTAGAATATTTATGCATGCACACATTTCTGTTAATAACAATGTTAGGTTCTCACCTACTCTACATGGTAACTGCAAGGGATAGTTACCATACTGCCAAAAAAGGAAATCTAAGCAAACCATTTGCACACCAGAGGAACCATTAGAGAACTCACCCACCTTTTAGCATGTAATCAACACCCAGAATTCAGAAATTTCTGCAAATTTTATTCCAAATATTAGCAGTATGATAATGAAGTTCTAGTCATTGACCAGCCAACGTGATACTTGGAGCAAGAAGACAGCCTTTATCCCATAGGCCTAATTTCTGATTAATTAAGTGGTTGATAACTGTGTCAAAGCATGATGAAGAACTCAAGCAGCAGTTTGCACCATAAAGGGCGTAATTTCCTCAAGAGAAGACACCTTGAAAAGCCATTGTGATTAAAAGACAGTTACACTGGAGACAAATGTTTACCCTCATGTGGAGCTAAAACATTACAACTTCTGCATTGAGTTAGTTACTCCTTGGTGCACAGAGAAACTTTTTAAAACATCCACCCTCAGGAGATGGTCCCAGGAGGTCCTGAGTGGGCATCATTCACACCCCTGCCTTCCACTGCCTCTGATTGAAACCCTCCATCATGAATACATAATCCTCACTCTTCTACTCCTATGACCAGCAGTTTTTCAACCACTTACTGATTCATAGATGCCTATCACACAGAATGGTCATGGTAGGAAAGGACCTCTGAGATCATGAAGTCCAACCATCAACATAAAACAAAAAAACAAACAAAAACAAAACAAAAACACCCCACCAAAAAACACCCACAAAAAGCCCCCACAACCTCGGCCACTAGAGCATGCCCTGAAGTGCCACATCTACACGTTTCTTGAATACCTCCAAGGATGGTGCCTCAACCACCTACCTGGGCAGGCTGTTCCAGTGCCTGACTACTCTTTCAGTGTAGAAATTCTTCCTAATATCCAACCTGAACCTCCCCTGCAGCAACTTTAGGCCATTTCGTTGTTATTTACTTGGGAGAAGAGGCTAACTCTCACCTCACTACAACCTCCTTTCAGGTAGTTGTAGAGGGTGATGAGGTCTACCATCAGCCTCCTTTTCTTCAGACAAAACAATTCCAGTTCCCTCAGCCACTCCTTGTATGACTTGTTCTCTAGACCCTTCACCATCTTGGTGGCTCTTCTCTGGACACGCTCCAGCATCTCAATGTCCTTCTTATAGTGATAGGCCCAGAACTGAACACAGTACTTGAGGTGCAGCCTCAACAGTGCCAAGTACAGAAGCACCATTATTTCCCTGCTTCTGCTGGCCACACTGATCCTGATGCAGGCCAGGGTACTATCTGCCTTCTAGGCCAACTAGGCACACTGATGGCTCATGTTAAGCCAGCTGTCAACCAACACCCAGGTCCTTTAGGACCTGGCACTTGGCCTTATTGAACCTCATACAATTGGCCTTGGCCCATTGATCTAGCCTGTCCAGGTCCCTCTGTAGAGCCTTTCTATCCTCAAGCAGATCAACATTACCACCCAATTTGGTGTTGTCTACAAACTTACTGAGGGTGCACTCAATCCCCTCTTCCAGATAATTGATAAAGATGTTGAACATGACTGGCTCCAAAACTGAGCCACAAGGGCACCACTGGTGACTGGCCACCAACTAGATTTGACCCCCTCTACCACAACTCTCTGGGCCTGGCCATCCAGACAGTTTTTTACCCAGTGAAGAGTACACTTGTCTATGCCATGATTCACCAGCTTCTCCAGGAGAATGTTGTGGTAGATGGTGTCAAAGGCCTTATCAAAGTCTAGGTAGACAATGTCCACAGCCTTCCCCTCATCCAACAGGAGGGTCACATGGTCATACAAAGAGATCAAGTTGGTCAAGCAAGATCTCCCTTTCATAAACCGACGCTGACTGGCTGCCCTGCACTTGCCGTGAGAGCTCACTCAAGATGAGCCTCTCCATGGTCTTTCCTGGTATCGGGTCAGGATGACAGGCCTGTAGTTCCCCAGATACTCCTTCCAGCCCTTCTTGTAGATGGGCATCACATTAGCCACCCTCCAGTCATCTGGGATCTCCCCTGTTGACCAAGTTTGTTAATAAATGATGGAGAGAGGCTCAGTGAACTCCCCGGCCAGCTCCCTCAGTATTCTAGGGTGGATCCCATCAGGCCCCATAGACTTGTGCGTGTTCAGGTGCAGAAGCAGATCATTAACTACTTCCTCCTGGATTATGGGGGGTTGTTCTGCTCTCCATCCTTAGCTTCCAGCTCAGGAGGTTGAACATCCTGGGGTTGGCTGGTTTGACTATTAAAGATGGAGGCAAAAAAGGCATTAAGTATCTCAGCCTTCCCTCATCCTCGGTTGCAGTGCTCCTCCTGCATCCAGTAAGGGATGGAGATTCTCCCTGGTTCTCTGTTTATTGTTGATGAATTTATGAAAACTTTTTTTGTTGTCCCTTATTTCAGTGGCCAAGCTGAGCTCAAGCTGGGTTTTTGCCTTCCTAATTTTCTCTCTGCATGACCTAATGAGACCTTTGAACTCCTCTTGAGTTGCCTGTCTCTTCTTCCAAAGCTCATAAACCCCCGTTTTTTTCCTAAGTACCAGCAAAAGCTCCCTGTTCAACCAGGCCAGCCATCTTGCCCACCCTTTAATCTCAGGACACAGGGGGACAGTCTGTTCCTGGGCCTGTAAGATTTCCTTCTTGAAAAGTGTCCAGCCTTCCTGGACCCCTTTGCACTTCAGGACTGTCTCCCAAGGGACTCCCTCAACTAATGTCCTGAACAGGCCAAAGTCTACCCTCTAGAGGTCCAAGGTGGAGGTTTTGCTAACCCACCTCCTTACCTCACTAAGAATTTAAAACTTAACCATTTTTTGATTGCTATGCCCAAGATGGCCTCCGACCACCACATCTCCCACTAGTCCTTCTCTGTTTGTGAACAGAAGGTCCAATAAGGCACCTCCCCTGTTAGGCTCACTTACCAGTTGTGTAAGGAAGTTATCTTCCATACACTTGAGGAACCTCCTAGGCTGTTTCTTCTCTGCTGTGTCACATTTCCAGCAGACGTCCAGTAGGCTGAAGTCCCCAGCTAGAACAAGGGCTGGCAGTTGTGAGACTTCTGCCAGCCACTTGTAGAATACTTAATTTGCCTCTTCATCCTGACTGGGTGTTCTATAACAGACTCCCAGAACAGTATCTGCCTGTTCATCCTTACCCATAAACCCTCAACTTTATCATCACAATAATCAAGTTCTATAGAATCAAAACACTCCCTAATGTACAGAGCCACGCCACCAAGTCTCCTCCCTTGCCTGTCTCTTCTGAAGAGCTTATATTCATTCATTGTAACATTCCAGTTGTGACAATCATCCCACCATGTTTCTGTGATGGAAACTATGTCATAGCTGTCCTGCTGCATGATGGCTTCCAGCTCCTCCTGTTTGTTGCCCATGCTACATGCATTAGTGTAGATGCACTTGAGCTGGGCTATCAATTTCACCACCATTCTTGGCACTTCACCCGTAGGCTCATCTCTGGTGGGCCTGGTTTTATCCCTGTCTCCCTCTGAGTCTAGTTTAAAGCCCTGTCTATGAGCCCTGCTAACTCTTGCCCTAATTCCCTTTTCCTTCACTAGATAGGGTTTTCCCATATTTTGCCAGCAGGCCCAGTGTCTTGTAAATCAAATTATGATCAACAAACCCAAAGTCCTGCTGATAGCACCAGGTTTGGAGCCAGGCATTGATTGGGTGGGTCTTCTTGTTCACCCATTCATCATTCCCAGGAACTGGAGGGATATAGGAGAACACAACCTGTTCTGATCCCTTGACTAGTTGTCCTAAAGCCCTGAAATCTTTCTTCATTGCCCTCAGACTTCTTTCTACCTCACCACTGCCTACTTGAAAGATCTAAAGAGGGTAGTAATCTGAGGGCCGTACCAGACCAGGAAGTTTCCTGGTTATATCCCTAACCTGGACCCCAGGGCACCAGCAGACCTGCCTGTGGGAAGGGTCCAGTGGGCAAATGGGACCCTTAGTTCCCTGCAGAAGGGAATCTCCTATAACAATCACCTTCCTCTTGCTCTTAAAAACAGCAGTCTTAATGCATGGAGCTGGCTGCTTAGGCAACTCCCTGGATGGGGCTTTATAAATATCCTCATTTCCCTGGTCTTCCAGAGCCCTTTATCTGTCCTGTAAGAGCAACTGGGAAGGTGGGGAAGGTCTGGAGGGGACTCATCTGCTGCCCTGAGCAGGGACCTGCTTCCATTCCCCTCTGTCATCTCTTAGGTCCCCTAAGAAGAAGGCATCTGTCTCTTGTGGAGACTCTACCTGCTGCCTTTTTGCTAAGGATGGCAGGGTGTGGCTCCACTGGTCTATTGCTCTTCTACCTTTCCAGATAGTCCTCGATCTCTCCACTTCCTCCTTAAGCTCCCCCACCAGGCTGAGCAGATCACTTACCTGGTCGCAGCGCACAGAGGTGTTGTCTTAGCTGTCCTCTGGCAAGAGTGACAGGCTCAGACATCCCACACAGCCTGACACCTGGTCAGCTGCATGTTTCCGAGGTAGGTCAGTCTGGGTCACCACATTTCTTTTTGACTGTGGCTTTGGACCCAATGGACACCATCGTTGGACTTTTTCCTGGGGAGGTGAGGACTTCCAGCCGAGCTAACCTGCCTGCTTGCCCTTCCTGCACAAACTGCCATGTGAATTGCTGCGCCACGCCCTTCCTCTGTGCCACGCCTTCTTTGCCCGCTCTGTTCAGTGCACTCCAGGTCACTCGCACTCCCTGGGGCACTTGTTATAAGCAGGGGGTGGCTGTTGCTCTGGCAATGCCCAGGTCTTGTCAGTGTCTCTTGCGAGAGCTGCCAGCTCCTCCTCGGTGCCTCCTCTCACCTCGTGTTTCCCTGCAAGGGGGAAAACTTCAGAAAGAAAGAGCAGCAAAAAAAAAGGGTACCCCTGTTAGCTGAGATCAGCTGCTCCACCGCAGATCGAGTCTGCTTCAGAGCTGCTCCACACAGTGACTATAGGCTGATGGAAAAGTTTGATTTCTCTTTATCTTATACAGGTTGCTTTTCATAGCCCAGAATAAAACTACAAGTAGATAGGCAAGACTTAATAGTGGGAAATATAAATGGGGTGCATAATAACCTCCAATAAAATACTCTACTGGGATGTTCTCCAGCCTACAAATCCCTTCAGTGTAGAGCACCATTTAAAAGAGAAGCCTCTTAACTGTCTAAACATTTTCTTTATAGCCCATGTTGAGAAAATGTTGCAGCTTTCCCAGAAGAGCAAACAGAAATACTCTAATGGAGAGCCATTCAAGGAGAGCTTTTCTGAGCCATTCAAGGAGAACATTCATTTTTCTGAATTCAGTGTTTGCCTTCTGGAAATTTCTAGCGTGTCATATACATAGAGATGTGGTAAACCCTACCAAAAGTGGTGTTGTCTACAAGGAATTATTTATGTCAGCAGTTTCCTACTATAGCATACTAACCAGCAGCAGCAGTGGCTGAACACTACACAACGCTTGGAATATAGTAATGAATAATACCTGAGCCTCTCAGCACCGTGATTATCTCTCTTCCAGTAATGTGTATATATATTCAAATAATCCCTCAAATATCTTTAAAACTGATTTCCATTATTGTAGCTGTTAGTACAGGCAATGATAAACTCTCAAATTATGGCCATCTTGGTGAGGTGTGCTTTAAACTGAAGGACTCAGGGACTGGAGTCCAAAATGGCAATGCTCATGCCACCACAGCCAACCACCGAATAAGCCAAGGCAATCAGAGCAGAGAAAAATGTTCCTTAGTTGCTTCCCTTGATGTGAATCAAAAGATCAACCACCTGAAGTGTACATATACTACTGCATGCAGTTTGGGAAACAAACAGAAGGAACTGGAACTCTGAGCCCAGTTAGAAAGCTACAATATTATAGGAATAACTGGGATGTTGTGGGATGGCTCCTAAACTGGAGCATGGTAATGGATGGGTACAAGCTCTTTAGTAAGGACAGGCTGGGGAGAGGGGGAAGGGGTGTTGCCGTTTACATCAATGACCAGCTGGAGTCCATGGAGCTCTGCTTGGGAATGGATGAGGAGGTGACATAGAGCTTATGGGACAGGGTTAAACGGAAGCCAGGGGCAGGTGATATCATAGTAGGGGTCTGCTACAGGCCACCTGACCAGGAAGACTGAGTGGTTAAGGCCCTCTTTAGACAGATGGAAGCAGCTTTGTGTTCACAAGCCCCAGTCCTCATGGGGGATTTTAACCACCTCAATATCTGCTGGAGGGACAACACAGCAAGGCACCAATGATCCAGGAAGTTCCTAGAATGAATGCATTGATGACAATTTCCTTCTTCAAGTGGTGGAGGGATCAACAAGAAAAAGTGCTATGTTGGAATGTGTTCTCACCAATAAGGATGGGCTGGTGGATAACCCAAAGCTTAAGGACAGCCTTGGTTGCCATGAAATGGTGGTATTCAAGATCCTTAGGACAACATGGAATGTGCAAAGCAAGCTCATTACCTTAGGCTTCAGGAGAGCAGACTGTGACATCTTCAGGGATCTGCTTGGTGGAGTACCATGGGATAAAGGCCTGGAGGGGAGAGGAGACCAGGAAAGCTGGTCCATATTCAAGGTTCACCTCCTCCAAGCCGAGGAGCAATGTGTCCCAAAAAGAGGAAGGCAGACAAGAATGCCAGGAGACCTGCTTGAATGAACAAGGGGGTCCTGGTCACACTTGGATGTAAAAAGAAAACTCTACAGAGGGTAGAGGCAAGGACAGGCAACCTGGGAGTAGTACAGAGAAGTTGTCGAAGCAGCCAGGGATCAGGTTAGGAAAGCTAAAGCCCACATAGAATTAAATCTGACCAGAGACATCAGGGGTAACAAGAGAAGCTTCTACAGGTATGTCAGTGATAAAAAGAAGACTAGGGACAGAGTGGGCCCTCTTCAGAAGGAAAGAGGATACCTGGTTATATGGCATACAGAGAAGCCTGAGGTACTCAGCAGCTTTTTTGCCTCAGTCTTTACCAGCAAGGGCTCTGGCCACATCACCTCTGTTGCAGAAGGCAAAGGCAGAGATTGGGAGAAGAAAGATCCCCTCATTGTAGGAGAAGAGCAGGTTCAACACCATCTAAAGAACCTGGAGTGCACAAGTCCATGGGACCTGACAAGATCCAACCATGACTCCTGAGGGAACTGGTGGATGAAGTTGCTAATCCCCTTTCTTTCATATTTGAAAAGTGGTGGCAGTCTGGTGAAGTTCCAACTGACTGGAAAAGGGAGGACATGACCCCCATTATAAAAAAGGGAAAAAAAGGGAAGAAACCCAGGATACCACAGGCCACTCAGTCTCACCTCTGTGCCTGGCAAGATCATTGAGCAGATCCTCCTGAAGGCTCTGCTAAGGCACATGGAAAATGTGGACGTGGTTGGTGGCAACCAAGGGCAGGCCTGAAAAATGTGGTGGCCTTTTACAATGGAGTCACAGCATTAGTGGACAAGGAAAGAGCAACTGACATCATCTACCAGCACTTGTGCAAAGCATTTGGCACTGTCCCACATGACAACCTGGTCTCTAAATTAGAAAGATATGGATTTGATCAATGGACCACTCAGTGGATAAGGAATTGGCTGGATGGTCACACTCAAAGAGTAGCTATCAATGGCTCAGCATCCAAATGGAGGCCAGTGGTGAGTGGTGTTCCCCAGGGGTTGGTACTAGGACCAGGATGATTTAACATCTTTGTCAGCAACATGGACATTGGAGTTGAGTGCACTTTCAGCAAGTTTGCTGATGACACCAAACTGTGTGGTGCTGCCGACATGCTGGAGGGAAGGGAGGCCATCCAGAGGGACTTTGACAGGCTTGAGAGGTGGCCCCATGCCAACCTCATGAAGATCAACAAGGCCAAGTGCAAGGTCCTGCACCTGGGTCAGGCCAATCCCAAGCCCAAATATATGCTGGCTGGAGAATGGATAGAGGGCAGTCTTGATGAAAAGGACTTGGGAGTGTTGGTTGACGAGAAGCTCAGCATAAGCCAGCAATGTGTACTTGCAGCCCAGAAAGCCAATAATGTCCTTGGCTGCATCTGAAGCAGTGTGACCAGCAGGTCGAGGGAGGTGATTCTGCCCCTCTACTCCACTCTCATAAGACCCCACATGGAGCACTGTGTCCAGCTGTGGAGCCGCTAACATAATAAGGACATGGAACTGTTGGAGCAAGTCCAGAGGAGGGCCACAAAGATGATCAGGGGCTGGAGCACCTCTCCTATGAAGAGAGGGTGAGAGAGTTGGGGTTGTTCAGCCTGGAGACCATCAGGCTCCAGGGAGACCTGAAGGGGCTAGAGGAAAGCTGCGGATGGACTTTTTACAAGGGCTTGTAGTGACAGGGCAAGGGATAATAGCTTTAAACTGAAGGAGTGGAGATGTTGGTTAGATATTAGGACGGAATTCTTGACTGTGAGAGTGTTGAGACACTGGAACAGGTTGTCCAGTGAAGTTGTAGATACCCCGTCCCTGAAAGTGTTCAAGGCCAGGTTGGGTGGGGCTTTGAGCAACCTGATCTAGTAGGAGGTGTCCCTGCACATGCAAGGGGGTTGGAATTAGATCATCTTTTAGGTCCTTTCCAACCCAAACCATTCTATGATTCTGTGTGTTCCTGCTACCTTATAACTTTCTGGTACTATAATCAACTTCTTCAAACATAACCACAGCAAGGTCTCCTTCCACCAGAAGTTTTACTAATTTTCAACACGTAATGACCAGCACAAATAGGACAAAATTAGGGCTGTGTTTTCAGCCAAATGTCTGTGGCAAAAATATTAGAATCATGTTTGACAACATACTTAGCGTATTTGTGACAATTGCAGTAGTTTAGTCAGCTTTGAGGAAAACAAATTTCAAAGCAGTACTTGATTAAAATGCTTTCTGAAATTCACTTGAACATTACTTTTAAAATGCAACTTTTCAAAAGGTAGAAATAGTTTTTTTCCTTGGTCTCCCAAACTTCTGGAACTTCCAGGTTATCAAAAATATGTCATTTATTCACACTGCTCAAGACACTTTCACATTATTCACAAAAGCACGTGACCTCTGAACATCTTGCCTACAGAAGCTATAATGAACTCACAAACTCAGAACTCCTATCTAGTCAAATACCTTCTAAACACACATTAAAAAAACCCTCACAAATAAACAAAATTAAACCTTGAAAGAGCAGTTTTGTATATGGAATGGAATGGAAAGGAAACCTAAACTTAAGTCTTCTGAGGCCCTGTTTTAACCCATGGGAGCAATCTTGCAGCAGAACTAGGTACGATAAGAATTTGGGTTATATTAATCTGAAGCACCGTAAGACCTGGATTCAACCCAATTGGTTTCAACTTACTTCCCATTTACTCTTATGTATGATGAGCTCCAAGACAGAATGAGTCCATATCATGTTTGCCATTCAAAATTCAAGAACAGACATATCTGTTAGCAGTACAACATCACCAGTGGCTTTCTTAGAAATGCAAGCTTAACTCCAAGGAATCATTTTAGGTACATTTACTCTTTCAAAACCTATGAAAAGCTGAGGAGGAACACAACCTAGTGAAAGTCAAATAACAGATTTCAGAAAAATTCTGCTTAATATCCCTACTGAAAAAGGGATGCTCACCTGATGTACAAGCTGGTTTCCATTTATAATGCTTAGATCTGTGCAGCACTGGATACCCACTGTGAGAATCACAAAACCGCTTCTTAGAAAGTTATGAGATATTCCAAATCAAAAGAACATACTGCTCTGCATAATGGGCCCCAAGAGAAATTAAAATAAAACTTTTTCACTGTATAGTCTCTAACTGCTTCCTCCTGAAAGTATCTGGTTTATGTCTCTAAATATATTTAAGTACAATTATGGTCATGTATGCTTGAAAAACCTTTAGGTGCAGCTGCAGCAGCAGCCACTGTTATATAAGCATTTGCCATACACAGTACTTGTGTGAACACACACCAAGTATTGAATAACTTTAAAACCTTTCACATAATTGAGCCCTTGCAAGCAACAGTTTTAGAATGGCATTGAATTCCACCCCAAGTTCTTGATATATTTCTTGTCTGAACAGAAAGTCACTGTGATAGGCAATCCATAGGCTGTCACAACAAGCTTCAAAACTGTTCTTCCCACCTCCAGTGCACAAAACAGCACAGTGCTCCTGTAGGTTAGGTCTTACAAATGAAACAGAAGGCAAGTCCTACAGTGGGGGCAATCAGCTGTGGACGATCAGCTACAGGCCGAAAGCGGCCTTGGTCTTGATAAATTACAGCTGTTCCCCTGACGTAGAACACCGTATGTGGGGGCGGGGGGTGCCGCTTCCTGCGGCTGCTCCCTCGCAGCCTGTGGCTCTTTCTGCTACTACGGTAAGCTTGGAAGAAGTCTTCCTCTGCAGATTGCTGCCATGAACAAAGCACCTGTCCTCTTGGACTGTCAATGTGAAAGCCATCTCTCCTGAAACTGGATGCTGCAAATGGTGACCCCAACGTGATGTCAGCAACTGCAGACCAAAGAGCAGTTGGTGGCAGAACCCAGCAAAACAAAAAGAAAAGGCAGATCGAGAGCCTAGTCTGGATATAGAAGAAATACTCACCTTTGGGAGGAAAAGGTGAGAAGCTGGGAACTTAAATATGGGGACGAAGATGACAGTGGAAAACTTCAGACCCGGGGGGAAATGGCTGACCAATTGCCAGCCCCCCGCTCCTTCAGAATTTGCGATGGTAACCCTAGCTGTGTTTTTTGAAAATACAAAAAAGGGGGAATTGTGGGCGATCAGCTGTGGATGTTCAGCTATGAGCTGAGAAAGGCCTTGGTCTTGATAAATTACAGCTGTGCCCCTGATGTGGAACGCCATATGGGGGGGTGGGGGCTCCTTCTGCTACTATGGTAAGCTTGGAAGAAGTCTCCCTCTGGAGATTGCTACCATGAACAAAGCAGCTGTCCTCTTGGACTGTCAATGTGAAAGCTATCTCTCCTGAAACTGGATGCCGCACTACAGCAAATATTTTACATTTTAAGATTCTTTTAAGTCATAATTAATCTAAACTTCTAGTATTTTCACCTCTTTTGTCATGGTTGTCTGAATGGATTTAGTTTATTTCATGCCAGAAAATGGGAATCTTGAGAAGCTCAAGATAAACTGTACAAAAAACAGATTGTATTTTCCAAGCTACTATTCCAATTTGTGCAAAATAGCAGGGGAAAAAAAAGCGCCAAGTAAAATCCAAACCAGAAAAGACCATGACCATATAGAAAAGCCATTAAATTAAGCCCATTAGACTAGAATAAAAATCATCTAACTCTTTCAATGGAAAACTTTTTTCCTTTTATGATGACGGGGATGGTGTCCTGGTTTGAGCCAGGATGAAGCAAATTTTCCTTTTACTGTTGTTTTTTTTTTTTCTTCAGTGAACTCTCTTCTAAGCAGCACACTTGCTGAAACTAGCAGCAAGTTTTCCAGCCAGTGGACCGATAATGCCCAAATGTTTATACTTACTGCTGATAGACCAAGGACACTTTGCTCTGCTTGTTGAATTTGCTGCTTCAGACACTGAAGAAGCAGAAGAGTCACATCTACAGCCCTCCTGTAGGCAGGAGCAGACTAGATAGATGGCAAAACTGGCCAAACAAAATATTTCATCCACATACATGTAACACTCAGTATAAATTCAGGGATTGTGGAAGTCAAGCTCTCCTTCTTCATCATCTTCTCCTTCTCCTCCTCCTTCTTCTTCTTCTCTCTTCTCTTCCATCCATCGTTGGCATCCAGGGAGCACTCAGTCTCTCCATCCTCTTTGATCCCTAGGCCCATGCATTCATGAACTTCATAACTCTACCCTCAGCTCCTGTTTTGCTTTGCCATTTTCTCCAGAAGCAGTTTGAGACATTCTGGAATTGCCTACAGCTAAGGAGAGTGCCGTGGGATTTGTTGGGGGTGGGGGGAGGTGATAGGGGTTTTGCATATTCTTACACATATTTGTATATATTTGTACATATATTCTTTTATCATTAGTATTTATTTAAAGCTGCTTAATTGACTTTTCAATCCAGAAAGCCTCCTTATTCTCTCTCTCCTTTCTCTATCTGGGTGGGAGGGGAAGGGCATCGAGAGCATTGTTGTCACTCTTAATTGCTGATCTTGAGTTTAACTGCAACAGGTGAACAGCTGTTGCTTTTCAGTGAAAGACACAGATTGATTGACAAGAGACATATTCAGTAAACAAGTCATATTTCTGTTCTTATTCAACACTTATGTGCAAGAAGAAGTAACAGAATGACATATTATGCCAGTTGGTGCTTAAATGTGTACTGTTACAATCTGGCTCCATGATGTATAAAAGTGGACTTAAAAGAATAACTGAAAATTGCACAATAAAGCTTTGAGAGCAAATAGTAACTTTCTAAAAGACCATGAAAGCAATTTTAATACAGCTGCTGCCATTACCTCTGAAATTTTATGGTCATTACATAGATCTATGGATGTCAGTTCCTCAAGACCAAGCAGAAGCTGAAGAAAGTATTAGTTATGTCTTGGGAATAGAAGCTGATTTATTTCAAAAGGGCAAAAAGTATATTTAGTAAGCATACTCTTATTCCACAGTAATGGCAGTTCACACACTTTACGTGGAGAAGTGTATGCAAGAAGCAGGAAAAAAACGTAATATTTCAATTTTTCTCAGCTCAGACTGAACTGTGAATTTAGTTTTTCAGAGATTGCTTCTTCTTCCTCATACTTTTTCTTTTACTGGAATAAAAAGTTGTAACTGGGACTACTGATACAAATGACTACTAGTTAGAAAAATCCTTTTTTCATTGTTCAGATTTTACAGTTAAAATACGAGTAATTCAAATGAGGCATAACATTCAATATTAATATTTTTCTTAACCATTACTTCTTCTCTCAAATAATAGTAGATTAATCATAATTCAGAATCTCTTTGAAAGACAAAAAGCTAAAACTCAACACTGTTTAGTATGGCTAGGAAAAATACTCCTCCCTGACCGAAGTTAAAAGCCATTCATATGTAACAGGTCATTTTTTCTCAACAATAATAACAGGCATTAGATTATTTATTTTTCAAAAGCACACACCTTTTAGAGTCTGTCCTTTAAAGCTGCATTCACTACATTCTGATGTTTTGTGTTGGTAATTTGTCTTGCATTTTATATAATTACATTATTTACATTATTTTTTAAATTGCTTTATCTCACAAACAGCCTATAGCTTCCTGAGCTTATATACAACTAACATATAGATTCACAAGTGTGTATATGTTTGTAGATATATATATATGTACACACGTGTATACACACATATATACATCTGTAACTGACTCAATCTCTATCCAAATGGGAAATTGAAAGAACTGTAGACTGAACCAATGTTTCTACCACCACTCTGAAGTCAAAACAAATTATGGCAAGATGTTAAAAGTAGTCTATGATGGAAAAATACATTAGTCATCAAGTTAGACAAAAAAAATT
The DNA here is from genome assembly GCA_020745705.1 of Hemiprocne comata. Taxonomy (NCBI): domain Eukaryota; kingdom Metazoa; phylum Chordata; class Aves; order Apodiformes; family Apodidae; genus Hemiprocne; species Hemiprocne comata. The sequence goes on from CM036616.1 coordinate 45,164,312, forward strand.
CTCAGGCCTGTGGCACAGACTGCTTAGCAACTTGCTATATTTTAGAAGAGAGTGCTGATAATTGAGACACTGAATAGAAAATGTGCCATCAACCCCTTTCATATGAAGAATTAGGGAGGAATTTCTTCTCAAACTTAATGTTGTTCAGAAGAACATTTAGTATGAGTTAAATTCTCTGTCAATAAGTATGTAACAGCTGTGTGACAGAATTTCTGATTAAAACTGTGGAGCATGAGTTTAATCTCTCCCTGCACTCAGCACTGATGAAGGATCTGGAGAACAAGTCTTATGAGGAGCATGGGAGGGAACTGGGGTTGTTTAGTGTGGAGAACAGGAGATTGAGGGGAGACCTTATTGCCCTCTACAACTACCTGAAAGGAACGTGTAGTGAGGTGGGGTACAGCCTCTTCTCCCAAGTAGCAAATGATAGGAAAAGAGGAAATGGCCTCAAGTTGTACCAGGGGAAGTTTAGATTGGATATTAGGAAATATTTCTTCACCGAAAAGGTTTGTTAGGCACTGGAACAGGCTGCCCAGGGAAGTTGTGATGTCACCATTCCTGGAGGTATTTCAAAGATGTGTAGCCAGCCTTCACAGGGGAGGCACGAGGGCGGCAGGCGGAGAGCGGCACGAGGGCAGGCAGGGAGCAGAGAACACTGGTCACTTTCTCATAGCAAGACAGGCAAATTAGCCAGATAGATCATGGTCACAACGCGCCCAAAAACCATAGTGAAATAGAGTGTGGGAACTCAGACGGAGCTTCCAAGCCGGCACGCAGCCGTGCAGGTCTCTGGCTGCAGTGAATGCCTGAGCCTGGCGCTGGTACCAGAGGGAACCAGTGACACTGCATGTGTGCGGTGTGAGCAAGTAAATGTTCTCCTCGGGCAGGTGGTTAAACTGACAGAGGAGGTTGAAAGACTGAGAACTATCAGAGAATGTGAGAGTGAGATAGATTGGTGGGGTCGTACCCTGAGGCAGGGGCAGATGGAAGAGGCTGTGAAAGTGATGGATCCCCTCCCCTCCTGTCACCAGACAGAAGGAGAGGACTTAAGAAACATGGAGGAATGGAGGGAGGTCCGACCTCGGAGAGGCAAGCATAAGCCCTGCCAACCCCCTCCACCCTCCCAGTTGCTCTTGAAGAACAGGTATGAGGCCTTGGAAATTCAGGGACAGGAAAATGAAGTTGGAGGGGTAGACTTACCTACTGAAGCACCTAGGATTCATCAGTCACCCCAATGCCTTAGGACTTCTTCAATCAAGAAGAAAAAGGAAGTTATTGTGGTGGGTGATTCCCTTCTGAGGGGAACAGAAGGGCCCATCTGTCAACCGGACCCATCCCACAGGGAGGTCTGTTGCCTCCCTGGGGCTCGGATTAGAGATGTTAAAAGGAAACTCTCTGATCTGGTGCAGCCCTCTGACTATTATCCACTGCTGGTTTTCCAGGTTGGCAGTGATGAAATTATTACAAGAAATGTAAGGGCAATGAAGAGAGACTTCAGAGCCCTGGGACGACTGGTTAGGGGGTCTGGAGCGCAAGTAGTGTTTGCCTCCATACCTCCTACAAGAATGGGTGGGGAGGTAAATAGGAAGAGTTTAAGGGTCAATGAATGGCTTAGAGACTGGTGCCAAAGGCAGGGCTTTGTTTTTTTTGATCATGGGCTGCTATATGAGACACCTGGCCTGATGGTGGCAGGTGGGATGCACCTGTCCCAGAGGGGGAAGAGGCTTTTGGGGCAGGACTTAGCAGGGCTCATTGAGAGAGCTTTAAACTAGATGTGATGGGGGAAGGGGAGAAAACCGGGTCTGTTAGAGACAAGCCCAAGAGGAACATACCAGGGCCCAAAGGCAGGTGGTTTAAAGAGGATTTGGTCCCACCAGTATGCTCTGCTTGCTTCCTGAAATGCCTGTACGCCAATGCACGCAGCATGGGGAACAAACAGGATGAGTTAGAGGTCAGTGTGCGGGCTAAGGGTTATGATCTGGTAGCAATAACAGAGACGTGGTGGGACAGGTCACATGACTGGAATGTGGCCATGGATGGCTATGTGCTTTTTAGGAAAGATAGGGTGGGGAAGCGAGGTGGTGGAGTTGCTCTTTACGTGAGAGAGCAACTAGAATGCATCGAGTTTTGTGCAGGGGCTGATGAGGGGCAAGTTGAAAGTCTATGGGTAAGAATTAAGGGGCAGGCTGGTGTGGGTGATACAGTGGTGGGGGTCTACTACAGACCTCCTGATCAAGGCGAGGAAGTTGATGAGGCTTTCTACAGGCAACTGAAAGCAGCCTCACATCTACAGTCCTTAGTCCTCATGGGAGATTTTAACTACCCCGATATCTGCTGGAAGACTTACACAGCCAGCCTTTCACAGTCTAGGAGGTTCCTCCAGTGCATTGATGATAACTTCTTAATGCAAATGGTGGACAAGCCGACTAGAAGAGGAGCGCTGCTGGATCTTGTGCTCACCAACAAGGAGGGCCTTGTTGAAGCAGTGGTGGTCAATGGCAGCCTTGGCTGCAGTGATCACGAGATGGTGGAGTTCAGGATCCTGTGTGGTAGGAATAGAATACCCAGCAGGACCAGAACCCTGGACTTCCATAGGGCAAACTTTGGCCTCCTCAATCAACTGTTAAGGGAAGTCCCATGGGACAGGGTGCTAGAAGGTAAAGGGGCTCAAGATAGCTGGTCAACATTCAAAGACCACTTCTTGCAAGCACAGGGTCAGAGCGTCCCAATGGTTAGGAAATCTAGTAAGGGAGCTAGGAGACCAGCATGGTTAAAAAAGGAACTGCTGGGCAAACTTAAGTGGAAAAGGAAAATCTACAGATCATGGAAGGAGGGGCTGGTCACTTGGGAGGAATATAGGGCTGTTGTCAGAGGATGTAGGGAGGCAATTAGGAAAGCTAAGGCCTCCTTGGAACTTAACCTTGCAAGTCAGGTTAAGGATAATAGAAAGGGCTTTTTCAAATACATAGCTAACAAAACTAACACTAGAGGCAATATTGGCCCACTGTTGAATGAGGGGGGAGCCCTGGTGACAGAGGATAAAAAGAAGGCAGAGGTGCTGAATGCCTTCTTTGCCTCTGTCTTTACTCCTGCAGGCTTTCCCCATGAGCCCCAGATTCATATAGCCCCAGAAGAAGTCAAGATAATGGAGGAGTTTGCCATGGTGGATGAGGATTGGGTTAAGGATCAGTTGAGTAATCTGGACATCCATAAATCGATGGGTCCGGATGGAAAGCATCCAAGGGTGCTGAGGGAGCTGGCGGAGGTCATTGCTAGGCCACTCTCCATCATCTTCGGTAAGTCATGGGTAACAGGAGAGGTGCCTGAGGACTGGAGGATAGCAAATGTCACACCAGTCTACAAGAAGGGCAAGAAGGAGGACCCGGGTAACTATAGACCGGTCAGCCTCACCTCCATCCCTGGAAAGGTGATGGAACAACTTGTTCTTGTCACTATCTCTAGGCATATCAAGGACATGGGGGTTATCAAGAGCAGTCAGCATGGTTTTATCAAGGGTAAGTCATGTTTGACTAACCTTATAGACTTCTATGATGAAATTACTAGGTGGATAGAAGATGGTAGAGCGGTAGATGTGGTTTATCTAGATTTTAGTAAAGCATTTGACACTGTCTCCCACAGCATCCTTGTAGATAAGTTGATCAAGTATGGGTTTGGTGATCAGGTAGTGAGATGGATCAAGAATTGTTTGAAAGGAAGGAGTCAGAGAGTTGTAGTCAATGGGGCAGAATCTAGTTGGAGGTCTGTGACTAGTGGAGTCCCTCAGGGGTCAGTACTGGGACCGGTGTTGTTCAACATCTTCATCAACGACCTGGATGAGGGTACAGAATGTACCCTCAGCAAGTTTGCTGATGACACTAAGCTGGGAGGAGTGGCTGACACACCAGAAGGCTGTGCTGCCATTCAGAGAGGCTTGGACAGGCTGGAGAGTTGGGCGGAGAGAAACCTGATGAAGTTCAACAGGGGCAAGTGTAGAGTTTTGCATTTGGGGAAGAGAAACACCATGTGCCAGTACAGGTTGGGGGCTGACCTGCTGGAGAGCAGTGCAGGTGAAAGGGACCTGGGGGTCCTGGTAGACAGGAGGATGACCATGAGCCAGCAACGTGCCTTTGTGGCCAAGAAGGCCAATGGCATCCTGGGGTGCATTAGAAAGGGTGTGGTTAGTAGGTCAAGAGAGGTTCTCCTCCCCCTCTATTCTGCATTGGTGAGGCCGCATCTGGAGTATTGTGTCCAGTTCTGGGTCCCTCAGTTCAAGAAGGACAGGGAACTGCTTGAAAGAGTCCAGCGTAGAGCCACAAAGATGATTAAGGGAGTGGAACATCTCCCTTATGAGGAAAGGCTGAAGGAGCTGGGTCTCTTTACCTTGGAGAAGAGGAGACTGAGGGGCAACCCTCATCAGTGTTTATAAATACGTTAAGGGCGTGTGTCAGGAGGATGGCTCTTCTCAGTGATGTCCAGTGACAGGACAAGGGGCAATGGGTGCAAACTGGAGCACAGAAGGTTCCATGTAAACGTGAGAAAGAACTTCTTTACTGTGAGAGTGACAGAGCACTGGAACAGGCTGCCCAGAGAGGTTGTGGAGTCTCCTTTGCTGGAGACATTCAAAACCCACCTGGACAAGTTCCTGTGTGATGTGCTCTAGGTGACCCTGCTCTGGCAGGGGGGGTTGGACTAGATGATCTTTCGAGGTCCCTTCCAACCCCTAGGATTCTATGATTCTATGATTAAGAAGAATTTATTTACTGAAAGAGTGATCAGGCACTGGAATAGCCTGCTCAGGGAGGTGGTTGACTCACCGTCTTTGGATGTATTCAAGAAGTGTGTAGATGCAGAACTTCAGGGCATGCTCTAGTGGCCAAGATTGTAGGTTGTGTGTGGTTTGGTTTTGGTTTAGTTTGGGGGGTTTTTTTATGGTTGAATGCAGTGATCTCAGAGGTGCTTTCCAATGACTATTCTGTGATTCTGGATGTCATCTCTAAACACATTGAAGTACAGGAAGTTATTGGGAGTGGTCAACATGGATTTACCAAGGGTAAATCATGTTTGACCAATCTGATTGCCTTCTATGATGCCATAACTGGTTTGCTGGATGAGGGGAAAGCAGCAGATCTTGACTATCTACCTTGACTTCAGCAAGGCTTTTGACATGGTCTCCCATAACATCCTCATTAGGAAACTCAGGAAGTGTGGGCTAGATGAGTGGACAGTGAGGTGGATTGAGAGCTGGCTGTGTGACAGAACTCAGAGAGTTGTGATCAATGGAGCAGGGTTGAGTTGAAGGCCTATAACCAGTGGTGTTCCCCAGGGGTCAATACTCAGTCCAGTCTTGTTAAACATATTCATCAATGACCTGGATGAGGGGACAGAGTGTATCCTCAGCAAGTTCACTGATGATACCAAACTGGGACGGTGGTGACACTTGAGAAGGCTGTGCTGCCATCCAGCATGACCTGGACAGGCTGGAGAGCTGGGCAGAGAGGAACCTAATGAGGTTCAACGAGGGCAAGTGTAGGGTCCTGCATCTGGGGAGGAAGAACCCCATGCACTGGTATAGGTTAGGGGTGGACCTGCTGGAAAGCAGTTCGGAGGAGAAGGATCTGGGAGTCCTGGTAGACAGTAAATTATCCATGAGCCAGCAATGTGCCCTTGTTGCCAAGAAGGCCAATGGAATCCTGGGTTATATAAGGAAGAATGTGGCCAGTAGGTCAAGAGAGATCATTCTCCCCATCTACTCTGCCCTGGTGAGGCCACAGCTGGAATACTGCATCTCATTCAGGGCTTCCCAGTTCAAGAGAGACGGGGAACTGCTGCAGAGAGTCCAGTGGAGAGCAACAAAGATGTTTTGGGCTTATGAGGAAAGGCTGAGAGAGCTGGGACTCTTTGGCCTGGAGAAGAGAAGGCTCAGGGGAGACCTTATTAATGGCTACAAGTATCTAAATGGTGGGTGCAAGGAGGATGGAGCCAGACTCTTTTCTGTAGTTCCCAGTGACAGGTTGAGGGCAACAGGCACAAGCTGGAACACTGAAGCTCCACTTAAATATGAGAAAAAACTTCTTTATGGTGAGGGTGATAGAGCACTGGAACAGGAGGTTGTGGAGTCTCCTTCTCTGGAGATATTCAAAACCTACCTGGACACAGTCCTGAGTAATGTGCTCTAGGTGATCCTGCTTTAGTGGGAGAGTTGGACTAGATGATCTCTAGAAGTCCCTTCCAACTCTGACAATTCTGTGATTATACTCGCTCTTTTCCATCAGATAGACCCTGGATTAAAGTGGGCAGTATCACAAAACTAGTAGAGCTGCATTAAAATTCTTATACTTCAGTATAATTATTTGAAGGATGCCCTAGCAGTCTTACCAATATCTTAGTCCTGAAGCATTGAGAGGTGGGTGGCTTTCTACTCTGGCATTCGTTCACACATGCCCTTATAAAAGGCCAGCAGTTGGACTGGCATCTAAATTAATCTGAATTTCTCAGTCATAAATTAAAAGTAATAATCTGTCCTAGTATTGTTGCTTTCTACTTCATCCATCAGAATGTAAGCCAGGAAGGCAAATGCAATTCAAAAAAATAGCCCAGGCTCATAAATAAGGAACCTCAGTGCACCTGTGAAATTTATTTTTAGACTTTTTAATTGCAACAGCCAAATTTTCCTGGAATCACAGCATCACAGAATTGTCAGAGTTGGACGGGACCTCTAGAGGTCATTGAATCCAACCCCCTGCTAAAGCAGGATTGCCTAAAGCACATCACACAGAACTGCATACAGGTGGATTTTTGAGTATCTCCAGAGAGGGAGACTCCACAACCTCTCTGGACAGCCTGTTCCAGTGCTCTGTCACCCTCACAGTAAAGAAGGTTTTCCTCATGTTCAGATGGAACTTCTTGTGTTCCAGTTTGTGCTCATTACTCCTTGTCCTATTGCTCAGCACTACTGAAAAGAGTCTGACTCCATCCTCCTTACACTCACCCGTTAAATATTTATAGACATAGAAAAGGTCTCCTCTCAGTCTTCTCCTCTCCAGGTTAAACAGTCCCAGCTCTCTCAATCTTTCCTTGTAAGAGAGATGCTCCAATCCCCCAATCATTTTTGTTGCCCTCTGCTGGACTCTCTCCAGTGGCTCCCTATCTCTCTTGAGCTGGGGAGCCCCAAATAGAACACAAAATTCCAGATGTGGCCTCCTTAGGGCAGAACAGAGGGGGAGGATGACCTCCCTCAACCTTCTGTTCACACTCTTCCTAATGTATCCAAGGAAAACATTTGCCTTCTTGGCCAAAAGGTCACAATGCTGGCTCACTGTTAACTTATTGTCTACTAGGATTCCAAGATCCTTCTCCTCAGGGTTGCTTAATGTGTGCTGTAGTAAAAAATAGTAATAAAAAAAGGAAAAAGGGGCAGGTGAATCAGGAAGTATTTAAGGATATTGTAAGGGCATGTAGAAAGAGAATCAGAGATGCAAAAGCTCAACTAGAACTTAAACTAGCCATCTCTGTAAAAGATAATTAAAAAATGCTTTTATAAATAAATTAATAATAAAAGGAGGGTCAGGGAAAATCTTCATTCCTTATTGGATGAGGGGGGGAACTTAGTAATGGAGGACAAGGAAAAGGCTGAGGTGCTTAACACCTTCTTTGCCTCAGTCTTTAACAAAAAGACTAGCTACCCTCAGGACAACTGGGCTCCTGAGTTGGTAGACAGGGATGGGGAGCAGAATCCCCCTCCTGTAATCCAGGAGGAAGTAGTTAGGGACCTGCTGTGCCACTTAGATCTCAACAAGTCCATGGGTCTGGATGGGATTCATCCTAGGGTGCTGAGGGAGCTGGTGGAAGAACTGGCAAAGCTGCTCTCAATCATTTGTCACCAGTCCTGGCTGACCAGGGAGGTCCCAGATGACTGGAGGTTGGCCAATGTGACACCCATCCACAAGAAGGGCTGGAAGGAGGATCTGGGGAACTATAGGCCTGTCAGCCTGACCTTGGTGCCTGGCAAGATTATGGAACAGATCATCCTGAGTGCCATGAAGCGGCATGTGGAAGACAACCAAGGGATCAGGTTCAGCCAACATGGGTTTACGAAAGGAAGGTCCTGCTTGACCAATCTCATCTCCTTCTATGACTGGGTGACCCGCCTAGTGGATGAGGGGAAGGCTGTGGATGTGGTGTACCTTGACTTCAGCAAGGCCTTTGGCACAGTCTCCCACAGCATCCTCCTGGAAAAGCTAGCTATCCATGGCTTCGACAGGTGCACAGGGACTAGAGGGAAAATCTTATAGAGATAGGCTGAGGGAGCTGGGGTTGTTTAGCCTGGAGAAGAGGAGACTCAAGGGGGAACCTTATCACTCTCTTCAACTACCTGACAGGAGGTTGTAGTTAGGTGGGGGTCAGGCTCTTCTCTCAGGCAACTAGTGACAGGATGAGAGGGCAATGGCATCCTGGCTTGTATCAGGAATAGTGTGGCCAGCAGGAGTAGGGATGTAATTCTCCCCCTGTACACAGCACTGGTGAGGCCTCACCTCGAGTACTGTGTACAGTTCTGGGCCCCTCACTTCAAGAAGGATGTTGAGGTGCTGGAGCGCATCCAGAGGAGAGCAACAAGGCTGGTGAAAGGACTGGAGGGAAAGTCTTACAGGGAGAGGTTGAGGATGTTGGGGTTGTTTAGCCTGGAGAAGAGGAGACTCAGGGGGGACCTCATCACTCTCTTCAACTACCTGAAGGGAGGTTGTAGTCAGATGGGGGCTGGGCTCTTCTTCCAGGCAACTAGTGACAGGACAAGAGGGCATAGCCTGAAGTTGCTCCAAGAGAGGTTTAGGTTGGATATTAGGAAGTACTTCCTCACGGAGAGGGTGATTAGACATTGGAATAGACTTCCTAGGGAAGTGGTGGAGGCACTGTCCCTGGATGTGTTCAAGGAAAGGCTGGATGTGGCACTTAGTGCTATGGTCTAGATGGTGTGGTGGTGTTGGTCATAGGCTGGACTTGATTATCTTAAAGGTCTTTTACAGCCTTGGTGATTCTGTGATTCTGTGATTGAAGTGATGGACTTTTATTTTTATGTCAGATGTTTTTTTGGTTTATGCTATATGTTAATAAAGCAGACTAAAGCCATTAATAAACACTAAACTGCAGGAGATTTTAATGACCACACCATCTCTGATAGAAACCTTCAGAATATTCATATAGTCAGCACAAGTAGCCAGTTGATACTGCAGCAATTGGCATGACTCCTTCTCTGAATTCAATACCAGAAAGGACACTGTCCGTTCAGTACAGAGATCAACAGTCTGTACAAGAAACTAATGCAGTGCAGTGTCAAACGCACCTGAAATTAAGCAACATTGGCTACCTTAATTTGCATTTCATGTTATGGCTGTATTCCTATGAGTTATTTACCATGTTGATCCTGCAAGTCTACATACAAGCTTTTTGTACTGTTGGATGGTAGTAAATAACCCCCATCAGTTAAAAAAAATCTGTTCTTATCATAGAATCATAGAATGGTTAAGGTTGGAAGAAACCTTAAAGATCATCAGGTTCCAAACTCCCTGCCATGAGGGACACCTCACACTAGACCAGGCTGCACAAGGCCTCATCCAGCCTGGCCTTGAACACCTCCAGAAAGGGGCTTTCACAACCTCCTTAGGCAACCAATTCCAGCACCTTACTACCCTCATGGTGAAGAATTTCCTCCTGATATCTAACCTCCCCTCTTTCAGTTTAAAACCATGACCCCTTCTCCTATCACTGCCCTCTCTGGTGAAAAGCCCATCCCCAGCTTTCCTGTAGCCCCTTCAGGTACTGGAAGGCTGCTATAAGGTCTCCCTGGAGCCTTCTCTTCTCCAGGATGAATAGTCCCAACTCCCTCACCTTGTCTTTGTAGCAGAAGTGTTCCAGCCCTTTGATCATCTTCGTGGCCCTCCTCTGAACCCTCTCCAGCAGCTCCATGTCTTTTTTGTGCTGCAGGCTCCAGAGCTGTACACTCTACTCTAGGTGGGGTGTCGCCAGAGCAGAGCAGAGGGGCAGAATCCCCTCCCTGGCCCTGCTGGCCACACTTCTTTGATGCAGCCCAGGACACAATTGGCCCTCTGGGCTCCAGTGCACACTGACGGCTCATGTTGAGCTTCTCATCTAATACCACCCCCAAGTCCTTCTCCTCAGGGCTGCTCTCTAGCCATTGTGCCCCCAGCCTGTATTTGTGCCTGGGGTTGTGCCAACTCAGGTGCAGGACCTTGCACTTGGCCTTCTTGAATTTCATGAGGTTGGCATGGGCCCACCTCTCCAGCCTGTCAAGGTCCCTCGGGTTGGCATCCCCTCCCTCTAGAGTGTCAACCATTCCACATAGCTTGGTGTCATCAGCAAACTTGCTGAGGATACACTCAATCCCACTGTCCATGTCTCCAACAAAGATGCTGAACAACACTGGTCCCAGTACTGACCCCTGAAGAACACCACTTGTCACTTGCCTCCACTTGGACATTGAACCATTGACTACAACTTTCTGGGTGCAGCCATCCAGCCAATTCCTTATCCACCAAGTGGTCCATCTGTCAAATCCATGTCTTGTCAGTTTGGAGACCAGGATGTTGTGTGGAACCATGTCAAATGCCTTGCATAAATCCAAGTAGATGACATCAGTTGCTCTGCCACTATCCACCATCTCTGTAGCCACATCATAGAAGGCCACCAAATTGGTCAGGCATGATTTGCCCTTAGTGAAGCCATGTTGGCTGTCCCAATCATCTCCTTATTTTCCATGGGCCTTAGCAGATTTTCCAGGAGAATCTGTTCCATGATCTTGCCAAGCACAGAGGTGAGACTGACTGGCCTGTAGTTCCCTGGGTCTTCCTTTTTCCCCTTTTTAAAAACAGGGGCTATGTTCCCTTTTTTCCAATCAGAGGGAACCTCACCAGGCTGCCATGGCCTCTCAAATATGATGGACAGAGGCTTAGCAACTGCATCTGCCAGCTCCGTCAGGACCCATTTAGGGACACCATCTGGTCCCATTGACTTGTGCACCTTTTACAAACCTGCTCTTCTCCTACAGTGGGGGGGTACTTTGTTCTCCCATTCCCTGCTTTCACCTGCTGTGGCCTTTGCAGTGAAGCTGAAGCACTCGCCAGAGAAGACTGATGCAAAGAAGTCATTGAGAACCTCAGCCTTCTCAATATCCTGTGTAGCTAGGTCCCCCATTTCCTTCAGGAGAGGGCCTATATTTTTCTTGGTTGTCCTTTTATCCCCAACATACTTATAGAAGCTTTTCTTAGTGCTTTTTACATCCCTGACAAAACTTAATTCTACCTGGGATTTGGCTCTCCTAACCTGATCCCTGGCTGCTCAGACAACCTCTTTGTAATCCTCCCAGGGTACCTGCCCTTGCTTCCACCCTCTGTATGCTTCCTTCTTAAGTTTGAGCTTTTCTAGGAGCTGCTTGCTCATCCACACCAGCCTCCTGGAGTTTTTACCTAACTTCTTCTTAGTTGGGATGCATTGCTCTTGGGCCTGCAGGAGGTGATCCTTAAATAGCAGCCAGCTTTCATGGGCCCCTCTTCCCTCCAGGATATTATCCCATGACACTCTCTCAAGCAGATCCCTGAAGAGGCTGAAATCTGCCCTCCTGAACTCAAGGGTAGTAAGTTTACTGGGAGCCCTCCTTGCTGCCCTAAGCATCTTGAACTCCACCATTTCACAGTTGCTACAACCAAGCCTGCCCTTGAGCTTAGCATCCCACACCAGCCCTTGCTTGTTGGTGAGAACCAGGTCCACCACAGCACCTCTCCGTTTTGGTTCCTTGATTACTTACTCAATTTCTTGTGGAGTAAGATGCTGCTCATATTGATGCCTTAAATTGCTATATCTAACAGCTCTTCATTCAAGGGAGAAAGCTGAAATCATTCAGGTTGTTGCTTCATTTAAAGCACAGTTATTTTCTTCAAATGTATCACAAATAAGGCACCTACCTTTTATACACCGACTCCTTTCTCACATGTTTGTTTACAGCTCCATAAAGACTACTGGAGACATCTACTTATTTTTCAGCAGACATTCCATTTATAAAGAAATGAATGTCAGTAATTCTTTTGACACTTCAAAACAGTAGGTTTGCATTTGCTCTGCTGTTCCCAGCTAGCACATGGCTAAAAGATCAGCAGAAATTTTGGCAAAGTAGTCTACAGCAAGAATGAGAGGAAGAGCACTTCTCTTTGGCACAGAGAACAACTGAGAAACAAGCATTTCTGGTGTCAATAGTCATGCAGAATGCCCAGGGCAGACTACTCTCCATAAATATCTCTAAATCCTCTGCCTAACCTGCTACAATGGCAACTCTGTGCTCACTCTCATGAAGTCTTCTGCATATGTGAAAACTAATAAGGACTTCTTGCTCTGAATAGTTCCTACAGTTTTTGTCCATTCTATATAATTGTTGTTCCTGTTCTTGTAGTACCACATTTGTTTAGAGATTTAAAAGCAAAGACTGTGCAAGTCATTTGAAGCAGTTTGCAGGTCTGCTTTTTGAAACAGAATAAGATGCAACTGATTATAAGCTAATTTTGCCTAAAGGAATTCCAGTATTTTCCAGCACCTCCTGTAACAGAGCAGTAGCTCATGATACATTGTAACAATAAATTTGAACAATGAATAAAATTAACTTTGTTTGCATTAGAGTGATAAAGGTTCAACTCTCCCTGGGGTTTGAAAAAGTCTTTGTTTTATGTAATAAATCTCAAAGCACCCTCCAACATTTAGACCTTAACTCAAATCTGTTTCCCAGCTTATACACAGTTTGAGCTGATATTTATGTTAAATAATGTAAAGATTTATTAATGCTGTTACTTTCAAATCGGGAAAAGATTCACTATTAAACATGATGTTTTGTAAGTTAAAAAAGCTTCAACTTTTTTGAAAGATGTCACTTAAGATACAAAAAAAGAGAGAGAGTGAAAAACATTTTCACACTGTTTACTGCAGGTTTAATTTCAGTGCAAATATTACTCATATTCTAATGAATACCACAATGGATCTCAAAAGGGTAATGTGTGAGTTTCAGGTGACTTTTTCACCTGCGGTGATGTGAACTGAAATAAGTGATGCAGGAGCCAAAGTAATTGGAATTGCTGTCTAAAAGTTCACAGTTCAAGACTGGGATATTTATAATACTAAGGACAGCATGTTATGGCTACTCTTGACATTTGACGTGAAAGGAAGGTTAAGAAGACTTAAGAGCAGAACATCAAATATAAGTAAGGTAAAAGCACAGAACTGGGAGCCACAAGCCATACTTTTTTTTTCACTGCTATTTTGTTATGTGACTTTAATTTTAATTTCTCAGGTTACCCCATTCAAAATACATGTCTTTCAGATCTGTAATGAAATTCACTTACTCACTGACCTTGTTATTAAAAATCACTTACAATTTCAGAACTTTTGGCAATCTCAAGGAAGTTCATAGACACGGCTCTTCTTTATAACTTTTTTCTGGTCAGCCTAATTTCAAAAATCAAGTAGATATTCAGACTTACAAACACCTAATCACAAATTCCATGTTCAGTAAAAAAACTTGCTTCCAGTCTGCTTATATGACAAATGCCTCTCCCATTTCTTATTGATAAGTAACTTAAGCAGCTTAGAAAACACAAGGACAAATGAGTACCAGTGTGACTTACTCATTTGTTTACTTATGTGTTATTCTCCAAAGTGACCAGGAAGATGTAGTGATTCTAATTATCAGGTCAGGATACAGGCAGCAGTAACATTAAGAGAAGCTTCCTAGCTGAGGACAGGAGGCTAAGAGAATGCTGCAGTGTATTGCTGCAAATGAGTAAACCCAGGACTGGTGTTTGATAGTTCTGCTTTCACAAGGTAATTAATGCGGGCAGTAGACAGTTTTCAATACAGCCCATAATTGTAGGCTAAACAGCAGAGTGCTGTTATGAGGATTAATTGGTTGATGTCTGTAAAAGGCTTTAAGCATGGAGTCATATAAATGCTAAGTGGCATTATTATTATTTTAACAGAAAAAGGATGAGTCACATTTTCATTTTCTTTTCCATAAGCAGCTACAGAAGACCTGTTTTCTCTACAACAATATCAAGAGATTTGCGTTATGAAGTCAAACTGTAATGTGGTGAACAACTGAAGCTGTAGTTTTCTGTTTACAGCATGTAACTCATGTCTGGAACGCAGCACCATGTGACATGGCAGAAATAAAAAATAAACTTAAAAAATGAGATTACATATTTGTTGCCTTTTTTTTGAAGTAACTAATATGGAATTCCTCAAAATATATTCACCAAGTTAGAGAACTGGGTTATCAGAACCCTTAAAAGAACTGGGTTATCAGAAAAGATATAATCAGCTTTTCTGTACTTGTCAGGACCATGTCACGTATTTCAAAATGGTCCCCAGCAACTGAGACCTCCAAAGTGACTTCTTAATATGGAAAATAAGTCTTCATAAAAATAAATAACTGTTGCTGTTGTCTAAAGATAACAAAACTATATTATGTCTTTCACTACAGTGCTTCATTAGGAAGCATTTTTTCACTGAAAGGGTTGTCAAGTATTGGAATAGATTGCCCAGGGCGGTGGTGGAGTCATCATCTCTGGAGGCATTTAAATGGCATGTGGACCTGGTGCTTAGGGACGCAGTTTAGTGGTGAGCTTGTGGTGTTAGGTCTAACTAAGGCTGGACTGGATGATCTTGGAGGTCTCTCCCTGGCCAGGGACATTCTGTGATTCTGTGAGTCGTAATTTATTACCACAACCAGTTGTCTAGGATCAAACCAAACTTCTCTTTTAAGGGAACACTACAAAATTGTGGAGATACTTTCTTTCCCAAAGCCTGATGGAGAAATAATAAGACATACTGTTGGAGTACGGGCTTGAAACACTACTGAAGCTTGGTACAATGTCTTTCATGGTGTAAAGCTCTTAGAATTAAGGCACATCAGCAAAAGAAACACACTTCCCAACAAGTTGATAATTCAGCTCAGTGGGGTGGCCAGAACTGAATGTGGGAAGAAGTGGGGTTCTACACCAGCTTTTCCCATCAAAGCAGCAGGGCAGAAAACCTAACTACTTTAAAGTTTGGTCTTCATAAATTTACAGCACAACTATGCAATGTGATCCAGAATCCCTACCTGTTGTACCAGCTATTAGAGGAACCATCATCTTTGTCATCATTGCTTCAAGAGAGGTGAAACCTTAACGCAACTCTGAAACCCAGTCTAGTGAACCTAAATTAGGGTTTCTACAGCATTTTGTTAACTTCTTAGTTTTAGGAATACCTAAATGTGACAGTGGCCCTCAGAGCCTTCATGCAAGACCACCATCCAGCAATTCTCATGCATTACAGAGAAGGCCATTTAGGACAATAATTATTATAACCAGTAGATAAATGTTTCTTTCTTAATCTAAACTTACTTAAAATAGTTTTATTCTATTACCATATGATATGTAGAATATAACTTCCAAATGCCAACTTATTGTTGTTGAAGTAGCTTGTGTCCTGTTATATTAAAGTATCTCTTTATTAAAATGAACTAAATTGTTATCATAGTGTTGAAAATGCAATATAAATAATTTTATATTAAATATATATAAAGAATACTGAAGCAAGTACTGTAACATTCTCTACCACAGCAAAGCACTCAAAATCCCACTTTCTTCACCTCACATATTATTTTGCTAATATTTCTAGTCATGCCTGCTCCATGGATTCTGTAATCCATAGACACAGGCTTTTTATAAATTGGCTGTAAAATTACCCGTCCTAATACCAAGGGAATAAAGCTTCTAAAGGACAGTACTATTCCACAGATGGTACTGCCAGCCTTGAGTTCAGCCATGAACAGTTATACACCACTAATAAAAAGGTTATCAGAATCACACAAGATTTCCTAATATCTAGATTTAAAAAATGCTCAAGCAAAGAAATTTGAATGAGGATGATGGGAGAGAATAAAGGAGCAAACCATAAGAAGATACCGTTCCATGATGCAGTGGGAGATACTGCAAAGACACCACTCCTTTTTTTTTACTTTCTTCACTAAAGGCACTGTGTTGAGCCAATGCCATGGACAGATACTCAATAGACTCCAGCTCTAGCCACAAGTTAGTGGCTGGAAGACCCTGAACAAGACAATTTTTTCCAGCCATTGCATTTTAGTCTGGCATTTGCTTACGCCTGGTTTGTTTCCACAGCTGCAACTCCATCTTTTATAACTAAGTAATCACAACATGGGTAGTTATCCCTGCAGTCCTAGTTCCACTACATGGTATACGTATAGAAAAGAGGAATACAAAACCTACTTACAAATGTGTTATAAAAAGGATGTAAGCTGCATAAATCATTATTCTTCTATTAAAATTATGTGCCAACATTTTTGAAAGCATTTAACATTTAATATCTTTCAACAGGAAAAAGAATGGTTAGAATTATTTTAACAATACATTTTCTTCAAATTAATGATTTTGTTTAGGTTTGCTCCTCTATTCAAATCAAAGAGCATTTGAAATGAAAAATCAAATTTTAAATTTTAGAAGTTCATTTTTGGAAGGCAAAGATCAACTGGAACAATTGAGAAATTTTATGTAAGTTTTAGTTACAAGTTTCAGACAATAGCAGTTAAATTCATACTCTTTTAGTGAAAAAATTGAGCTGGAAAATATAATGTATTTTACCATTTCTTGCTTCCTACTCATCCCAAGTGATTTGTAAGATACACACTGAGGGACAGAAGGGAAAAAAGGACATGTTTATGAAGGAGATCGATTTTTTACCAAAATGGCAACAACTTTTAAGGGTTTTGACAGTGGAATGACATCAAGATTAGAAAAGGCAGAATGCAGTAGAAGGCATGAAAATTTTCCATATACATAACATCTCCATGCATCTGGCATATATAGCAACATACTGCTGGCAAACCAATTCACCTATGTAATTCTGGCCTCACCAACAGCCTTTAAAACTTAGACTGTTTCACCAAAGGGAAATGTTCCTTGATTTTGATTTCTAGAGGTTCATAACATCTCTTTGGCCTCATCCACAAGCTGCATATAATTTTTATTTTTTCTACAAGCACTGAAGTGAGAATTCTTTGCCACAAACAAGACTTTGGTTGCATCTGCTCTCACACTGGCGAAGCCAAACAGGCAGCAGATCTGGATGAGTCGTTGCTGAAGCACAGGAATCAAGAGGGTTAAAGCCAAAGCCTCTACACAGTTTCTCTGAGAAAGGAGCAAGGAAAACAGTGATGGGGTGAGCTGCAAACATTCAGCCTGAAGTCAGTGAAACCTGAAGTATATTCACAGACATTGGATACAAAGCTCAGCAGAATTTATAAAAAGCCATGCCTAAATTTCATTTTAAAAACAACAAATAGTTTGGCAATTAATGAAGGAAGAGAAAGGAGGGTTAATGTGCAACATAATTTTTTGATCTTATTCACCAATGCTTTCTGAAGTCATCACCCATAGCAAACAAAGGGCTATGTCAAGGTTTGACTCAGGATCAGCCAGAGACAAGCTCTCAATCCCCTCCCCCTCCCACCCAGGTAGGGAAGGAGAGAGAGAATTAAGGAGAGAGACTTAGCTGCAAAGCCGGATAGTGATGTCAAGAACTACGTGTGTAAGCCAACCAATCAAATTATGTAGCTGGTGCATGTCTGTCGCGTGCTTTATGCTGTTAGCCAATGAGAAAAGGCGTGCTCGGCGCATGGGAGCATGCTGAGGAAGTAATAGAGTATATAATCCGAGCGATTCTGCTAATAAACGAAGTTTCTTTACCCATCATATTGATGATGAGTCTTGCTTCCCCACCTTCGGCCGCGACATTCTGGTGACCCCGACGTGATCCTGATAGTGGGATAGGAGTTGACTCCAGGCGGACGAGAGAGAAGGTGGTCCATCCCGGCGCCCGAGAGAGGCGGAACGGCGATAAGCCAGGAACGTGGCCACGGCTGACCGGTGAGTCAGGCAGACTGAGGTCTGGATTCGGGATGGGGAATGCTGTTATGACAGCGCTGGAAAAGGCAACCGTAGATGGGTTGATAAAAGTTGCGTCCACAACGGGACGGAAGGTGAACCGCCAGGAATTGGTGGATTTACTTTTTTGGTGTCGGCGACGCGGGCTTCTAGACTCTACCGGGCAAGTGTTTGATCTGCCTGCTTGGCAAAAAATCGGTCAAGAGCTGTGGGAGGCTGTGCAAAATGGGACTAAGGGCGCAAAAAAGATGGCGAAGACATATCGGGAAATACGGCTAGTGATTGAGCAGGTACATGCGGACGCAGAGGTAGCCAAAGCATTGCAGGCTGCGATAGCTGAGGAGCCCTCAACCAGTAGGAGGGACGTTTTGAGTCCCGAAGAGGAGGGGGAATTAGAGGAGGAAGAGGAGAGAGAAGAGCAGAGAAAAGGTTATGAGGACGACTGGGGGAATTTTGCCCCGCCGATGTATCCAGTCGCGGCGCCAGCAGGCTTTAAGGGAGCTTTTGACGATATCATCCCTCCGTGGAACCCAGAACCTCCCAAGGAGCCCTCTGCGCCTCCTCCGCCTGAGCCCATGGAAGTTCCCCTTCCCATGGACGTCCCTCTCCCGCCTGAAATATCCAGCCCTTCAGCTACTGGGGAACCAGAATTAGGTACCCTACTGCAGGCTCAACGCAACGTCATGGAGAAAATCTTGGCTGAAATGAAGAGGATTGATGGAGATGCCAGCACGCCAACGCGGGCTTTAGCGTACCAGCGTGTGGCAAGAGCAGTGAAGGAGGGATTAGAAAACATAGAGAAGCAGCTCGGTCAACGTGATCAGACTGTGAACAGTGCCACGGCAGGGTCTAAGGAATTGACGAAGGCACAGAGAGTACATCTAATTGACTATGCGGCGGAAGGAGAGATGGGAGTAGAGGAGTTGAATGATTATCTGAGAAAGAACTATGGCCCCGGCCAGGGGTTGACAGAAGCTGAGAGACGGAAAATTGCAGGAATGAGAGAACAATTACGCTCGTGGGGGCGAGACCCTGATGTCCGAGATCGAGAATACAATCAGACCGGACGAAAGCAGGGACTTGAAAGAACCCAGGCAGGGTTGGAACCGCCTCGAGATCCTTCATTTGATCTGGCCAAAAGACGGAGAGGTGTGGTAACCAATGCTGAGCTTACAGGGGATTTTGTGTTTACTCCTCTGCTTGCCACACCAGTGGTAGCGACCCAAAACGGGCTGGAATGGCGGCCGTTGGACTGGACAGTGCTTAACAAGTTGCAGCAGTCTATTGTGGCATGTGGGATCAGTAACCCTCTGGTGAAGAACCAGGTGTCAGCGTTCTGTAAGTATGCAGCTCTAGTGCCCACGGACATTCGACTGCTAATGGAGCTGATACTGGGTCCTACGACCTATACTTTGTTTCTCACGAAATGGCAGGAACGACTGGAAGATAAGCAGCTAGATAACATTCAGTTGGCTGACGGGGACCCTTTGCGTCTAGCCACACTGGAGCAGCTGATGGGAACAGGTGCATTTCGAGATCCTCAAAGGCAGGCTGCACTTCCACCAAGAGTGCTCGCACAGTCGAAAGCTGCGGCTTTAGAGGCCTTTATGGCCTTGCCTCAAATCGAGAAGGTCAATCCCCCTTATTTGAAAATTACACAAGGAGAAAAGGAGTCCTTTCTAGGGTTTGTGGATAGGGTTAAGGAAGCTATTGAGGCCGCGCCTAATGTCCCTGAAGAAATGAAGGACCTCCTGGTGAAGGAGGTGGCGTCCCAGAACGCTAACCCAGCCTGTAAGAGGCTATTGTCTACGTTAACTCCATCCGCAACGCTTGTGCAAATGGTTGAGACATGCACCCGTGCACCGTGGGAAGAAGAAAAGGAGAAGGCAAAAATTCATGCATCAGCGTTGGCGGTCGCCCTCAAACAACAGGTCCCACCAGGACGCGGAGATCGAGGACCTGGTGTAGCTGGATGTTACCTATGTGGCAAACCTGGGCATTTCAAGAAAAATTGCCCCCACAAACAAAAAAGGCCTCCCGTTGCAAGCCCTCAGGGTTCCTTTGATGGTACCTGCAAGCGATGTGAGAAATTTGGGCACAAAGCACAAGAATGCCGTTCTCGTTTCAAGAAGGACGGTACTCCCTTGGGAGGCTCGGGAAACTTCCGCAGCCGCGGGCCGGGCGCGGCCAACAAATACTCGGGACAAACCAACCTTCACAGCATGGCTGTCTCCACGAGCTGCACGCCGCCACTAGAGGAAGTGCAGGAGTCGATTTGGCCTTGGCAGACACAGTCACCCTAAATACTGAAGATGTTCAGGTAGTGGACTCGACAACATCTGGGCCACTGGGCAATGGACTCGCAGCTTTGCTCATCGGGCGCTCATCCACGAGCCAACAGGGTGTTTTTGTATTACCTGGACTGATTGACGCTGATTTCACCGGCATTATCAAGATAATGGTAAAGGCATTTAAGCCACCAGTGACCATTCCGAAAAGCAGCAGAATTGCCCAGTTGGTCCCGTTTCTTCCACAAGTTCCACGATCATTGCCTCAGCACCGGGGGGCAGGAGGTTTTGGGAGTACAGATAATGCATCAACAGGACTGCTTTCCCTTTTTACGATGGTGCTCACCCAGAATAGGCCAAAACGAGTAGTGCAGATCATTAACTCAGACTGCACGACACCTTCTGAGATCCTGCTCCCGGATGGAACGAGGCCGGAAATGATGCTGGACACTGGGTCAGACGTTACAATTTTGCCCATGATGGCATGGCCAACCTCTTGGCCTCTAGCACCAATCCAGGCCCCCATCAGTGGTATTGGTGGAGAAGCTCTGACCCATCAGAGTGTGTGGTGGTGCATCATTCGAGACGTGAAGGAAGGCAGAGAGGGTCGAGTTCGACCATACGTGATGCACACTACACTGTGGATTTTGGGACGAGATGTGATGGCACAATGGGGTTTAACATTGACCATGACGCCTTTTTAGCGGCGGTCACTGGGAAGCAGGGCCTACCCATTTTGAAACTACAATGGCTTACTGAGGATCCGGTATGGGTGGCCCAGTGGCCGCTTCCAAAAGAGAAGTTAGAGCCCCTGCGAGAGCTGGTTGAAGAACAGGCAAAATTAGGTCATGTTCGTCCTTCTGTTAGTCAATGGAATACTCCTGTGTTTGTGATTAAGAAAAAGTCAGGAAAATGGCGACTGTTGCATGACCTACGAGCTGTAAACGCTGTGATAAAACCAATGGGAGCCCTGCAACCAGGACTACCATCTCCTTCAGCCCTACCAAAGAGTTGGTCCCTACTAATAATTGATCTAAAGGATTGTTTTTTCTCTATTCCACTGCATCAAGATGATATGGAGTGCTTTGCTTTTACTGTGCCCAGTATAAATAATAGCGCCCCTGCTGCCCGATATGAATGGACTGTACTTCCACAAGGCATGTGTAATAGCCCTACTATGTGTCAGTTCTATGTGGACCAAGCCTTGAAGCCTTGGAAGCAGAAGTACCCTCAGGCCTTGGTGTATCATTATATGGACGACATCCTTGTAGCTACACCAGAAGGACTCTCAGAAACAGCAGAACAAGAATTATCGCGTCAGTTGCAGGCTTTTGGCCTAACCATTGCCCCAGAGAAAGTCCAACGAAAAGCACCATGGACTTACTTAGGTATGACCGTTACCGACACCAGAATCCAGCCAAGTAAAATGCAGTTACATACCGAGGTGTCCACTGTCAACGATGTACAAAAGTTGGTAGGAGACTTGCAATGGCTCCGCACCTGGAGTGGTCTGACGAATCAAGACCTGGAACCCCTGATTGCTTTGTTACGAGATTCCACTGATCCGGCTCAACCACGTACACTGTCTGAAGAGGCGAAAAGGGCCCTGCAGCAGATTGAGAAAAAGCTTTCTCTACAACAATGCTACCATTATCAACCCGAATGTGATATAGCAATTGCATTGTATGGACCCCACGAACATCGATCAGCGGTAATCATTCAGACAGTAAAGCACCTAACGCATGTCTTAGAGTGGGTTTTCCCACCTGCGAAACCCTCTGCGGCAGTAGAACCCTTCCTTGATCACATAGGAAGGTTGTTACTAAAAGCAAGGGTGCGGGTGCGACAAGTCTTTGGTAAAGACCCCACTGTTATCTATGTGCCTTGGAAAACTGTGGACTTGTTACAGATGTGGATGCAGGAATCCCCCCCCTTTTGCTCTCGCTACCATAGGACTTGCCTTGTCAGTGCACTATCCGTCACATCCATTATTTAAAACAACTCTTGTATTGACAGAAAGGCCTAAAGTCGTGACTCAGCCCATAGAAGGAGCCTTGACAGTATTCACGGATGCCAGTGGGAAGACAGGACGGTACGGCTGTGCCTGGAAACAAGAAAGAGAATGGGAGAAACACATCTGTACGCTCACTGGAGTGTCTGTGCAAGTGCTTGAACTTAAAGCGGCGACCTTAGCCTTACAACTATTTACAGAACAACCTTTGAATTTGGTTACAGACTCTGTGTATGTGGCTGGGGTAATCAACCGCATAGATAAGGCGATTTTGGGTCACGTTACCAACCCAGCGATAGAGGAGCTGTTTATCACACTTATTGCTTTGATTGATCATCGACGGTCCGCTTTGTGGTGCACGCATGTCCGAAGCCACACCACATTGCCAGGCATTTTTGCGGAAGGAAATGCGCTTATTGATAAGGCAGTGTCTCAAGAACTATCGGCGGCTGTGCACTCTCCATCTGTCTTTGATAAGGCGCGTTCCTCCCATCAATTCTTTCACCAATCGGCCAGAGCCCTACAAAGGGAATTTGGCGTGTCTAGAGCGCACGCACGATCCATTGTTGCTGCGTGCCCTGATTGTGCACGCATTTCTCCTCTGCAAGTGGCAGGGACGAATCCCCGTGGGCTGCAGCCACGGGGAATATGGCAATCAGACGTGACGGAAATTCCCGCCTTTGGTCGACTGCGCTATGTACATGTTTCTGTTGACACTTGTAGCAAGGCCATTTGGGCAACGGCTGCCCCTTCGACAGCCTTTGTCAAAGTGAAAGGTCACTGGTTATCGGCCTTTGCTGCTCTAGGAGTGCCTGAAGTCATCAAAACAGACAACGGCCCTGCCTATACTAGCCAGGCCTGTGCCGCCTTTTTGCAGGCCTGGGGGATACAGCATAAAACAGGCATTCCGTACAACAGCACCGGACAAGCCATCATCGAAAGGCGTCACCAAGAGGTGAAACGCCTTGCGGTCATTTTAAGAAAAGAGGGGGAGCGTTCCCCACACAATGCCTTGATGAAAACCTGTTTTGTGTTGAACTGGAAGAACCCAGTGGGTGAAGAGGATCGACCGCCTATGGAGGCTCACTTGTGTTTTAATCAAAAGGACCTTACACAATGGAACGTTCTTGTAGAAACTTGGGAACCGCAAAAGGGGAATTGGGCGGGGTATGGCAGTAAATTATTAACGTGGGGCAAAGGTTATGCTTGTGTCGTTACAGAAGACTCCGGGACACGGTGGCTGCCAGCGAAGTGGGTACGACCCTGGGTGAAGGGGCTGAAGACCGACGTCGGGCCCGGACTCGCCGCAGAATCAGCTCCATCTACCAGGAAATAGAAGGACATTTGGGTTTGGGGCGTGATACGCTGAATTGTGACTCCATAAAGAGTATTGACTTTTCGGTCAATTTTGTGAGCATTGTCTGAGCTTTAGCAAAACTTGCTTTTCGCTTATTACGGCTCTTAGCTAGTATTAGAACAGCGCAAAAGACAACAATAATAGCAACACAATATGATATACAGTGTGATCAACATGATTGGCAGAGGGGTATCTATTGGTAAGTGGCTGTTAATGGTATGGATTGGGGTTGTTTTGGGATTGACCAGCATTTCTCCGAGAGATAACATCTGGGTAACGTTAGCAAACCGCACCGGGCAGTCATCATTATGTTTAGCCTTGGGAGGGGCAGGAAACCCGTTCCGGACCTGCCTTATTGGGGTACCAACATGGAACATTAGCAGATTTCACGGATTGGTGAATGTTACTAACTTGACCTATGCTGCCTTTAATAACACCTCTACGGGTACCAATACTGCTGCCAAACAGGATGGAGCAGTGCAATGTAAACTGATCCACAGCCTTAACACCACCTTATTGTCAGATCCCGAGGAACTAGATTTGTTCGGGAGCATGAATGCTTCCACGAACGGGTCTAAGGGAGGCTGGTTGTCATTTAAGCCTCGGACCGAAAGTCAACTAAACATGAATCGAAAGTCTTGGGCCACCCTTGACTCTAACCTTGACAGTGCCCAGGTAGACCAACAGCTTTACTCAGATTGCAATGGCAGCAACATAACCCAGCCTTTGCAGTTACCCGATGGTATATTTTTGATTTGTGGTGATCGTGCTTGGAATGGGATTCCTCGTTCACCTATGGGAGGACCTTGTTATTTAGGACAATTGGCTTTATTTCATCCAAATCTAACAACCTTGATGCAATGGTCACGGAACGTTACACGAGAGAAACGTGACCTACATGAACTACAATGTACAGAAGTTGGGACTCCGGTATTTTGGAGTGAATTTGCACGAGTAGCATCAGCTACTCTTTTTCCGGGATTGGCAGCATCAAAAGCCATGTTGTTGGCAGAACAAGTTGGGTGTTGGGCGAAGAATGAATTGAATCTTACTTCTCAGATATTAGATGAACTTTCACGGGATGTACAAAGTGTGAATCATGCGGTTCTTCAGAACCGGGCCGCGATTGATTTTCTGCTATTGGCCCATGGGCATGGGTGTGAAGAATTTGAAGGCATGTGTTGTATGAACCTGAGCGATCGTGGGGAATCCATTCAAAGCAAACTGAAGAAATTGAAGGAAGGATTGCATGAGTTGCAACAAGAAACTGGGCTAGGATTGGATGGGTGGCTGTCACAACTAGGCCTTGGAGGATGGTTGGGAGATCTGTTAAAAATGATTGCAGGACCGATCATGCTAGTCGGTCTAATCTGTATTTTTGGGCCATGTCTATTACAATGTTTAATGAGTCGGGTTTCTGCTGCGACTCAGGCTCTTTTTGAAAAGAGAGGGGGAGATGCTGGGGCTTTTACAGTGCGAAATGTGTATAGAAGAATATAAGGTCACTGTGTTCTTGTAAAGAAGGAAGTCTAAAGGGTTTTGCAAGCCTCAGCGCAAAAATGTAACTAAAGGGTTTTGCAAGCCTCAGCGCAAAAATGTAAAAAACAGGATGTAAAAGCCGCAAAGCCGGATAGTGATGTCAAGAACTACGTGTGTAAGCCAACCAATCAAATTATGTAGCTGGTGCATGTCTGTCGCGTGCTTTATGCTGTTAGCCAATGAGAAAAGGCGTGCTCGGCGCATGGGAGCATGCTGAGGAAGTAATAGAGTATATAATCCGAGCGATTCTGCTAATAAACGAAGTTTCTTTACCCATCATATTGATGATGAGTCTTGCTTCCCCACCTTCGGCCGCGACAATAATTTTTATTTTTTCTACAAGCACTGAAGTGAGAATTCTTTGCCACAAACAAGACTTTGGTTGCATCTGCTCTCACACTGGCGAAGCCAAACAGGCAGCAGATCTGGATGAGTCGTTGCTGAAGCACAGGAATCAAGAGGGTTAAAGCCAAAGCCTCTACACAGTTTCTCTGAGAAAGGAGCAAGGAAAACAGTGATGGGGTGAGCTGCAAACATTCAGCCTGAAGTCAGTGAAACCTGAAGTATATTCACAGACATTGGATACAAAGCTCAGCAGAATTTATAAAAAGCCATGCCTAAATTTCATTTTAAAAACAACAAATAGTTTGGCAATTAATGAAGGAAGAGAAAGGAGGGTTAATGTGCAACATAATTTTTTGATCTTATTCACCAATGCTTTCTGAAGTCATCACCCATAGCAAACAAAGGGCTATGTCAAGGTTTGACTCAGGATCAGCCAGAGACAAGCTCTCAATCCCCTCCCCCTCCCACCCAGGTAGGGAAGGAGAGAGAGAATTAAGGAGAGAGACTTAGCTGGATTGAAAACTAAATTAGGCAGCTTTAATTATATGTATAATTATATACAAGTATGTTCAGGAATGTGCAAAAAGCCTCTTGCCTCCCCCCACTCCCAGCAGCTCCCCCAGCACTCTCCTGAGCTGTGAGCAGTCCCGAAAAGTTTCAGTCGCTGTCTGAGATAACAGCAGAGCAGACAGGGCTGTGGGGAGAGTTATAAGGGTCAGAGCTGAGCCTGGGGTCGATGGTGATGGATGGATGGAGTCCTCCCCAGACACCGGCCATGGACGGAAGAGAAGGGAAGAAGAAGAAGGAAGGAAGTTGTCTTCTGTGATCTCTGACCTTCCTCGGAGCTTACATAGATCTATGGAATGGAATACCTTTGGTCAGTTCTGCTGTCTGTCTAGTCCAGCTCCACTACGGGGGGGGGTCACAGATACAACTCCCCTGCTCTCAGTAGCCTCTGTAGCAGCAGAGCTAAGAAGCAACCTTGGCATCTCAGCAGAAACATAAACATTCCAATGTTATCAGTCCACTAGCTGGAACACTTGCTGCTAGTTAAAAGAGAGTTTATTGAAGGGAAAAAAAATCAGTAAAAGGAAAATTAGCTTAAACCTGGCTCAACCCAGGACAGGCTAACTACAGTCTAACCTTCCAAGCAGTAAAGGATTATTCACATGGAATGAAAAAACACAGCTTCTCCTAGAAGGCCATAGTCTCTGACACATTACTTTCTCTGCTGTGTTTGGTATATGATTTAACAGTTTATACTACACTTGTAGCTGATAGATTAACTGAAGAGTAGGTTCTCATAGATACGAATGTTAAAGGAGAAAGAAACTATAGCAGTATGCACCCAAAGTTGCTGTATGTCTGTCTCTAAGATGTCTTGATTAATTATATCAGATCAACATTAAAAGCTAAAAATAAAACACAGGACATCATCCAAGCTACTTCTTCTGTTAAATTAATCTTCATGTTTTTGCCAAATGGAAGGAGCCTATTTATCAAAGTGAAACTTCAACCTCATTTGCTGTAATGAAAAATGAGTTTTAAATGAAATGTAATGGGATTTCAAAATATATTTTGGGAAAACAGTGTTTTTAGAAGTCATTCTTTCCCAGACAAGTTGAGCTCTAACTGAATGACAAGGATGTAACAATTAGTCTTCATAGACACCATAATGATTAGGCTTTCCTTGTTCTCCTTTATGTACTCTATATTGATCAAAAAATAAAGCAAAATGATCCTTTCATTTCTAACTATTAGGGAAACTCTGTTGCATCATGACTTTTTGCTTATTTATTTGGCTGGTGCAAGGCTGATCAGGAAGTGCAGAGTCTAAAAACATTATTTTGTACATAAGTAAGAGCTTCAGCAAATACCCAACTGAGGTGACATCATCTGCTAAGAGGCCATATACAGATTTGTGATGCATCTGCCTGATGAATTCTAAGTTCAAACTCTCAGTGTGACCCAACACTGTTCCACTCTGACAGGACAAGGGAATCCTTTATTCTTCCAGAAAACTGGTGGAGTTCACGAGAAAGGTTAAACTTGGATAATTTATCCCTCACAAATCCATACCGGTTATTCAACACAAAGTATTCTATTATAGAGGCTTGCCTTTCTGATTTGTGAGAACTATTCCCAGGTTTCTTACTACAAAAATAACCACCAAAACTCCTGTTTCACTGGCTCCACCTAAAGCTGCAGGTAGAGTATGGGGGGCAGCCCATTATACTTACTTCATTTGCCTTCAAAGGAGCAGCCTAGAGCAGGAAGCATGCATCCTGAAATTACTAACACCTCACTCTTCCTGCCTTCGACCTTGGACTGTAGGAGCAAAAAATCTAACAGGCATTTTGCTAGTTGCCCTCAAACCACACACAAACTCCAGAAACAACCTAAGGCGTTTACCTGCCCTCCTGCCTGACTCCAGCGTGTTATTACCAAGCGTACCATTTGATGAAGCACATATATCTCAAAGGAAAGAGGAAGGCAAACATACTGAAGAGGAAATATGCAACGGAGGGTAAGCCTTAGGCCTTCAAGCATTCAATTCAGTTCCACTTTGATGTTTCCAGATGCATGACAGTGGCTACGTAGAGAGATTGTTTTCTCAGAAGTAAGTAAAGAACTGGAGGAATATCCTATACTGGTCATACATACAACTTATTTCTAAGTAGATTACTTCAAGCTTCCAACATCAGTCACGGGATTCATTGATGCAGAAATCATTATTTAACTGCTGTGTGAATGATAAACTACAACCCAGCAGAGTGTGGAATAAGTCAGTTCCTGAAGTCCCACTCATTTGCTTATACCAAGGGGAAATTTCTACTTTCAGTGCCATTCAGGACATAATTTCCTCCACAAACACACGCATTGCTACCCTTTCCACCTGGCTGCTACCCATATTTGCAATGTTGCAGAAGCTGCTTCCCCTGGGGAAGAGATAAACTCATGAAAGCCTCCTTTGTGAGGCTGTGAGCAGACAGAACATCAGGGGAAGGTCTTCTTTGCTCTCCAACCACTCTCTGACAGTCCTTTCTTCTCAGGACAGAGCTGCAGGTGCCAGTTCACCTTGGTTTAGGCAAAGGTTACGTGCAAATCACTACTACTTAAAACACCTTCTTTGAACAGTCGCCTAAAGCAGGCTCAGAACAACAATCAAGATCCTCCCTGCCCTCTGCATGTTTGGCACAGTATAACTAACCTAAAGCAAAATACCTCCAAACAGGAATATTCTCTCTTCCCTTTAGGTTAGCAGAAAACTGCTTTCATGTCTTCCCCTTAACAAGAAACAATGTGTAAATAGAAATGCATTTTCTCATTCTCTCTCACTCTCTCACAAGTATTGATTGCAAGCACATTTCTACTTCTTGAAATTTTACAGCAGCAAATAAATCTTCATGAGATTTAGTACTGAAAAAGTCCATCACCTTGAAAAGTCAAGCAGTGCAATTTTAGCATCAGAGTCCTACACAACAAAACATTTTTCCCATATGCACGCAGGAAATCAATACCTTAACATGGCAAGATCACAGATTTATAATCAGTGAAGCAGTAATAGGAGCAATAACCAGTTGGCGTCCTTTTCATACCTAGCAAAACAGTGCAAAGATTGAGAAACTGAAATGAGTTTTTAATTCAGAAAAACTCAGCAGGCAATGTATCTTGTTAGTTTATTGAAAAAGGAGAAACTAAATTTCAGGTCTTATATTTTCCAGTTAATGTATATTTATATAGAGTTGGAACAAACACCAGGCTTTTTGCTGCTTGTTCAGATCTGACAGATACTTTATCCAAAAAATGAAACAGTTGTTGACTGATAAATATTTGCAAATTCTGAATATGCTGCACAAAGCCTCCTCTATTTCTCACTAAATCAGATGTTCAGAATTAACCTAAAGATATTTCTTTAACATGATCAGCGTAAGAAACAGGTTAGAGACACAGCCTTCATAGCAGTGTCTCCATGCATGCAGACTAAACAGTCTGGGATGTTCTTTACTACACCTGTCACTAGCTACAATACTGTGCATAATTTGGACACCTATTTTTTCTTTGTTTGCCTGATATTTGCAATGATTGTTACTTTACACAAAGACTAATATAATCCCTTTGATATTACTAAGATCTATTACACACATTCCACTGAATTCTTACATTAAAGTTGACAGCTGTTTGCTTTACAAAAATTGAGGATGAACAACAAACATTTTAGTAGTCTGTGACTCAATTCTTCCTTGCCATATGCAAGTCAAGGAAAATCAGGATTAAAGAAATATCTGTCATTGTAGTAGTAATACTGTTGCATTTGTGACAGTCTAAGGATATAATACAGGTCAAGGATTCCAGGGAGTAGTGTTATGCATCTCAGACTAATCTGTCAGAACTGAAAAAAATCTGACGAGTACCCTCTTTGCATCATGTCTGTTAATGTTTTCCTTTGCCTTTTTTCTGTATCTGCACAGCTGTACTGACTTCTGGAAGCACTGCTATTTTCAAATTAACTCTAAAAAATTTATCTTAGGGAAAACATGCTTGTGAAGAAGCTGTATTGTGGATCAAAATCATGAAGAAGGTGGGGAAGAAGCTGAAAAGTGTATTTATCTCTAACAGGTTCAACCATGCACTCTGCAAATGTATGAGGAATCCAGAACTGGTTCAATACATCTGAATTGCCCAACCACCACATTAATTCAGGAGTTAATCAAATCAAGTCTGAGATTGTCAGACTGCTCCTGTCCAAATCTTAAACCTTTCTCGGTTCATTGTCTGCACTGTCTGTCCTGAGAAAAGAAACACAAAACACTGATCACTGCTAAGGATGAAGGAAAGATCAGAGCATTTCTTCTCAGTAATACCTGTGAGGGAAATAGAAATAATAAATGAGGATCATAGGACACGGAAGCCACTTTCCAGTGAGTGCTAAGTCCATTTAGTATTACAAACGCTGATAAAAGTGTCCTCCAAGGTTTTACACCTAACCTAGACAGTATTTTACCACCTCACCCTTCTGAAGAATCTGTTCTCTAGGACTGAATTTAAGAATCAGACCTATTACAATTAATATTTAGCTTTCAGTTAGAGACATTGGCCTTTTGCTGCATGAAAGAAAAGCTTTAACAATATATGAGGATGCAATATCTCCCTATTGAGTATATAGAAAAAAAATGATTAAACAAAGTTGTTAATTATGCTGTGACTGTGTAGGACTTCACAGCCACCATCTGTTATACTCTGGCTTTGGGATCATTACTGTAAATACAATCAGGCATCACTGTGCCCAAACACTTCTCCCTGTGGTTTGGTTTAAACTAAAACCTCCATTAGCGCCCACTCTATTACTGTCTGAGCACAAGAGATAAGAAGGACTAGGTCCTTTCTGCTTTCTTTAAAACTGAATGGGACCCAGATAGTTAATCAAACAAGACAAGGTAGTTTTACAAAAAGAGGAGCATGCCTGCTGTCAGCACAATGCCTGGTTACTTGGTAGTATCTCTGCAAACAATAACCACCGTATCTCTTGTATACAGACTTTTCTACATCATACACTATTCTGTGCCATCCAGAGGGACCTTGACAGGCTGGAGAGGTGCGCCCATACCAACCTCATGAAATTCAAGAAGGCCAAGTGCAAGGTCCTGCACCTGGGTCAGCGCAATGCCAGGCACAAATACAGGCTGGGGGGAGAAGGGCTAGAGAGCAGTCCTGAGGAAAAGGACTTGGGAGTGGTAGTAGATGAGAAGCTCAACATGAGCCACCAGTATGCGCTGGAGCCCAGAGGGCCAATCGTGTCCTGGGCTGCATCAAAAGAAGTGTGGCCAGCAGGGCCAGGGAGGGGGTTCTGCCTCTCTATTCTGCTCTGGTGAGACCCCACCTGGAGTACTGTGTACAGCTCTGGAGCCCTCAGCACAGGAAAGACATGGAGCTGCTGGAGAGGGTTCAGAGAAGGGCCACGAAGATGATCAAAGGGCTGGAACACCTCTGCTACGAAGACAGGCTGACAATGTTGGGGCTATTTATCCTGGAGAAGAGAAGGCTCCAGGGAGACCTTATAGCAGCTTTCCAGTACCTGAAGAGGGCCTACAGGAAAGCTGGGGAGGGACTTTTTTCCAGACAGTGTAGTGATAGGAGAAGTGGTATTGGTTTTAAAATTAAAGAGGGGAGATTTGGTAGATTTCGGTTAGATATCAGGAAGAAATTCTTCAGGACAGTAGTAAGGTGCTGGAATTGGTTGCCCAGTGAGGTTGTGGAAGCCCCCTCCCTGGAGGAGTTCAAGGCCAGGTTGGATGAGGCCTTGTGCAGCCTGGTCTAGTGTAAGGTGTCCCTGCTCATAGCAGGGAGGTTGGAACCTGATGATCTTTAAGATCCCTTCCAACCTTAACTGTGATTCTATTATTCTGTATCTTGGCCTTCAGTTTTAGGAAAAAGGGAGACAGGTACCCATATGTCTTTTAGCCAATGGAGAATGAAGGGATTAGCACAGGCAGAGCTCTTACCCAGAGAAAAGTTGACTCAGCTTCATTGCTTCCCCAGTATTGCACATGGGTGAAACAGGACAAAAACATTTTGCACACTCGCCAGATAGGCGAGCACTAGAGGAGCTTATTTAAATTCTTATTTTCTTGTTAAAAGTTGCTAGGTCTTCCTACAGTTAACAAGCAAATACGAAAATGTATCACCTTCTTCCTGAATATCAGCTCCCTTCCTCAACAGTATGGTGCACCAGCATTCTTTTACCAGCAAGAGCAGCAAACCATATTTCTGAGCGTAACTGAGGACTGTGCATGGGCTAAGCAGTTCCCACATTGGCTGACACAGAGCAGGAAATCACCTGTAACAGTAACCTTAAACCCTTTTTACTCCCTCACTCACTACAGTATAAGTAGATATTAATTTCCAGTTTTCTAGGAGCTCCCGCTAAAAGATCTCTACTCTTAATCCTATAAGCCTCCAAAATCCCCTCCTAGATGAAGTGTTCTGCTGATGTGGACATTAAAACAGAGTGAAAGTGTGCTGTAGTTTTTAAAAAAAATCTTTATCTGGGGAGAAAAGGCTATGGAAATTCCTGAGTCACACTGCAAATTTGCTATAGAAATCACCTGTCTTCTTTCCCACACAATACATTAACCATTGTTCATTGTTGTCTTTTCTTCATTTGCCAAGAATTAACATTAGTCTTCTGTTCTCAGCAAAGAGTTAGAAGACAAGTGAAATAGATGTCAATTAAAAAATTTAAAAAATAACAGAAAAAGACATTTGAGCGACTTCTTATTTCTACCTCTTAAGTTCTCTATTATGCTCACTTTCTTTTTATTCTCTCTTTGGACTGTGCTCCCACACAGACTAGGTATGCATATGCAGTGAATGACAAGTAATGCACTGGCAATGCATAGGCAAAGACTGGAGTAAGACAACTGTGGCTATGAATATAAATGGCCTTGTGAAAACTTTCATTGTTAAAGGACATAGGGACAAAAAAAAAACTAAATAAAAAAAACAAACACTCAAACATGTAATTGACATAAACATAACATTAGCATAAAACTAAAACGGGCTTTGCATTCATTCATTTAAAAATATATATTCATGCAATACCTATCAGAATTTAAAATTCCCAACCAGCAAACAGTTTTGTTTTTCCAATGGATTATTTTATAGTAGATTATGGTAACAAATTTCAGCAGTCTCTCTATTCTTATCCTAATATAGACTTGGCTGTTCCCTCTGATAATGAAGGAACTCTTTTAATTTCTATAGAGAAATATGAACCTTATTAATCTTTGATACTTATCTGTTAAGTATTACTTCAGTGAGCAAAGCATTAAAAATCATTAAATCTCACTATACTA
This sequence comes from Hemiprocne comata, assembly GCA_020745705.1. Lineage (NCBI taxonomy): Eukaryota > Metazoa > Chordata > Aves > Apodiformes > Apodidae > Hemiprocne > Hemiprocne comata. Next base: position 45,197,704 of record CM036616.1, read on the forward strand.
AAATAATTACATTTTGCATCTGTTTTCATGCCACATAACAGAATTATATAAAAAAATAATTTTATTACAAGCAAAAATCTTGATTTTATGAGTGCTAAATATAGCTGCTTCTTAGGAGCTCAGAGTAATCAGTTTGCAGCTTAATATATGACAATTTGAAAATAAAATATGAACAACTATTTAACAGCAAAATATAGATGATAAGACAAAACTATTTAATTCTTTCAAGAAGCTATGCAAAAGATGTGGATCTAAATCATGTTCTGGTTTAGACATTTTTCAGTATATGTAGCTGAAAGAAATGGAACTTCATAACTGACCACTTGCAGACTTTACAACTACCTTCTTCAGTGGCCACTTTTGGTAAAGAAACACACGTGTATGAGTGTCAATTTATGCATGTACATATGCAATTATGGGAGTATGTGTCTGAAAAGCAGAACCATCACTATTCTGCAGATTACTGTTGTCTTGATTTTGAGACAGCCTTTGAAATAAGGAGTACATAAATACAAAGAAAGCCCAATTATTACATGTTCTCCTTGTTAATACACTTTATATTATTTTCACTTATTAAAACAGTAGCAAACCCTCTGTCGTGACACTTACTACAGTACTATTTCTTTCTGATGACTGAATAATTTATAATGTCAAATTTCAGTCAAGAATAATAACTAAAGAGTGCTTTGATCATGCGTAGCCAGCCACTTCAAATAAACATTTTGCCCAGAAGTGCTGCTGCTTGTGTACTCTGGAACTGTATTTAAAACCCAGGGGAAAATACCAAGATAAGCTGCACTGTGGAGTGATCTCTCTGCTTGCTGAGCACAGCAGTGTGCAGCTGGCAAGCACACGCTCCCTCAGAAGATGTCACAGCGGTCAATAAGAATCAGAGCTGCGGCTTCAGGAGAACAAAGGAAATAATGCAGCCTCTAAATGGCCAAAGACCACTTTTTAACATTGCAGCTGCTGCCTAGCTGGTAATTCTCTGCAGGTTCCTGTTTTGAAGTGACAAAATTGTTTACTGCTCATATGAATTTTCACTGTGTTCAAAGCTGTGTGAAATCCTTTGGTAAGGCAAAAAGGAGACCTCCTCTGTTTCTTGGGACTTTTCACTTTGTATGTGTTAACATGTATGAATGCTAAAAATACATGAGATAGCCTGTTCTTCTATTTGTTTTCCCCATACATACAACACTCACCTTAAAAATATGAGTGCTTCACCATCTGAGTCAGTTTGCGTTTAGCATGGGTAACTGCTGAAGTCTTTAAACTCAGTTCTTCTTTCTGAATACAAACATCTTTTTCAAGTGTTTGAGTTAGCAAAGCATAAAACAAATAGGATATAGCTCCAAACATTTAGCCTTTTTTGCTAGTCCCCATACTTACTCTATTCTTTTGCAACATACTACAGATCTTGCAACAAAAATACAGCGGTGCACTAAATCAAGCAGAACAATACTTCCATTTATTCTATTAGAGCTTCTCACAGGCATAAGAGGTTGGTAACTGCGTTCTCTCGAGTTCATCTCATTTCATATTTCATGTTTTGTTATCACTGTATTATTTCCCCATGATCAGTAATACCTGTGAATAAACTCCATTCCTGACCTGTATAGAAGGACTGCAACTGCAGCAGAAATAATTACAAATACTGTGAAGTCAAGGTGTGGAAGTGCATGGCGTTTTAGTACATGTGAAAGACAATCATGTGCTCTGCACACAGTGAAAACTGCCCATCAGGAGACGGCTGAGATGGAGCTGCTCAATGTATTAATGACTACTTGCATCCACTGATGAAGTCCTGAAGTCCCACTCAGAACATGGGTACCAGCCCACTGCAGACCAGATGGTGCAGTTTTGTCTGCAATGAGGAGGTGAAGTCCATCCCTCTCTGACCACTACAGGCTCTCCAAATTTTGCATCTAGCTTAGTGCTGACAAACCTATAACTAACAAAAGTGCTGTATTTCTATAATATTGCTGATCACAGGGCTGTGCTTGTAGCAATCCGAGTTCACAAATCTTTGAAGTCCATATAGGAAAGATGCCCAAAATTCTAACTGGGGGCCCCACTTGACACCAACTGAGCACAAAGCTGTGGAACTTTTGAGTAGATATTGTCCTCACCCATCCTAATATTCCTAGAGTTTTCCCTTGCTTTAACAGGTATCTAACATTTTTAGGCTGTAAGCCATATGAAATTTTGGGTGCACAGTTTGTAAATAGGAATGCTGGTTTAATTTTCCAGGGTTTATTACTGGGCACGTGAGGTAGGTAAGCATCCAAATAGCAACAGGAATGGGAGCTATGGTATAAAAAAACCCCAAACAATAAAAATAAACACTAAAAACTGAAAAGTGGGGGTTAGATCATGGAACTTAGTGAGTAACACTGAACATGTTGAGGAGTACATATCAGAAAGTGCTCTTCTGTTTTGCGCACACGCACACGCACATACACACACACACACACAGACACACAGACACACACACTATTGCCTCACGTCTGCTGACTTCTAGAAACAGAGTTGAATTTTGCTACCTACCTAAGAATATTATCTAACGTATACAATAAGAAGAGTTTCATTCTGCTAAACAGATGTACAAGTATGGAAAAGTACACTTCATAACAAAGATTGTGCATCTCCTTTTCACATGCTGATTCCCCCCCTTACACTGAGCTACCAAAATTATAAACTACATTGTGTGTGCTCCCACTTACCTATTGTCAGTCCTGTACAAGTACTGCTAGCTGTGATATAATTCATGCTAGATACCTAATGAAAAGTTTTTCACTTAGACAACAGAGTAAAGAATTGTTCGCAGACAGAATTAGAACAAAAGGTTACAAAGGTTTGCTGCAATATCACAGACAGTAGGAACAATGAGTTATTCACAATCTCCCAAAACTGTAATGACAGGAAGCATCTAATTTCACAGCAAAAAAAACCAACAACATGCTCTTTTATAATTAAATTCCTCTTTCAGAGACCCTTTCTGCTTTATAAATCCCACAGGCTGCTTGTATTAGTCACAATAAAAGGCATACGTTGGAAGGAAAACACCACAAGTTATCCTCTTTCTCACAGGGTTCCACAAATAAGTCATCTTCTAAAAAGTACTTTCTATGACTTTCCTGTTGTTCAGTGCTATAAAAAGTGGACCTAAAGGAACTATCAAGCACACAGCATTTCTGTAATCTGGTAAACAAGTAATCTACAGCCATTTTCCTTTGTTTCTTTCTTCCTTCCCTCACCCCCTTTCCTTATTAGCATGCAAAGCAAGTAAAGGGAGTGAATTTCTTGTTCTCTTCTTTACTAGCTGGAGGGTTATTCCATTGCTATTCTATTTATAGATTTGCTTTCAACTGCACTGGGGAACTCACCATTTGCTGTTCAGCATTTTATGCTCAGCCAGCCTCCTGGAGACACAGTAGTTTCATAAATTCTATGAATGGCACCAAGGCTGCCTCCAATATTCCATCTACCTTTCTATTTTACAAGTAAAATCTTATCTTACAGCCCTTTTCTAGTTTAAAATAATGTCTTCCGTTAATTTCATAACAAATGCAAAGAAGGCAGACTAGCTTGGTTCAGTGGCAAGATTTTTACAGTTTTTTCATAACCCTATCTATTACAGCCTTTCAGAAAAAAACTACCCCTGAAATTTTGCAAGTACAGGTTATGTAATATGATACTAAATTTATTCATGAAAAAAGATGACTCATTTGATATGATATCATCACCTGGCATAACTTCACCATATAGAAAAAGATATGTAGATCCATTTGTGTTAGAAATGGCAAGCTCAGTTCTCAGATGCAGCTGCTTGTTTGATGCTGCTGCAGTAAATCCCAGGCACAGTGCACTACTATAGGAAAAAAATTGTTATATTCCTTTGTCTCCCCAGTCCATGTACTACTCTAGCACCACAGAGGGATCTGAACTGGCCACTTAAGAGGCCAGGGGTGATTTCCCCCAGTGACCAATTTCAGGCTGCCATAAACAGGGTGCATAAAACCCAGCACAGCAGGGGAAACAGCAGGTACTGAAAAGAATGGGGAGAATTACTTCACGGTGTCCCTATAATACCAGGGATCTGGGACTGCAGAGTAGCCCACCAGTCTGTGGAAAATGTCCCCAGGTAGAGATGATTGCAGTTTGTCTCAGGTCTTGCATCATCTGTTTTGTCTTTGCTGCCCCTGCTCCGCCACAGGCTTTTCTATCCACTGTATGCTTCATCATGGAGAAGGACAGTGAATGATGCTGGCTACAAAGCAGCAATGGAGCAACAGCACTTGCAGGAAGGACCAGGCATGAGACTCCACTGCTCTTATGTGTGACAAACAGAATGCAAAATCATGCCTTCAAAGGGCAGACAGAGGATCCCTACAAACTGAGCAACCTGGTCTAGCAGGAGGTGTCTCTGCCCATGCAGGGGGGTTGAAACTAGATGATCTTTAAGGTGCCTCCCAACCCAAACCATTCTGTGATGATTCTATGATCTTTGGGGAAATTTTATTATAGCCCTTGAGGTGAATTAAACATGTTTGTGCTTAAATACACAATAATTAGTGAACAATGCAGAGTCCTACCACCGTAAGTGGCTCTACAGGGAGTCTGCATTTGAATTGCCCCTTCACCTCTTTTAGGATACACATTATATCCTCTTTTCTTCAGTCCTGTAGCCTACTCTCACCGAAGACAGCTGCAACATTTGCAGAGTGGAAGCATGAGCTCTGGAGGGCATGTGGCAGTAGACACAGCCCTGAGAAGACAGAGGACTTCCAATAAGGGCTCTCCTATTGAAAATAATCTTACCATGGGGGACCAGAAGAAGGACAAGAGAGAAATCTTTCACACCCACACTACTAGAGCTCTACCTTTTAGAGAGGGGCCACATTCACCTTTCATGTTGATACACAGAGCATCACTGAGGGAAGATATTCCCGATGTAGAAAATCCATATGCCCTTCCACTTAAAAGAAAATTAGTAATAAAGAAGCTTTAATTTGCATGACAGCAAAACACATTTTTTTACTGGATGCTGATAAGCACCCAGGGTATTTGCTTACCAGCACCAAGTTTGCTGGCATCGTTGAAGTCAGAATTACATGGTCATTACCTTCCATTTGTCTTTTTACTTGCCCAGTCTACAAGGGAAAAAGCAAGAAACACTTAGAAACTGTCCAATTTGGTTCATCATAATGAGTAGGGACAATATTCAAAATTACTGATCACTTCTATCTGTAAGTAACACAGGTGAACCCTTTTATATGATGCACTTGTGCTTGCATCTCTGATTACCAGAAATAATTGAACTGTAAGTCTCAGCTAATTTACACTCTGCATTCCTGTTGTCCAATTTCAGCCCAGTCCAGCATTTGGACCACTGGGTCAGTACTTCAGCTGTGCTTCCACTGATTACACTGGGAGTTGCTTCCTCAAAATCGGGTCTCATTTTTTTAAATGCAGGGTACTATCCATAAGCATTAAAATGTTGATTCAAGCCCTCAGTGCCAAAAACACAACAACAAACTCCAAAGCCAAAACAAAAAGAATTCATTTAGAAATCAGAAATTTTTTTTAAGTATGATAATTTTTTAATATCTGAAAGTCATGTATTCCTTTTTGCTTTCTGTAACAGAAGGACGTAAAAATGTTTCAGTTGTGAAGCAACTAATACATCCCAAGGAAGAAACAGTAATGAAACCATGAATGGTGCCATTTTCTAATATGAAGAATCATTATCATGTAACTCAGTGTCTTCAATGAACAGTTCAGAAGGAAATGCAATCTGTTCTTTTTCATTATTGGTACCCAATAGAAACGTAGCCTTTTTGTTTGATACCATATCCTTATAGTTAACACAGAAGAGGGGTAGATCAAGTGCCAGAACAACTCCAAAATGCATCTTAATATTGACAACATGAGCAACATGGAGTACAAAAACCAGTAGGTGATGATGTCATCACATCCCAACATTGTGTTATGTTTAATTACGATTTTTCACACACTTAGTTTTTATGTCCATAAACGTCCAATAAATGGCAGAGTAGCTTTCATGGAATCCTAGAATCACAGAGTGGTCGGGATTGGATGGGACCTTAAAGATCATCTAATTCCAACCCCCCTGCATGGGCAGGGACACCTCCCACTAGACTAAGTTGCTCAAAGCCCCATCCAACCTGGCCTTGCACACTTTCAGGGATAGGGCAGCCACAACTTCCCTGGGCAACCTGTGCCAGTGTCTCACTACCATCACAGTAAAGAATTTCTTCCTAATGTCTAACCTAAATCTCCCCTCTTCTAGCTTAAAGCCATTACCCCTTGTCCTACCACTACACATGCTAGTAAAAAGTCCCTCCCCAGCTTTCCTGTAGGCCCTCTTTAGGTACTGGAAGGCCTCTATAAGGTGTCCCCAGAGCCTTCTCTTCCCCAGGCTGAACAGCCCCAGCTGTCTCAGCCTATCTTCATAGCAGAGGTGCTCCAGCACCCTGGTCATCTTCATGGCCCTCCTTTGGACTCACTTCAACAGCTCCATGTCTTTCTTGTGTTGAAGGTTCCACAACTGGACATAGTACTCCAGGTGGGGTCTCATTAGAGCAGAGGGGGAGAATCACCTCCCTTGACGTGCTGATCAAGCTTTCAATATAACGTGTTCTACTTTTTCAAATCGAATTTGAAAGAAAAAACCAAGACAGAAGTGTGAATTTATGGGTTTTAACTAGGAGTTCAAGCATTAAAACTGTATCTGCTTACATGTTCACCAGTATTATCCTTCTCCTTTTCACTCCATGCTGAAGTTTGCATTTGGCTTCAGCAAGTAACCATGTAAACCTGAAAAATGAAAGCACAATGTTGAGCGGAACAGCAAAAGACTTGGGAGACCACGTCCTTACATATTTCCAGTATTTTCCTGAGCCCTTTCCTTTTCTAATAATAATTTTGGGTTATCTCAGCTTTGAACACAAACCCTGAGGTTACCTATAGCACCGATTTCATGGGTCATCTCTCTACCTGCAGTGCAGAACATGATGCCATAGCCAGATTATCTCAGGTCCTTCTCAGACAAAGCCTGCAGGGGACAACCTGGAGCTCACTGACAATGCTGTGAGCTTGTATCTCCATTAAGAGAAGAGTCAGCCTTAGCCCCAGGTGAACAGCACCAGATCTACAACTGCTGAGGTTGTGGATGCTCATTCCTGAACAAGGTGCTTGCTTTGTTTTCTACTAGCAACACATAGACAGATGAAGGGGAGAGTGAAAGTCTGAGCCTGAATGGCTCAAGGTGGGCTCTCCGTTTCTAAGTAAACACTGCTAGCATGGGGTATCAAGGATGGCAACTGCTCTGCCCTGTCAGAGGGACTCAGGAGGAGGAGTGAAAGAAGAAGCACAGGCAGGCAAAATGAAAAGCAAGATGAAACACTATGTTTTCATGCTGAAAGGGATGAGTAGCACCAAAAAGATGGATGAAGAGTGAAAATTCAAAGAAAATATCTGTCTCCTCCCTCATCAATTTCCACATTTAAAGACAACTAATTGTAATGCATGGTTAGTAAAAACATTCAGGCTGTCTCTGACTCAGGAATAAAGACAATTTACAGCGCTACAGTGCTCCATGTAATAGTGTGGGAAAATGGGCAAGTATCTTCAGTGACCACAATATTATGGATTTTGGGACACTGCTGAGCATGATGAAGGTTAATTCCAGGAAAAAGGGTTTAGATTTTAGAAGAGCAAACTTCAGCTCACTCAGGGCTCAGTTGGAAGGGATCCCATGGGAAGCTTCCCTGCAGGGTAAAGGAACTAGTGAGTGCTGGGAGTTTTCCAAGAACACTCTTCTAGATAAGCAAAACTAGTTCATCCCCTCTACAGGCAAAGGAAGCAGGTGGAGCAAGAGACCCCCTTGGCTTAACTGTGAGCTTCTGGGTCTGCTCAGAACCAAAAGGGAAATGTACCAGAGGTGGAAAAGTGGAATGTTACCAGTTGGAAATTACAAGGGCATTGCCAGGGTACGCAGAGATGCAGTTAGGAAAGAAAAAGCTCAGCTTGAGCTGACATTGGCCAGAGATGTCAAAAACTTCAAGAAAGGGTTCTTAAGGTACATTAACAATGAGCAGAAGCAGAGGAATAATATTAGCCTACTATTATATGGGAGAGGTGAACTAGTCACCAGCAATGCTGAAAAGGCAGAGGTCCTCAACACCTTCTTCACCTCTGTCTTTACAAGTGCTGTGGGGCTCCAGGCCATAGGAAGAGAACTCCAGGTTAACGCAGACACCGACCTGCTGTCAGTGAAGGAGAAGTTGGTGTGTCAACTATTATAGAAGCTTGACCCATACAGATCAATGGGCCTGGATGCCATCCACGCTAGAGTTTTGAGAGAGCTGGCTGATGTCATTGCAAAGACACTTTCCATAATCTTTGAGATGTCATGGAGATCAGGAGACGTCCCTGAAGACTGGAGGAGGCAAATGTCACTCCCATCTGTAAGAAGGGTTCAAAGGAGGACCCAGGTAACTACAGAACCATTAGCCTCACTTCAGTCCCTGGAAAGGTCATGGAGCAAATCCTCCTGGGGAACATCACAAGTAAATTGAAGCACGTGGTTGGGAAAAGCCAACATGGATTTACCAGGGGCAAATCATGCTTGGCAAACCTGATCACCTTCTATGACAAAGTGACCTGCTCAGTTGATGCAGGGCGAGTGGTGGACATCATCTACCTGGACTTCTCCAAGGCTTTTGATACAGTCCCCCACAGCCTCCTCCTGAAGAAACTGACTCCTTACAGCCTTGACAAGTGGTCTGTGTGGTGGGTGGGGAACTGGCTGACAAAGCATACCCAGAGGGTCACAGTAAATAGTTCCTCCTCAAACTGGCAACCGGTCACAAATGGTGTCCCCCGGGGACAGATATTGAGCCCAATGTTGTTTAACATCTTCATAAGTGACCTGGATGTTGGGATCAACAGCACCCTGATGAAGTTTGCTGATGACACCAAGATGAATGGAGAGGTTGACACTCTGGAACAGACAGCCACTCTCCAAGATGACCTAGACAGGCTGGAGGAGTGGGCTAGCTCATAGTAAACTATGAAGTTCAATGGGGAGAAGCACAAGGTCTTGCACCTGGAATCACGCAACCGAGAAGCATAGTTCAAACTGGGATGCACCTGGCTGTAGAGCAGCCCTGTAGAAAGAGACCTGGGAGTCTTGGTGGATAACAGGCTCAACATGAGTGCACAGTGTGCTGCAGTGGCAAAGAAAGCCAACAGGACGCTGGGCTGCATCAACAAGGGCACCAACCAGCAGAGATAAATAAAGTCATCATCCTGCTCTACTCGGCCCTTGTCAGACCACACCAGGATGATTGCTTTCAGTTCTAGTCCCTGCTCTACAGAAAGGATGAAGACAGGCTGGAGAGGGTCCAGAGAAGGGCCACGAGGATGATCAGAGGGCTGTAGGACCTGCCATATGAGGAGAGGCTGAGAAAATTGGCTTGGTTCAGCCTTGAGAAAAGAAGGCATCAGGGAGACGTTATTACCATGTTCCAATACTTAAAAGGGTGGCTACCAAGAAAATGGAGACTCCCTGTTTACAAGGATTCACATGGAAAAGACAAGGGATAATGGGCACAAATTGCTTCTGGGGAGATCCCAATTGGTCACAAGAGGTAAATTTTTCACCATGAGGACAATCAAACATTGGAATAGTCTCCCAAGGGAAATGGTAGATTCGCCCACATTGGGCAGTTTTAAGTCTCAACTCGACAGGGTGCTGAGCCATCTCATACAAACTATACTAGTACCTAAAAAGGTTGGAACAGATGATCCTTGAGGTCCCTTCCAACCTGGCATCCTATGATTCTATGATTCTATGACTCTATGACAATGGCTCTGCATTTTCCTATCCTTTTAATTTCACCACTGTAAATATGTTGGCTCCTAGATCTGTTTTAAAAAGTAATTAGATGCACCTAATGTCAAGGTCTGTTCTGCACACCTAATTTAAATGTTTGCTTCTTTGTCCACCCACAGAAAAGTAGTAAAAGAAGGGGCAGAGGTGTTCTGTCCACACAGTATTAGAGAAGAAGTTGAACACTTTATTTCTGGAAGCTTAGGATTTTGAAAAATCTGTTCAGACTGAAGGCCTTCCATATATCTAATAGCATCTAGAAACCAGACGCACACCACTTGATTTATAAAAATAATTATTAATTCCCTCAGCTTGAGGCAACAAATACAAACCTGAAATATTGTCTACCATATTTAAGTCATGGTTAAGCACTGAAAAAGTTTTTCCAGAGATGGACTTTCATGTCCACCCTTGGAGATTTTCCAAAACTCATCTGGGCCAGGTCTTGCACAAGCAGAGATGGCTTTAAACTTAGCTCTCTTCTGAACAGAGGGTCAGACTATACAAACAACATCTAACCTAATTTTTTCTATTATTGCATTTTAATAATATTTTATTATAATATATTTAAGCATAGAACCAAGATAGAAAGCCAGAGCAACATATTTTTTCCCAGAAGAAATCTGTAGAAAGAAGAAATTAGTTCATGTGACGAATATATGGTGTCAACCATTTATACTGCAAAATAAATGATGGCATGGAAAAACACATCAACTATTCTCTACTAATTTATGCAGAGCACTACTTACACAGACGTGCGTAATGTAAATATATGGTACTAACAGCATGTCCAGAACAATACCTTAACAGCATTTCTTTTGTACTACATTATCCTTATATATGAAAATTTTAGTAAAACAAAACCATTTCAGAAGTAAACTCATACCTCCCCTCATTGTCCCTCCCTACTTTACACAGCAGTGCAGTTCTACTGACACACAAAGAACTGATTTCTAGTTTACACAAGTAAAAAAAATAAAAAGAAAAACTGTCTTGGACAAATGGAAGAAATTGTCTTCAAGGATTTCAAGGATATAACATAGTACAAAAGGATTAATGTAAAATTTTTAATTTAGGCATTAATATATGACTATGTAGGTACATGAAACACAGGTTCAGCACCACAGGGGGGAAAAAAAAAAAAAAGAATATGTGTCAAAAAACATTTTGGAAGGTTTAAACAGTCAAATCTGTGTTACATGTGAAGCAGTTGTTTTGCTCCACTTGGTGTTTGGTATGCTATGTGTTAACAGAGGAGCTCCAGAAAACAATGAAAGTAATAAAAAATCTAGAAAATAAGACCCCTGAAAAAGATCAAGTGAATTGAGGTTGTTCAGATGGATGGATATAGACAGAGAACATGTTGATAACTGACAATTAGTTGTCCCTTTATCAGTGTAATTATGATAATTAGTTTACATAGCTGAAGAAACTGCTGAATGTTTCTGCAAGTGAGTAATATTCTAAAGCACAAAGAGGCTTACAAAGCATATGGAGAGGGTTTTTTCGAGGTAGGTGGTAGCAAAAAGAATATGAGATACATTGTCTCAAATGTTCCAGAAATTATAATTGTTATTTATGCTATTTATTTTTGGTTGGCCAAAATTGGAATTATAACAGTAAAAATCTGCCGATGTGGGTTTATTATACACCTAACTCTGTAGATGACTTTCAGAGTTAGAACAAAAACATGTGGTTGCCAAAAAGGTAAGGCAGAGATTTGTGGTTGGTTCCTTCCTCACTTCTTAAGAGCTGCACTCTTACCTGTGTATAGCTTAAGGCAAACTTAATGATGAACTGTAGGCATTTTGTGTAGCACTTCAGAGCAGATGTGAATAAAATTTGTTACCACAAAGAAAAAATTCTATAAACATCCATTTTCTAATGAAACCTGATTTTAAAGAGCATAAAGTGCAGAACTGTAGCAAAGGAGGTATTTCAGTCTTACAATATAATAAGAAATGGTGCAAGCGTGCAAAGAAAATTAACTTTAGTACAGAAAGCACATGCATCCTGATTTTATACAAAGTGGAGCAACAGCAATAGTCTTATAAAGTCAGGCTTTATGGCTTATGTATTCATGAATTTAGTTTGCTCTTTCGATCTGCATTGAGTAGAGAAAGGAAAAAAAATCCTAAATAATCTTAATCTCTGTATAGGACAAATAATTTAGAAACAAGTATATTAAGCTGGCAGATTGTCTGGTGGCTATAAACCTATCTGGAGAAGAAATAATTAAAGTAATATTTTATTTAGGGTGTAATTTCTGTAGCTTTTCTTTGACACTAAGCAATGCGTCTACCAAATAAACCAAAAACATAAGACTTGGGGGAATCAGCCAACCTCTGAGTACATTAATCTTTAAGCTTATTTCCTCTCTACCTCTCCTTACATTTTCAGTGCTATATAGCAAAAAATGTTGTGGCAGATTTTAATTATACAGATAATAACTAGGATTCCAATCTGAACATTTCATTATCAAGAGAGCATTGTTTTTATCGGGTCCCTGGTTCCCTACCAAATCGTTCAGTACTAGCACAAATACTAGTGGTTTTCAAAGACAGGCAGTACTTGCAATTACTATTTCTAGTACTTTCTTATGTAGGGGTCTCTTATCGATTACTGTATTTAATTAATTAAGGTATGCACTTCTCCTAACTAGGACATTTATGCCAATCAATTCACACAGGCTGTAGAAAAAAATATTCTCTCATCTGAAATATGACACCAAAGAAATACAGCATATCTGCTCAGGATGAAGTTAAAATTAAGTACTTCAGCCCTTTGAAACTGAATGGATACGGCAAAATGAGCAAATATCTTGACCACAGCACTACAGTTAGCCTCCATATTTTGCACAATCAGCTGCACAGAACTTTGTTAGAAATTCAGTGTTAGGTCATCATTAAAATTCTTCTGATTTTTACAATAGATCCAGAGAATTATTTTATTCCCAAATATCCAACTTCTGTTTGACTTTCAGGAGTTACTCAATTTTCTTCATGAACCAAAGCAAAGAGCACAAAAAACGGATAATTGAAAATACCTGTTTCTTAGGCAATTCTTTGTTAAATGTTTGCAGGGCATTAACTGCAGCAAAAGATCATCCAAAATAAAGAATAATAAAAGTGACTCAAAGCTCCCAAAAGCAGTGACCTACCTTTAAAGAAGATTAAGCATGAGAAGTTGTTGAGTTCCAAAATGAGTAATTGTCTCAGCTGCCCTGACAAACTGGACATTGTGCTCAGGTAGGGCCCTCATTCAATAACCACCTGGACCCTGTTCTTGCAAGGCGAGCCTCTTGTTCAGTCACCACCGTGTTAAATGGGACACTGTCCATGACAGGAGAACCCCTCCTTTGGCAGCCACCCTGATAAATGGGACACTGTCCTTACTTGATAAGGAGCAGTGGCCGGCAAGAGGAGCCCTGTGGAGGCACAGCCATCTTGGAATGACCACTGTCCTGTTTAAGGACAGAGCATATGCATGAAAATAAAGGTCATTGCTCAGTCAACCCTGGATGGGGGGCGGGGGCAAAGTGATCACCTGGACCCCCGTGCCCCACTGACTCATTTCCAGAACATTCCCAAATCCAGCACTGAGACTGCACAAAGTAGTCTGAAACTCCCCCTCAGAGGCCAAGCCAGGTGCCATCAAAGAGGCAGACTTGAAGAGGCAGAGGCATGCTCGGGGCACATGCCCGCGATCCAAGGACCACAAGGTCATGCCGAGATCGTAGCAGGATCTAAGGGTGGTGATATCTTTTCTATCCACTCTTCCTTTCTCTCTCTCTGTCTCTCCCCCTCTTTCTGTTTCTAACCTTATTCTCAGCACATAAGGGTAACATAATTTCTAATATTGCTTTTTCCAGTTGTAACCTCTTGTTTTGCTAAGTTGTGTTGCTTGTAACCTGTTGTTTTGAGAGTACGGTTTTGCTAAGTTCTGCTAGTTGTAATCTGTTGCTTTCGGAGTGATATTGTTGTGGGGTTTTTTTGACAAGCTTTATAATCTTACTCCATTTTAAGTAAAGTAATGTTTTCTAGAAATGTCCTGGGTAATGATCTTACTCTTAGAATACCACGCAGAGAATTCCAGAGGTTAATTTCACCAAATGGGTTGGTAAAAGAGACTAATTAAGAGAGGAGGATTGGATCCGAATCTCCCTGGGTTGACCCCCACCTCTGGCAAACTCTACCTACACCCACTTTGTGTGACGTAACACTATACCCACCTTGTGGGATGTGATATTTAATATGGGCCCCCACCTCTGAGGAGCTGTGCCCACTTTGTGGGACATGACAGAAGTTTTTCAGAGATTAAACACGTATCACAGAAATTCAATTGTTCTCATGCGTCCTATGTTGGTCCTTTCAGTTCTCACACTCTAATGGAAATAGATTAAAGGGTTTATTCTATGAACTGTGTGATTTCGCTGAAAGCCTATGAAGGACTGCCTTATATGAGAGCTTTGAACAAACACTGCAGTCAAAGTATTATATACTTTACTTCAAGTCTAACTCTAGAAGCAATAGGGAAGAGGAGAAAGGTCAATTTGATTCAAACTCACATTTCACTTCATTTCCACTGAGCTCTGAAAGCCAGCGCAGATTCATCCCTGGCACTCCACTCTCAACCACAGTCCTTGCAGAAAGACATGGACCCAACCTGCTTGGTTCTGAGTTTATGGAAGCAAACCAAAAGTCAGCCTACATACGTAGCTGTCCTTTCTGAAGTGCTTAAGGTACCATTACAGACGTAGGAAACACAGGCTTATTTTTTTTCCAGAACGTTCTTACTGCAGTATTACAGAAATGCTTGCACTGAAGATTCCCAGGAAGTTGTTGAGATGAATACTAAGTGGTAAAACCCTCCATCATTATCTGAAAACATAAAAAATCTACCAAAAGCTCAGAAGAGAAAATCAGCGCCAAGTAGAACAATACAGAAAGGTCTTACCCTTGAAAAGCAGCAAAAAAATCTTGGTTTTCTGAGACAAGCAGAAGAGGAATGTTATTAAATAAAAATGGCATTTGTCACAAATATTCTGCTGATAAAAATTTTAAATTTCAGTGAAGCAGAACAGCAACTATGTATGAAAACCATATATGCTTTGGTTCCAAGGCAGATTCAGTGGGGCCTAAGGTTGCTACAGTTTTGAGTTGAACACATTTCAAAAATCACAATGCAGTTTGTGTTCCAACTGAAGAAAAATATTACATTAATTTTGTATCCATTTTTTAATTCATTATGCCCATGACTGGTCACACAGGACAGATTCAAAATGACATCTCTTGCTCAGAGCACACGAACAGTACCAAAGTTACCATCTATGGACTCAGAAGACAAGCAGGATAAGAAACATTGTTTTGCTTAACCCCCACTTAGTCTGCTCTTGGAAAAATCCAGCAGAATCCCCGCAGAGATCACTGCCATTTGCCTTGTAAGATATCTTGAGAAGTCTAATTTTTCACTTTCACACAGCATAGCCTCTGGGCTTCACAAAGCTGTGTTGCACAGAGGTATTTGGAAAACTATATGCAGAGGAAATCATAAGGCATGAAACCCTAATCTTTGAGGAAATTTACTCTTGGAAAGCATCATTAAACTGCACAAACAATACACTGGTCTCTGGCACACAAGCTCACCAGACAATGCTATGATTGTGCTGTGTACTTAAACACTGGAGTGGTTTTGACCCAATCCTCCCTTTCCAGGAACACCTTTTTGCCTAGGGATCGCAGTCTGGCAAGTATCTGCCAGGCACCTTAGCAAGTCCCAGACACTCGAACATATTTGCATTCCCATGTGTTAGGGTCAGCTTCAGATTAAGTAGCAATTTTCAGGCAAGAATCTCAAATATTTTCTAGCTATAAGTTCAGCCTCATGCTACACGTAAAGCATACTGGGCACTTAAGAGTGAACTGCAGGCAGAGAAACATAACAGCACTGAAGTCATTATCTGCCTGAGCCAGCAGAGCTGTGCATGCTGTCCTCTGTGACTGGCCTACAAGGCCGAAGTTAGGAACTGGGACAGGCTACCTTTGATGCCACTCCAAATCCTGAACAGAACAGAACTGTCCTAGGACAGCTCTGGAAGGAGCAAAGCAAGCTCACACAACGACACTGGGCTCATCTCTGCTGGATGCTCCTCTTTCTGTCCAGAGCAAAGAAACTGCACGTAGTATTTAGTGAATAACCTTCTGTTGTCCTCTCTAACAGTAACTATTGACAGTGGTTTCTTCTGTTAAGTGTTTTCATCTGATTTAATCCAAAGTTTGTATATTGAAGGCTTCCACATTAATACATTGCAAATAGCTTTTTAAAAAATTTTTGGTCAGATGGGAACAGAAAGATATTTCAATCCTCCAGAGCCTTTGCTCTAATCAGCAGATGCACCTTCTTGTCAGATACCTAAGGTCATTTTGTCAGTATTCTGATTCCAGCTTGTTTCTTCTGGAAATGAGAAATAAACTAAAGTATCTTAATATTCAGCAGTGTCAAGAAGTCAAACATGCAAATTACAATATCATTGAAAATTGAATAATTATTTATTTGGTTCTGTAAGCTTTAAAAAACATTAATAAAAGCAGAATATAAATAATAAGAGATGACTGATAGAGCATGCAGGAGCTTTTTGTTCCTGTCAGTTGTTTCACAGCCAAAAAAAAATAGATCCCATCCCTAATGGCTTTCATCTTCAGCAACACTGGGAACTGTGATTCTCTTGTTGGTACTGCAGATCAGTACTATTCTTATTTGCTCTGCAAGAAAATGAACAGAATAAACCTTCAAAGGAAATACCTTCTCTAATAATTTACAAAGACAAGTTGTGTAACCAGATGCTTTGCACTTCATACAGTGCTCTGTTGCCACTCTTCTCTGTTAATGCAGTCCTGACTTCATGGTTTCTAAGGAAGAAAAAAATGTACCCCTGGGAGCAGTTTCGGTGTTCATCTCACAGAAACTTTTTCATAATAAATCCTCTTTTAAAGAAGGTGCAATTAATTAACACAAGACTATATAGGAAATATTTCCGTGTGAAAAAAATGTGGGTTCTTTGATCCAGAAAGTGCAAGAGTTTTATTTGCTTGCTATACATACCATAACTCACTGTAGCACATGCCTGTTACCACTTTCCAACAACAGTGGAAACATCATAGAATCATATCAAAGAATCATAGAATGGTTTTGAGTTGGAAGCTACCTTACAGATTGTCTAGTTCCAACCCCTCTGCATGGGCAGGAACACCTCCCACTATATCAGGTTGCTCCAAGCCCTGAACACTTCCAGGGATGGAGCTTCCACAAAATCCCTGGGCAACCTGTTCTAGTGTCTCACCACCCTCACTCTAAAGAATTTCCTCCTAATGTCTAACCTAAATCTCCCGTCTTCCAGTTTTGCTCCATTACCTCTTGTCCTCTCACTACAAGTCCTTGTAAGAAGTCCCTCCCCAGCTTTCCTGCAGACCCTTCAGGTACTGTAAGGTCGCTATAAGGTCTCTCCAGAGCTTCTCTTCTCCAAGCTATGGCAGCTTATCTTGCATGGGTTCTGTTTCCCTTTCAGTCTGCAGAACTGTGAAACAGTTCTGCACGTGCACCTTAGGTTTTGAGGGAAGTCTTGTCTTCCTTTGGGTTTTTGATTTTACAATATTCCATTCCTCTTTGTCATTTTCCACATCATTCACTTCCCTTCTTTTGGTATTTGTTAATGGGGGAGTTTTTATATCTGCAGTTTTAGGCTCTGGGTTTGCCTCATCGTGCGTCAATTATCTCTCTTCTTTTCTGTCTCCCTAATATTCCTCAGCCTTCTTACCATCTCCTGCAGTTCAGCAACCTGCTGCAGAAGGTCCTCGACCTGTGCACACCTTTTGCACACAGGATTGCCCCCAGCCCCTGCCCTGTGGGAGAGGACTAGGCATTTCCCACAGCCTGTGGTGTGTGCAGCTATCTCCTTTGTCACTACCTCTGTCTGGGTGGAGACGTCAGTCACCACTGGGGTGGATGGTGCAGACTCCCCAGCTGTAGGTGCGACCTTGGCTCTGTGCCGAGTGCTCACCATGACGCCATCTCTGTTTGGTAGGATGTGAGCCCTTGAGCCTTTCAGAAGAGCTCGGAGCTCTGCCCTTTGCTGGAGACAGCCCTCCCTGCTCACCTGCTCTGCTCACTCTGCCTGTGCAAACTGTCACCATAAACTGCTGCACCGCATCCTTCTGACTATGATCCTGGTCGCTGGCACTCCCTGAAGAAGTGATGTCAATATTCTTACCATTCCCAAAAGATGAATCCTGAGGAAGGTCTGATGCTTGCTAACTACCTTTACTTTCCTCATAACAAAACTTAATGAAAGCCTCTTCCTTCTAACTACTATCAGATGACCTTTCTGGATCCCTGCAAAAACAGTCTGGAATATCAGCTACTGTATGTTGCACCTTTTATACACACAGACACATAATCACATTCACTAAATCTAGACACAGACCTAGTTATGATATCATCTTTCAGTATTCCTATTTGAGAGTTACAAGACAAATACAGGAAATAAATTCTTTTTCAAACTCCCAGGCTTGTCAAGAGATTTTCTCTACTTAACTACTGTTATTGTAATTATCACTGAATTAAATCAGCGTGTAAGATACCCTAGTTAATCATGAGACTGCATTACCTCAGGTACATGGCAAACAAGTAATAGCAGGACCTCTCAACAGATTTCAGAGTAAGTGACTGATGAATGATGTAAAAAAAAAAAAGCTTGTTCAAAAGGAATGATAAACAATAAATCTATGAAAGATTTAAAAAAAACAACCCAGGAGTCTTAGCCTACTTTTCACCTCGCCAATATTATGTGGAATGACAGCCAGACATATAAGAATGGCAGTGTTTAAGGAGAGCTTTTAAAGATTTTTTTTTCAAGATTTTTAGAATTTCGATAAGCATTCCAACTTCTTCAGTGTAAGTCAGACAAATAAAAATGCAACACGATCACATCTAATAATATGCAAAGGGGAATAGGGAACGAATGATAACTACTACCAAGGGAAAACATACCTATTGTGATTGGGAAAAAATCACCATGTAAACCTGCAAGGATTTTGAGAAAATCGAGGAACAGATAAAAACACTACTGATCTGTCCCAATGTGGTAGGTCCCACTGCCTTGTTGTGGTGTAAAAAGGGCAACATTTGCCTGCCTCAGAGTCCCAAAGAGGACTTTCACTGAGACAGCTTTGCAAAGTTGCTGCTTCAGAGTCCCACCAAAAGGACTCTCACTGAAGCACTTTGCCCACCTCAAAGCCCTCACAAGACTTTCACTGAGACAGTTTTAAAGCAAAGTGAAGAAGATTCATTGATGCAACAGTTATAACAAGTTCTGGATAGCTGTTGGTCAATTCACTGGCTGCATAGATCAGAGGTGAAGATAGTAAAGACAAAATACAACAGAGTCAGAGGTGCAAGTGTTACCAAAAGGCACCCCCTTTTGGGGGAGAAGAGAGCATTCAGGCCTGTCGACCCATCCAGGTAGCTGTTGATGTCTTCCTCTGGAGAAAAAGAGGATTCTAGGACTAGTTTAAACTAATTGATGAGATGGTACTAGGTCATAAATAATTTTCTGATTGTTACCTTTGATGGCTCATACTATTTATTAATTAAGTGAGGGTAGGGGAAAAGGACCAGTGTTGCTCTTGAAGCAGATTTCTCAGGTGTCATCGTTTCCATTGTTCTGTCTCATTGCTATAACCCTAGGCCACAGAATGTTCATCCTGTTCCACAAGTCGTGCTAATTGTTGGTCATCAACTCTGCAGTTGAGATGCAGAAGCCAGACCCAGAGTTTTATCTTGGCTGATACCTTGGCTAACACAAGGGTCTATTCCTTCTGCCCCTACTCCTTATCCCATCTAAGAATTAGTGATTTATCTTGCTGTCTTTTGCAAGACAGTCCTGCTGTGGGGGTGGGGGCAGGGCAGGGCAGGTAGGCAGACTGGCAGGACTGCATTCCTTTTGCTAAATTTAACAAAAGGGCCTGTCCTGTTGTCCCGCACTTGGCACCACTGTTCTGTTCAGAAGGTTTTAATCTGGTTTGTGAAACAAGCATTGGTCACGACTTGGATGCAGTTTACAGCAGTGTTCAAAAAAATGACTACTGACCTTTCCCTACAAACCGTTCAGACAAACCACTGGTCTGCACTGCTGGCACATGAAGTTACTTTGGAAGCAATCATTTAAGAATTCTCTTTACAAGGTGATTAGGAGTGCACAGCAGAAACAGAGTGTGACCTGAGAAACTAATTATTTTTTTTCCCCCACATGGTAGCACCTACTGGTTTTCACAATTAGCATTTAATAGATTGATGCATGCATACACTGCCCAGCACCAAGGAAACAGCATACTGGCTACACATCAGACCAGTGGTACTCTGACAGAATACATGTCTCAAAAGTGTACTTGTTCAGTAGGCACAAGAAGATAGAGACCAAGTCACATATCCAAAAAATTGTTTTGTAAACTACTATAAAGCAACAGAACTTTTTATATAAAAGACCAGGAGTATATAGCAAGTATTTTTTCACCTCGCTTACATTACAGTGAGACAAACCAGATTTAAGGGTGTGGGAAGTAAACAGCCATCTACCCTGGACAGTGAAAGAAATTCAGAAATTATTAAGAGTTCAACATTCTCCATAAATATTAGTTTCCTGTTAAAAATAGGAAAATGAAAGATTGCTCAATGCGATTCACTTTGTGCTTGGTCATTGAGTAGGGAAGTCAATTTAAAAAAAAAATAAATTTGCCTGGCAAATTTGAAGCAAACAGGTGTGCAGAATTTATTCTGAAGTTAAAATGGTTTAAGTGTACAGAAAAGTTCTCTGAAAAATACTTAATCAGTGTATAAAATAGCTAGTTTCAAAGTCTGCCAATGCTGAGCTGAAGTATACTAGCTTTATGATTACATGTGCAATTATGAAGAAAAAAGCACCTGGGAAAAAAATTCAATGTCACCTAGATCTCATGCTGAGGATGAGCACAGAGGTAGGAAGGCTTTACAGAGGGACCTGGACAGACTGCATCAATGGGCTGAGACCAACTGTATGAAATTCAGTAAGGCCAAATGTCGGGTCCTGCATTTCGGCCACAACAACCCCAGGCAACGCTACAGGCTTGGAGAAGAGTGCCTGGAAAGCTGCCTGGCATTGATTGACAGTCAGCTGAATATGAGCCAGCAATGTGCCCAGCTGGCCAAGAAGGCCAGTGGCATTCTGGCTTGTATCAGAAACTGTGGGTCTAGCAGGACTAGGGAAGTAATCCTGCCACTGTACTCGGCACTGGTGAGGCCCCACCTCGTGTGTTGTGTTCAGTTTTGGGCACCTCAGTACAAAAAGGACATTGAAGTGATGGAGAAGGTCCAAAGAAGGGCAACAAAGCTAGTGAAGGGTTTGGGAAACATCCTCTGTGAGGAACAACTGAGGGAGCTGGGGCTGTTTAGTCTGGGGAAGAGGAGGCTGAGGGGAGACCTTATCACTCTTTACAAATACCTGAAAGGAGGTTGTAGTGAGAGTGGGGTTGGTCTCTTCTCACTGGTGACTGATGACAGGACAAGAGGAAATGGGCTCAAGTTGCGTCAGGGGAGATTTAGGTTGGATATCAGAAAAAACTTATTTACAGAAAGGGTTGTTAGGCACTGGAACTGGCCTAAGGAACTGGCACTGGAACACTCCCCAGGGAGGTGGTTGAGTCACCATCCCTGAATGTGTTTAAAAGTCATCTGGATGTGGTGCTTGGGGACATGGTCTAGCGGTGGGTCATCAGAAATAGGGTGTTAGGGTTAGGATAAGGTTGGACTCGATGATCTTAAAGGTCTTTTCCAACCTGAACAATTCTATGATTCTATTATTTCGTTTTCTGGAAAGTATCCCTAGAGGTGAACGCACTGTCAGAAGCAGTATTGAAAATATTAGGTATTATTGGTAGAAGATAGGTTTTGATTGTGTACAGTACAAGTGTCCTATCAGAAAGCTACTGTTAACAATTCCACTAATCTAGGCAGAGAAAAGTAAAAGTTTTGCCAAAATACTAACATATAGTT
Organism: Hemiprocne comata; assembly: GCA_020745705.1. Classification (NCBI taxonomy): domain Eukaryota; kingdom Metazoa; phylum Chordata; class Aves; order Apodiformes; family Apodidae; genus Hemiprocne; species Hemiprocne comata. The sequence goes on from CM036616.1 coordinate 45,219,704, forward strand.
CAAAAGATTTTGGAGTTAGCAGATGAAAAGCTTTCAGTAATTCCTTTTCATTGTTGATTTTCACAGAAAAGTAGAATAAATAATGGCATGACCAATTTCTTTCTTTGAGTGAATACTTAAAGGTTTCCTCCCCACCCTGGTTCTTTATCGGCAATCAGGCATCCAGGTCAACTATTCAGAAAGCAGCAGCCTTACATCCAGCTACCACTTTCAAGGTCTTCCTCTTACCACTTTTTGGAAGCAAGGGACAAGCATTAAAGGCATAATTGAAGTAAGCCAGATATCCTACAATTCTGGTAAAAAACCCACAAACCTAAACAAACAAACAAACAAAAGCAAGCTTAAAAATCATCAATGGGTAGAAAAAGCAAAAGGTACAAAAGGTTTTGGCAGGCCAACAAGAGCAAAGGGTGCTTTGGGGCACCCATCTCTTAAGTGCTTCAATTAATAATCATTGCATGCTTCTGTGAATCTAAATGCAAAAGGGAAATTACTCTTGTATTGACCAGGGGACCATTTGTCCTCCAGGACTCTGTTTGGATAACTCTTAGGAAAGATTAAACCCAGATTCCCTTCACAGGGACAGTAACTGATTAACAAGTCTGGCAGACTTCAAAGCAGTTTGAACTATGAATATAATCCAAAGGTGTGTCAGATAAAATCAGTACAAAGCAATTTTACATATTAAGAAGTTCTTGTGGCAGTTTACATGTTACTGTTGTTTGCAAAATGACTAATTTTTCAAAGAATTTCACAGATAATGCATCTCGTTTTATTTCTGTGAGCTGGAGAAAAGTGTAATGTTATACTTAAGAGTGTCTCATGCCTCTGGCCTTTTAAAAAATATCAATGAGAGGCAAAGCCTGGAAAATCAGTTCCATATAATGCATGATTTTCTCTGCATCCTGGAAAAAACTTCTTTGGCATGATCCTTCATCACTTGCATTAGAGAGTTAAAGTTGGTTCTCACAGCCCAGGAAAATATTCTCACATTTGCTCTCTTGATTCCATTTTTTAGATGAATAACAAAGCTATAAAGGAAACATTGAAGCATGTCATATCAATATTTACTAACACTTTCTCAGGCAATGCTGGATTGTTGTTGTGCTCTGTGGAACTACATACAACCAATGGGACATGATCAGAATTTCTACATATCCCACTGTCAGAGATATCCAGAAAAACTGAATAAATGCTCCATATCCTCAAATGCCACCAAGAAATATTTTTCAGGTGGAAAAGAAGATATGTTTACAGAAAACCAAAGCTGTGTCCTTGAATTTACAAATTAATTAAATCCTATAATATTTTGGAAGACAATTTTTGCTCAACTTATAGTTTCTGAATTCATCTTCATTGTTAATTTGGATTTGGGGTTTTTCCCCCCAAGAAAACACTAAAGACCCATAATCTCATCGGATCTTTTAGTGAATATTATGGTTTTGACCAGGTAAACTCCCCACAACACTCTGGGCAACAAAGCACTTTAATATTTGGAAAGTATATTCCGATTGATTTATCTTTTATGTCTACATACTCATGTGCAAGAACAGTTATCTATAGCTGTTAAAATCACTTGCTTACAATTGGAAATTAGAAAATTACTGTCATTAAAAGCTTTATAATAGTTTAATGAAGTAAACTTCACAATTTAGAAGTAATTTACTCTGGTGGCCTCCTAAATGCAATTGATAGACGTTGTAATACTATGATATTATCTCATACTCACCAAGAAAACTTAGTGTTAAAAACCACTGATTTTAGTATTGAAAAATGTATTTTTTGCTCATTACAAAACCACATACAAAGTCTGATCTTCTGCCTTCCCTGTGTAATTGTACAGTCATCTAACCACTATGTGCACATAATCTAACAGTATTTTAGGTTACTTGCTTATGTTTTTGCAGTGACCTTGATGTTTCTTCTGCTGCCTATTGTCACATTTCTTCAAAGCCTATGGTAGCTGGTTATATGACTCTTGAGGAACAGCAAGTCTATCCAGGAAGTGATGCCAACATAATTCTAGAAACTCGGGAGGATATGAGGTAAGGCATGACTGATGCTCAGTTCTCATAAAGAAAAACAGCATTTTCAGTACTCAGTACATTTCTGAGGAATGCAGAAGAAGGTTGGTGTTTGTGAAGACTGCTCTAGCCCTTATCTCTGTGATTAAAATCTGTGCATCATTTGAAAAGTAAGTAAGAAGGAAGAATATAAGCACATCTTGGAAATAAACTAAACTGGATTATACTATTATATTATATATACTATACTATTACTGATTTTGTGACAGTCCTGGACATTTTACATTTAATAAGCTTACCTCCAGGAACATTTGATGCTCTTTTGATGCCACTTTGCTGACAAGTAAAACACTATTTATAAAAAATAAAATATTTGTATATAATCCAGGGACAGGCAATTATACTGACAATTAGAAGATAACCAGAAAGATTAATTTATTAACAATGTAGAAAATAAGTGGAACAAATAATGGCCAAATAAGAGGAAAGTTTTTCCATCAGTTAGTCAAATCAACAATGAACCACATGACAAGTATCTAAACATATATTTGCTGTTCACATTATTATACTATAGTTAGAAAAAAACCCTGTATTATTTACACCTGCGTTTAGGGAACGATACTGAATGAATTTGCTAATATAGTAATTCTGCATTGCAAATACCTTAAATTGTCATTCACCTAAAGCTTATGTAACGAGACGGGAGTCTTAGATAAATCCCTTGTTTCTGCTGTGTTACCCAGAAGAAAACAAACTTTTTAAAGTTTACTGCTTACTCTAAAGAAGAGAGACATGGAACAGTTCCATTCTGCCAAAGCACTGCTGCTTCAAAGTGTCGTTTTGATTAACAGAAAACTCCAAGCAAGAAAATTCACTTGAAGAGATCAGTACAAAAATAAAGTATTAGATATGTCACCACCCTTTGTAAAGAGATACAGACAAACTCCTTCCAACCCCAAACCACTACGCTATTAATGTGTTCTGTGGTGCTGTTAGCTCCAGCTAATGAAAGCCCACTCCTTCACTGAAGAAAAAAAAGAGCTTGTCCAGAAACTGAAGTACTGGGAGACTGGTCTTGGGCTTGCTACAGCGTGTTCTAGTTATTCCTTTAGCACCCATCACAAACTGCACAAAATATCAGCATGAGTTTTCTCAGCAAGCCTTATATTTTGAGATCCAAAGACAGTATCTCAGTTTCTTAAATCAAGCCTACAGGGCTTAACTGAGTGTGCCCAAATGGCAATTGTTAACTCTGACTTTCTAACATGTCAGCACAGTAGTTTGCATGCAAAAACCCACAAAAATAAAACAAAAAACCCCCCAAAACCAAACCAAACCAAAATAAAGCAGAAAAAAAAAGCCACAACACAAAAACCCACACACACACTTTTGTTCTTTCCCAAATCAATAGTCCCTCTGTGGAATTATTTTACCTTGTGCCCAGGTAGACAAAAATTAAAATTCTAATCAATGCAAAAGAAAACTTGTTTGACACATCCTGGACGATAATGACCAATGGTTTTGCTTTCCTGACTTTTTTCTGCAGAATTGTTATGTTGTGCATGAAGAGCTATAACAATAATGATAATGATAACAATAATAATAATAACAACAACAACAGAGTGAGAGCTCCTACCAGAGCCATATCTGCCAGGTGCAGTCCAGTGGCAGAGCAGCATTCTAAAACAAAGGGAAAGAAAAGAAAGGATTAAAGGACTCAGAGTACTCTTTTGATACAATGCTATTTGATTGTATTCCAATAATAAAGAGAGGCTCATTTCAGAGGTAATGGCACCCTATTATTTAGTGGAAGATACACATAATGTTCTGAAAGCATTACAAGAAAAAAAGAGCAAAAGATTCAGACAAAGGCAACACAAATTTGCCACCCTCAGTCAGTCAGTCAACTTCAGATCTCAAATTTAAGTTACTCTTCACTCCAAGAATCTACACTTAACCTTATCTTAAAAGCCCTAGGAAAGAAAAGCTTCTGTATTATGGGCAAGCATTACATTCAGGCTTCTGTATGCCAACAAACTTGTCCAAAGTCCTGTGATGCTCATAAAAAATGCCCTGTTAGCAGCATCTTTTCTACCCAAAGGTGATGATTCAATCACAAAACAGTGGTGCAATGGGTACGGCACTAAATCACAAGGAAAACACAATCTCACAGGCAAATTTATGATTCAGCAGGAAGGCAGAACAAGAGGTTACGTAAGACTGCCATCAATAAACATCTTCATTACTGAAGAGGGAAAAGTATAATGAGTAAATAAGTGTTTAAGCATTTGGCAGGCAGTATAGCCTTTCTGAAAGGCATGGCAGCTGCAGCTGAAAATGACAACATCACATTTTAATTACACATTTTAATAGCATACGGATTACTCATCATATAAATGTACATATATATGATAGGTACAATTAATTATTACTCAACTCATATTCTCTCTATATAATACATATATATTGTAGGAATATGTATTAAATTATAATATATAGAGATGTATCATGCATATGTACACATACTGTATATATATGTACCATGTATATATCTATGTAGCACTCCCGGATTTTAGGATTGGATGGGTCTACCCCGCCTAACTTCAGGTATCTATGGAATAGACATCCGCAACTGAGCTATTTACCCTTGCCCCCCTGTATAGTCAACTCAGGGAAAGAACCAACATTATTGGCATAACAGAATGCTGACAATTAAGACAATTAAGTCACACCACTAACCCTTACTCCACCATGACTTCCCAGCCCAGCCTCTGGCTTCCAAGCTATTCCAGCTGCCACAGGGCACTTAAATCAGCAGGATAATATGAAGTTCATGTTTGTGTCATCAGACCTGTTTTTCTATGCAGCTCTAGGAAATATCAAGGGCTGTCTTCCATGTGGAAAGTGTGAGGATCAGTTACGCACAAAAACATTGACCACATTCAGTACCTTGACTGACAAATAATACCATTAGAAGTGACAAGAGGAATTATTTTCACCTATTTATTTGCTGTACTCTTCTTTATATGCTGTACTCTTTTTTTTATGACCTGAGAGGAATTAACATCCTTCTTGACCTTAACTTTAAAAAGTTTTTAGTCATTTTACCACTATTTTCATTTAAATATTTTTTTTCAGTTACTTCAGTGAGAAAGTCTCAGAGAGACTTCCAATTTTTCTTCACAAACCTCTTACATGCTGTTAAGCCTTTCTTACAGTAAGTTTTCCTCTAAGTACAGCAAACCTCTAAAAAACTACTGTTTTGAAGATCATAGTAACTGTTGTATTAGTATCAAGGATTTAATTTCCCAGAATGTTGATTCTCTAATACAATCAAGAACTGGTTCCTCCTACACCTTATGATAATTTTCTTCAAAAAACAATCCCTCTGTTTTCAGCATTTTTAAAACTTTTTTTTTTCATTTGTAAAGCTCTCTGAATATTCCTTAATCCAGCCAAAAGTCTAAAAAATGCTAGATAGGAGAGGCATTTGCTCCAGAGACCTGAAATTCACTGTACCTTCAGAAACCCTGGTGTATTTACACCCTACATGGATACTCTGCTGAAGCACAGTCCCACAGCCCAGACTCAGGGACACTGAGGCACACTATCCCATGGTGTCTGGGAATCCTTTTAGGTCCATAAGATACTCTCCCTTTCCAGGTATGGACCAGAGACTCTAAAAGACCTGGGAAGTACATTCTGGGAAGTAGCAGTATCCTTATGATGCCTTGGCAAAAGAAGGTCCTAGTTCCTGTGAAGAGCTGCACTGGAGTACGAAACCTCCTGCCTTCAGGGAGAATTCAGTCTTCAGTACACAGATCAATGGTTTAAGAAATCTGTGTTTGAAGAAATACATACATTCACATAGTGAGAGGACTATTATTTAGATGAGCTAAGGTTGCAGAAAAGCAACCTGGGGTTGTTACCACAATTGTTACTAAAGCTCTCTGGCACTTCCCTTTCTTTGATTTTTCTAAAACCTTGCCAAGTGTTAACCATTTTCACTGCAACACAGATAGAGACCTCCATGGCAGTGCTGAAATCTCATAACCACTAAATCATCCTTTATCTTCCTGCTATTCCATGCCTTGCCTGCTACACATCTTCCAGACTGTGCAATAAATGATACAGCATTTTAACAGACAGTAGTCTCTTTTGTGAAGAATCCAAATTAAGCCTCAAAGCAGACTTCCTTCTGCACAGAAAGAAACAATGATACTGTGAAAAAAATAATATTCAGCCATATAATCAAGAGCTTAATAACGACATCTCCTAACTTTTAGAAAAGTAATACATTTTTACAACATCACTTTTAGGTCTAAGTACTTACATAAAATGGGCATCACTGCCTTGAAAAAACAAGATGAAGAATGCTTTCAATATGCAGCTGCAGAAAAACAGTTTTAAAATGTATCTTAATTACACAATGATCCATAATTCCTGTTTAGCTCTACTCTTATCCATTACAACACCAATGCCTCACTAAAATCCATTTGAACAGAATCATAGAATCATAGAATCATAGGGGTTGGAAGGGACCTCGAAAGATCATCTAGTCCAACCCCCCCGCCAGAGCAGGGTCACCTAGAGCACATCACACAGGAACTTGTCCAGGCGGGTTTTGAATGTCTCCAGTGAAGGAGACTCCACAACCTCTCTGGGCAGCCTGTTCCAGTGCTCTGTCACTCTCACAGTAAAGAAGTTTTTTCTGATAATAGAATCATAGAGAGATGCTTGTGAGATTTCATGTATTCCCATTGGTATTTTCCAACATTGCACACTTTGCTTTCCCAGGAACAAGAAGCTTTTAAGAAATTACAGCCTTGCAGCTGATTACTCCCTATATCCTAACTATTCTTTTTCATGATAGCTATGCCCAAAAGACCAAATAACCCAGCTGTTCAGTGGCTTGACTTCCCAGTATTTGGGAAAAGCCAAGTGGCAGCAGTCGATGAGTAACCAAGCACTTCCAGTACAACTCAAACATTAGTATGAGTGATGGGGGCTGCTGCAGGATGCCTACTCCCAGGCACAGCAAGAAGCAAGCCAGCAAAGGCTACTGGGTACAACACCAGCAGTGTAGAGTGAGATTAGGTACACACCCTGTCCTTAGAGAGTCTGGCATGTGGTTTGGAGAATCAGGCAAGTTGGCTACCTTCTCGTCAAACTGTCATGAAAGTATTTCTAAGCTGCACCTCGTGACTGCCATGGAAGTATTGCATACCCATGTCCAAATCATATCGCAGCCAGGAGGACATTTCTATTTTGAATGTCTGTGTGAGGTATTTCTATATTTCTTGTGCTTTTCACAAGGATTAGAATGGTTAGTAACTTTTTCCTTTATATCAGCAGAAAGTTGACTGCAGGCAGTTCTCATTTGTTTGTACCTGTCCTTTTAATGCTGTCAAACTTCACTATAGAGTGAGAGAATCAACAAACACTTAAATTCCTAGCAAAATTAACCTGCTAATGACATACAGCAGAATTCTGATTATTGGATATTCCATAACCATCCCTTGCAAAGAATAGAACATTACTTTCAAACCTTGTTTAACGAAACAAGCTCATAGAAATCAGTATAACATTACTCTTGCTTGCAGGGATTACAACTTTTTAGATAATTTCATTTTTTTCTGTGTAAAAAACAGTATTTGGTCTAAGTCATAAGAGCACATGGGTCAGTGAATTTTAAAAGAAAGTAGTCCTAAAATATTTTTCAGAAAAGGAGTAAGCATATGCATTTTAAGAGGCTACGAGTCATCAAGTTTAGGTCTCCTTTAGTATGCTGCAAGCCAACAACATTGCCTTCGTAATTAACAAGCAGTACAGTTCCACTGAGAATGTGAGGTCACTTAGTGAAGTCTGAATTTCTCCATGGGAAATTTTCCTACACTACTGATCAGAAACTATCCACAGAGAGGAACAAACATCAAAAGGTCTGTGAAGAAAAATGGAGGGTTATTTTTAACTTACAGAGTCTCCTCTGGTATCTGGGAGATACTTACTGGCTTTGCTGCTGGATTCAGGAGTGGATCTTCCCCACCTCACAGCAGAGCAGAAGTTTCTGGTCGTGCTTCTCCCTCCAAGTGCTAAAGCCCATGGACTAAATTATGTATTGTGGGCTATTTGGGGGGTTCCTCCAGTCTAATATGATTTGTACAGCCAGAAAAGTTTTCAGAAAACCCTACAGATAAATTGAGTTAGTTACTTAGGTTGAGGAGAACAGCAGCGCGGAGTGGAGAGTGATAGCGATACCGGCAGCGGTGAGAGCTGTTTCTTTAAATTACTGAGAGAGTTTGAGACGGGACCAGGCTTCCCGGAGACGGTGAAGCCGGGGGAGAGGGGGGAAGACACGAGGCTGAGCGGGAATCTTAGGCTGACGTGCCGGGGGGCGTGTCCGGCAGCCGCGGCAAAATTTAAAAGCTGCCATAGTGGCAGCTCCCTCACACCAAGCGGCAGTGCAGAGCGGAGAATGGCAGCCAGCCAGCGCAGGGAGCGGCGCCAGCCGGGATAGAGTGGGTGGGCGGCATACAGTGGTTGGTTTCCTTTGGCTAGGGAGACGATCATGGCCACAATACGGCCAAAAGCAAGAAAGGATGTGGGAACCCAGACTGAGCTCCTGCACAAACATGCGAACCTGCAGGTTTCCGGCTGCACCGAATGCCTGAGCCTGGCACTTGTGCTGGAGGAAGCCAGTGACACCATGACAGACACACCACTTCTGTGCAGTGTGAGCAAGTAAACATCTGCTCAGGCAGGTGGCTGAACTCAGGGAGGAGGTAGAAAGGTTGAAAGCCATCAGAGAATGTGAAAGTGGAGTAGATTGGTGGAGCCACAGCCTGAGGCAAGGGCAGAAGGAAAAGGCTCTGCAAGAAGTGATGGATCCCCTCCCCTTCTGTCACCAGGCAGAAGGAGGGGACCCATGGGGCAGGGGGGAATGGAGAGAGGTCCCTCCTCAGAGAGGCAAGCAAAAACGCTCACAGCCCTCCCCACCCTCCCAGCTGACCTTGAAAAATAGGTACAAGGCTTTGGAACTCCAGGGCCAGGCAAAGGAAGGTGGAGAGGTATATTCATCTAGCGAGTCACCTAGGGCTTGTCACGCACCCCCACACTTTAGGACTTCTTCAGTTAAGAAGAAAAGGAGGGTAATTGTGGTGGGTGACTCTCTTGAAATCGCCGAAGCAGCCATGAAGTTGCCGAAGCAGCCATGAAGTTGCCAAAGCAGCCAGCTCGTCATAGTAAGATTCCTCATATTAAGACCACTTCTGAGAAGAGCAAGAGGAGGGTGATAGTGACAGGAGCTTCCATTCTGAGGGGAACTGAAGGTCCCAGATGCCGGCTGCACCCTTCCCACAGGGAAGTCTGCTGCCTCCCTGGGGACAGGGTAAGTCATACAACCAGGAAACTTCCTGGTCTGATACGGCCCTCAGACTGTTACCCTCTTTTGATCTTTCAGGTAGGTAGTGATGAGGTGGAGAAAAGAGCTTTGAGGGTAATAAAGATTCCAGGGCTTTGGGACAACTGGTCAAGAGTTCAGGAGCACAAGTTGTGTTCTCCTCTGTCCCTCCAGTCTTGGGGAATGAATGGGTAAAAAAAAAAAACAGACAGATCAATGTCTGGCTCCAAAACTGGTGCTACCAGCAGGGCTTCAGGTTTTTTGATCATGGTTTGATTTACAGGACACTGGGCCTGCTGGCATTGGATGGGAAGACCCTGTCCCGCAGGGGAAAAAGAGTACTAGGGCAAGAGTTAGCAGGGCTCATTCACAGAGCTTTAAACTAGATTTGAAGGGGGAGGAGGTTGTAGCTGGGTTTACACCAGTGGGGCAGTGTTCTAGTATTAATGAAGACCAGAAGGCCTCCCACCTCCCTAAGGTGCCACCAGCGTGCTCAGCTCTCTCCCTGAAATACCTGTACACCAATGCATGCAGCATGGGGAATAAACAGGAGGAGTTAGAGGTCTGTGTGCAGTCAGAGGGTTCTGATCTGGTAGCAATTACAGAGACATGGTGGGACAGCTCACATGACTGGAATGTGGTCATGGATGGCTCTGTCCTTTTTAGGAAAGACAGGTCAGCAAAGCGAGGTGGTGGAGTTGCTCTTTATGTGAGAGAGCAACTAGAATGTATTGAGTTCTGTCCAGGGGCAGATGAGGAGCAAGTGGAAAGTCTGTGGGTACGAATTAAGGGGCAGGCTGGCATGGGTGATACAGTTGTGGGGGTCTATTACAGACCTCCTGATCAGGACGAAGGAGTTGATGAGGTTTTCGACAGGCAGCTGAAAGCAGCCTTGCAATTACAGGCTTTGGTCCTCATGGGAGATACCCTGATATTTGCTGGAAGGCCTACACAGCCAGCCATTCACAGTCTAGGAGGTTCCTCCAGTGCACTGATGATAACTTCTTAATGCAAATGGTGGACAAACCAACTAGGAGAGGAGCACTGCTGGATCTCGTACTCTCCAACAAGGAGGGTCTGGTTGAAGCGGTGATGGTCAATGGCAGACTTGGCTGCAGTGGTCACGAGATGGTGGAGTTCAGGGTCCTCTGTGGGAGGAATAGAATACCTAGCAAGACCACAACCCTGGACTTCTGCAGGGCCAACTTTGGCCTCTTCAAACAATTGTTAAGGGAAGTCTCATGGGAAAGGGTGGTAAAGGGGCTCAAGATAGTTGGTCAGCATTCAAGGACCACTTCTTCCAAGCTCAGCATCTGAGCATCCCAAAGGGTAGGAAATCAAGAAAGGGATCCAGGAGACCCACTAGGTTAAATAAGGAACTGCTGGGCAAACTCAAGTGGAAAAAAGAGAATCTATAGATCATGGAAGGAGGGGCTGGCCACTTGGGAGGAATATAGGACTGTTGTCAGAGCATGTTGGGAAGCAATTAGGAAAGTTAAGGCCTCCTTGGAACTAAACCTTGCAAGTGAGGTCAAAGACAATAGAAAGGGCTTCTTCAAATACGTTGCAGATAAAACTAACAGTAGAGGCAATATAGGCCCACTGCTGAATGAGGTGGGTGCCCTGGTGAGAGAGGACATAAAGAAGGCTGAGTTACTGAATGCTTTCTTTGTCTCTGTCTACACTGCTGCAGACTCTCCTCAAGAGCCCCAGATCCCTGAAGCCCCAGAGGAAATCAGGATAAAGGAGGAGTTTGCCTTGGTAGATGAGGATTGGGTTAGGGATCAGTTAAGCAATCTGGACATCCATAAATCGATGGGTCCGGATGGAATGCTCCTGCGGGTGCTGAGGGAGCTGGTGGAGGTTATTGCTAGGAGGTCTGTGACTAGTGGAGTCGCTCAGGGGTCAGTACTGGGACCAGTACTGTTCAATATTTTCATCAACAACCTGGATGAGGGAACAGAGTGCACTGTCAGCAAGTTTGCTGATGACACTAAACTGGGAGGAGTGGCTGACACACCAAAGGCTGTGCTGCCATCCAGTGAGACCTGGACAGGCTGGAGAGTTGGGCAGGGAGGAACAAGGGCAAGTGTAGAGTCTTGCATCTGGGAAAGAACAGCCCCATGTGCCAGTACAGGTTGGGGGCTGACCTGCTGGAGAGCAGTGCAGGTGAAAGGGACCTGGGGGTCCTGGTAGACAGGAGGATGACCATGAGCCAGCAATGTGCCCTTGTGGCTGGGAAGGCCAATGGCATCCTGGGGTGCATTAGAAAGGGTGTGGTTAGTGGGTCAAGAGAGGTTCTCCTCCCCCTCTATTCTGCATTGGTGAGGCCGCATCTGGAGTATTGTGTCCAGTTCTGGGCCCCTCAGTTCAAGAAGGACAGGGAACTGCTTGAAAGAGTCCAGCGTAGAGCCACAAAGATGATTAAGGGAGTGGAACATCTCCCTTATGAGGAAAGGCTGAAGGAGCTGGGTCTCTTTACCTTGGAGAAGAGAAGACTGAGGGGCAACCCTCATCAGTGTTTATAAATACGTTAAGGGCGTGTGTCAGGAGGATGGCTCTTCTCAGTGATGTCCAAGGGGCAATGGGTGCAAACTGGAGCATAGGAGGTTCCATGTAAACGTGAGAAATAACTTCTTTACTGTGCTGTATTGTCACATCCTTGGCATGTTCTGGGGACTGATTTTGATCTGCAAATATTTTTCCCCATTATTAACAGCAGTTATCCGTGTCTTGTTGCTCTTCTATGAAACTTTGACATATAGCCTCAACATAAATAATTAGATTCAACATTAAATTTGTGCACATATATTTTTATTAGATAAAAGAAGGAAGTTATGTATGATACAAAATTGAATTGCAAATTCCTCATCACCTTTTCAACTTCTGGAGATTGACTGTGGGTATAAGAATTATTCCCAACTGCATCCTGACATTCTTTCCCATTTAATGACTTAGCTATCAGAACACACTTAGGTCTAAGAACAGATCACTACTCAGCATTTCCTACCGGTTTATTAATCTAAAGGTGGACTTTTTGTCACCTGGTTCCAGAAATGATGGAACAATTTATAGCTCCAAAGAGGAGAGGTCAGTGTCCCTTTGCTCTTGCTCTGTCAGGAAGCCAGGTGTTTGGGGGCTGGTACAAGTGGTAGACCAAACTATGACATGGTTCAGTCTCTATCACTTTTGTAAACTGTATAGTTTTTCCACTGTCAGGTCAGAAAAAGCTCCCCAGCATGTCATTTCTGGCTGCAGCCATTGCTTTTAAAAATACTAAGAAACAAACAGCAGATCTCTCCCAAGCAAAGCCCACACACACACTCAGCTTGATGAGAAGACAGTATGGACTGATGGCATTGAGATTTCTGTGAACTGAAATGCATTCAGGAACTCTTGTCATATCCCTCAATAACAATGTACACTGCAAAGTGTTTCTATGCCAAGGATCCCAGAGACGTCTCCAAAGGGCTTATAACATACATGGATCACACCAGGGGAATGATGACCAACAAAAAAAAAAAATCTTTGCTAATACTAGAGCATCCCCTGGGGAAATGTTTGTGCAACTCATGCCCACCTTTCTCCAGCAGAATTAAAGCAGAAGGGCTGTGCCTCTACTCCTCCCTGGACCTGAGCCTCAGAGATCTGTCCTCTTCACACTGCCTTGCAAGGTCATGGTAGGCCCAGTGTAGGGCATCTGCACCCCAGCTCTTGAGTCCTGCATCTAAAACATGGCACTGCCATTGTTAATAGAAGGACACAGGCTCTGTACTGAATTTGCAAGGCTGAGTAAAAGGACACCAGATTTCTAGCTGAAGCTTTCTTTTTACACCTGGCAAAGGAAAGGAAGATTCAGCAGATAGAAAGCTTTGGCATGGCCAGCAAAAATGCCCGAACATCAACACTCTGCTCCACTTCTGCAGTCCCTGCTGGATGTTTACATTTAATATTATGCTAGAGAAAATACTTCATCTTCATCCACAGTTCTCTCTACACACTCTTATAAAACACTCCTGACATGTAGAGGAATAAAACCCACTTGCAATTAAAGTAATACTAATTTTCTTAGAAATACAGTTTTGAACAGGAGGCAGAAGATGATAATTAAGGAACTTGCTCTACTCACTCAGCAACATTTGCTGCATCTTAAAAGAAGTAACTACTTACCAGTACTGGAATAAGACGTTAGCCAGATGCCACAAATACTTCTGCCTTGTTGTAGCGGTATTAGGCTCAGAAACACTGATAAAACATCAGTATTTAAGAAGGACAGCATTTTCTGATGACTAAAGAAACCAGAGAAAGGGCTTCAAGAACTTCCAAGGAAGCAACAGGCAAGAAAGAAAAAAGAAACATCAAATAAAAAGAAAACATACCTAGGAAATGGAAATCTAAAAGGACAGAAGACAGAGAAAAGGAAATTGAAAAGAGGAGCCCTGCAGAAATGCAATTAATCTCACTTTATTTCACGTGTTTACCATGTACATGTCCACATATGAGTTCTCTGTCTTCTCTGTAAAGTCAAGGGAAAGGTGGTAATAATCCCAGCAATGCAGCCTAGGGTGTGGCTCACCTGGCCAGTGTGGGAGTCAACTTTAGGATGAGATGAACCACACAAAAATTTCACTCCCAACCCTGGCCACCTCCCCACTGATGAGAAAGCACAACCTGTTCAGATCACAGCACAGCATCTCATCGCTAATTTTAATGCAAAGGTTAAGTCTAAAATTACTTCACTCTCAACAACACAGAAATAGAAATTAGACTATAGCCACACTAACTTATCAAATTTCCGTCAAGTATTTTCTGAAAAAAACAAAATACACCTACTATTTTTTATAATTTCTGAGATTATGAAATCATTATCTTCTTTTGTCATTTCAGAGTAGACTGAATTGAAAAGGATGCAAAAATATAATTAATTACAATCTTAATTTCATTTCAATAAGCCCTAAATGACCCTGTCAGTTTTCTTTCATATCTAAGAATGTGTCTACATTGTGCCATGTAGCATTGTGCAAAGATACTTGGTTTAGGTACAAGTCTGTATGCCTATGCAGCACAGGGAAGCACAATGCTGAGATCCTGGAAGCAGGAAAGATGTGCTGCTGCTGCACTCTGCCTGGGATAATTTCTCAAGAGGAGCACTGTCTTAGAGCAGCTAAATTGCTTCAGGCTCCAGATGAGGTGGTTTGGAGTAAATTTAGGTGCATCTACATGTGATGCATTGAGTACAGACCCTCAATTTCAACAAAGAAAGATGGAGTAATCAATCTGTTCTGGTTTGAGCCAGGGTGAAGCAAACTTTCTCTTTGCTGATATTTTTTTCTTTCAGTGAACTTCTTTTAGCAGCACCAGTGGACTGATAACAACCAAGGTCACTTCTGACTGTCTGCAGCCTCCCCCCCTACAGGGGAGCAGATTAGACCAAAGACAGGATCAGCAAATCAGAATATTCCCTTCTCATAATATTTTCTCTATTTGGCTTTTGGTATAGGTTAAGACATCACGGAAGTCAAGCCTTTCTTTTTCCTTTTCCACTCACTTTTCTGCTTACTGTCACTTCTATCACCCTCTCTTTGGCTCTCTCTTTTTTTCCCGTTTTCCTTACAGCCGACATCCGAGTGCCCCGTCCGTGCGCCCGGACACTCCCCCCTTCAGCTGGGAGCCACCAGGGAGAAGAGTTGCTGTGAGCGTCACTGGGGGAGAAGGGAGGGGATCAGGTGTTGCACATCCCTTTACAAATACATATATATTCCCTTATCACTAATAATTAAAATCAATCTGTTTCACTTTTCAACCCAGAAAGCCTCTCTCTCTCATTTTTTCTCCCTCTTTCCCTACCTTGGGGGAGCGGGGGCGTATCGAGAGCATTATTGTTAATGGTTTGACTGCCAACCCGGAGCCAAACTGTGACAGAATCTTATTCTGACTGGTGTTGTTTCTTAATACCAAGATCTTACAGTCTTTCCATATTTGACTTGATGCTGCTCTTGCTGCAGCATATGAAGAATAACTGCATGACTATTCTCCAGATTGGAGAAATACATATCCTTAAGTTGTTACTCTACT
This sequence comes from Hemiprocne comata, assembly GCA_020745705.1. Lineage (NCBI taxonomy): Eukaryota > Metazoa > Chordata > Aves > Apodiformes > Apodidae > Hemiprocne > Hemiprocne comata. Next base: position 45,235,202 of record CM036616.1, read on the forward strand.
AAAGGAGCTTTCTTTCACCCAAGGAGCCCTCCATCATCCATTTGCAGCCAGATTATTCCTCTGTGTCACCAAGAAGGCCCTGGAGGGCAGGATCTCAGTTAAAAAGCCAGCTCGGTACAACATGCCAGTGTCCACCCAGAATTTTCAATGCTAAAAGCTAGGTGAAATTTAACACTTACAGACTTTCATGTCTGGAAAATCACATTGTTTAAAACTGTATTTTTGTTGACAATGTCAACAAAATTATTGATTTTTCTTTCCAGTTCCAGAAAATCAAACCAAAAAGGTTTGTTTTTTTTTTAAGCGAAACTTCCCATTTCAAACAACTGTTTCTAAACATATTATTCTGAAATAGCCTGTTTTTTTAAAATAAGGTCTGAATTAGGCATTTACACATTCTTTATGAAAAACATTATTTTATTCCCTGAAGCATTCTGATACTCTGATTTTCCATTGCGGTTTGAAAGGGAGATGAAATGTCAGCATTTCCCAAATGGTGAAAGCATTGTTTTTCCAATCCACTGGGTTTAGTACAGTTAATCAAAACCAGTTCTCCCCATACCAAGGTCAGATCCTTTAAACAATAAGAATGATTATTTAATTCCTTCTAGTTCTGAAGAAACCAGATCAGGAAAATTACTGTAAGCAATTTTTAATAGTGTACAGGCAGCAGGCAACACAGCCAAAACCATAATGCTAGATGGCTGACTGTCATTTTATCTTGCTAACCAAATAAACGAGGAATGGCTCCTTTCACAAGCTGCTGAAACAAATGTTAACCTACCCCTTTAGTGGCACTTGTACCATTGAATTGCACAGTAGATGGTGGTGTGATTCATGTATAGAATGAGCAAAAAGAGCAGGAAAGGAAAGTTGTTCCTCTTTGTGTTCAATCTGTGCCAAAATCCAACTGCTCACAACACTGTCTGGTGTTTCCAACTGAGTATTTTATTAGCAAAAATAAAATTTGTTCTCATACATACTAGAAAGGACTGGCAGGGTGTTTGCATTGAGTCCCCAGTGGTCGCAGACAAGCATGCAATGGATATGGTCCAGAAGAGTCAGCATATTCTGCAATTTTATCTGCTTCATTACCATTGTTTTATACATATTTTTCTTTCTGTGAAAAAAAGTGCAAAGCCAAATAAGAGATGTTTCAGCAATATCTTTTGTTACATACCTACTAAGAAAAAAACATACATGTATCTTAGACAATTACTTTCTGAAAGAGAAATGAAGCTCCCAATTAAATACTTCAAATTGTTTCTGGGCTTGTACATTTTTTACTTATGTTTATATCTTTGTGGCATAGTCCACTAAGCATGAAAAATAACCTGTCAATTTATAACTACAAAAGAACCTCAAGCAGTTATCTTGATAAAACTCAAAATGTTCAGCTGCTTCAGGATAATTGTTATAGAATCATAGAATCATAAAATGGTTTGGGTTGGAACGGACTTTAAAGATCATCTAGTTCCAACCCCCCTGCATGGGCAGGGACACCTCCCACTAGTCCAGGTTTCTCAAAGCCCCATTCAGCCTGGCCTTGAATATTTCCAGGGAGGGGGCATCCACAACCTCCCTGGGCAACCTGTGCCAGTGTCTCACCACCTTACACTAAATAATTTATTCCTAATATCTAGCCCAAATCTACCCTCTTCCAGTTTAAAAACATTACCCCTCATCCTACCACTACACATCCTGGTAAAAAGTCCCCCCTCAGATTTGTTGTAGGCGACTTTCAGGTTCTGGAAGGCTGCTACAAGATCTCCTTGGAGCCTTCTCTTCTCCAGGCTGAGCAGCCCCAACTCTCTCAGCCCGTCCTTGTAGGAAAGGTGATCCAGCTATGATACATCTTGGAAGCTTCTCTATCCTGCAGAATCTGAAAAACACACAGCACAGACATGGCTGTGGCCCTCCTCTGGACTTGCTCCAAGAGTTCTATGTCTTTCCTGAGTCGAGGGCTCCAGAACTGGACACAGTACTCCAGGTGGGGTCTCAAAAGGGCAGAGTAGAGAGGCAGAATCACCTCCCTTCACCTGCTGGCCATGATTCTTTTGATGCAGCCCAGGACACAGCTGGCTTTCTGGGCTGCAAGTGCACATTGCCAATTCATGTTGAGCTTTTCATCGACCAGCACTCCCAGGTCCTTCTCCACAAGGCTGTTCTCAATCCATTCTCCATCCAGCCTGTATTTGTGCTTGGGATTGCCCCAAACCAGGTGCAGGACCTTGCACTTGGTCTTATTGAACTTCATGAGGTTGACATGGGCCCACCTCTCCAGCCTGTCAAGGTCCCTCTGGAGGACATCCCTTCCACACCACACAGCTTGGTGTTATCAGCAAACTTGCTGAGGGTGCACTCAATGCCACTGTCCATGTCACTAACAAAGATGTTAAACAGCACCCGTCCCAATACTGACCCTTGAGGAACACCACTCACCACTGGTGTCCATCTGGACATCAAGTCCTTGATCACTAATCTGAGTGCGACCATGCAGCCAATTCCTTATCCACCGAGTGGTCCATCCATCAAATCCATGTCCTTTCAATTTTTAGACCAGGATGTCATGTGGGACAGCATTTAACGCTTTGCACAAGTCCAGGTAGATGATGTCTATTGCTCTTTCCTTGTCTACCAACACTGTGATCCCATAATAAAAGGCCACCAAATTTGTCAGGCATGATTTGCCCCTGGTGAAGCCATGCCGGTTGCCACATTTTCCATGTGCCTTAGCAGAGCCTTCAGGAGGATCTGCTCCATGATTCTGCCAAGCACAGAGGTGAGACTGACTGTCCTGTAGTTCCCTGGGTCCTCTTTCCTTCTCTTTTTGAAAAAGGGGATTATGTTTCCCTCCCTTCCAGTCAGTGAGAGCTTCACCGGACTACCATGACTTTTCAAATATGATAGAAAGAGGTGTTGCAACTTCATCTGCCAGCTCCCTTAGGAGCTGTGGATGGATCTTGTCAGGACCCACAGACTTGTGCCCTTTCAGGTTCTTTAGATGGTCTTGAACCTGCTCTTCCCCTACAGTGGGGGGATCTTCCTTTTCCCAGTCTCTGCGTTTGCCTTCTGTGACTTGGATGGTGTGGCTTACCAGTGTAGACTGAGGCAAAAAAGTTGTTCAGTACCTCAGCCTTCTCCATATCCTGCATGACAAGACCTCCTGTTTCCTTCTGGGGAGGGCCCACGTTTTCCCTGTTCTGCCTGTTATCACTGATGTACCTGTAGAAACCCTTCTTATTACCCTTGATGTTCCTGGCATCATGTAGCCTACAAACCTCTTCTCGAAGCCTGTGATATTTTCAGTAGGCCCTTATTGTATCCCAACAGCTTTTCTTGGAAAAACATAGAACTTCCCTTTCTAAGTTCCACAAACCAACAGAAACACTCAGCCCCCAATAAAAGGAGATTAAGAAGATTTAGAAATTATATTTTCTTTATCTAGATCAAATCACATTGCCTTAGAGACTGCTGTGCACCACCAAATAATTTCTAGAGAGCCCCATACAGCTCATGCTGCCCTCCCACTGCTACAGAGCTTATAAGGAAAGTCTTGCTGACCAAGATCTTAACAATCTATAACCAGCTGCTGTCCATAACACCTGATCTCTACTTTTTGGACTTATAAGACAGCTCTGGCAATGGCATACAAAGAGTAGGCTGCTCTGCACTCCTGTTGCATATCGTGAAGGGAGAGTGAAGAAGGGCAAGAATGTGGCTGAAAATTCACCAGCCAATGTTCTTTCTTGCTCTTCCCTGTCTCTTTCATGTTAAGAAAATGTGGCTGAAGTGCCAGCCTCCTGCCAGGGACAGATTGAAAACACAGGTTGCTCCTACAAGCTAGGTCAGTCTTTAAATCTTAGGAAACCCAGTGTGAGACGGAAACCAGACATCATCAGCTTTAAAAATTTTAAAAAAAGGTATCTTCATGAGAAGATGTTCTGTGAATATGTGGTTTAAAACTTCACTGTGAAGAGTCACTTACACAGTGCATTCAACCTCACATGCAGCAACAGTGAAACAAAACTGGCATCAAACTGGAAATACAGTAAATGTAGTGGATTCATGTGAGAACGGATTCTAAAAATCATAACAAACTATGCACAGACAGAATAGTTCACTGCATCTTTGAAACTGCGTATTTATGCAGGAATTTTCTATCGACCTTCTTTAATTTGTCATTACACAGTTAACTTTCACTTCATCAGAACTGCATGTAGCAGTATCTTCCTTTCCAACTGAAAACACTGGCAGTGAATATGGATCTTTTCATTCATTGAGTTCCCGTTATTTAACACTGGTATATGTTCAAATAAAAAGTGACACCACCACCTGCTAAACAGTGAGAAGGAATGATGTTTGCATCAATGCTAGTTGGCAGTCAGGAAAAGGACCAACACAGTTTACCTGTAAAAATCCCTCCATCCAGAGCCAGCTTCTGTATGCTGGATTGGGCTCTCTGAAAGTAACAAGACTCCAGCAAAGCTGGGAACTTACATACAGTTCATTTACTATAACTGTTAGAAGACCAGATGTACTGAGAAGGAGTCAGCTCCAACTGCTGTCAGTGTAAGGCTTTGTAACCACATTTGCATGATTTTTCCTTCAGGTTACCCAGCTAGACGCTACAACAGCAACAGGTTCACAGGCTTCACTAAAACTATACATTAAAATAAAGAGAATAAAGCATTCAGTGATGCAGGCAGGAACTTTTTGCAGAACTTTTAGAAGCACTCAGGAGCAGCGTATTTCTGATGCAGCTAAAACCAAAGGTGAAATCACTGGCATGTAGGATAGTAAAGTTAGATTTCCTCTTGGCTCCTTAGAAGGAACACAGTATTATCCAAACACTTAAGGGGCTAAATATACCCAGAGAAAGCATTTACTAAAATCCAAGCAGCCAAAAAATGTTTTCTCGGTAATTTCCATAAAACTTTGTAAAATTACTTTTTTCACAATGAAGTCATTTTCTCCATGCTAAATTATTTTTGCACATTAGCCTTTTCAGACTGAATTCTTAAGCCTAGGACAGGAAGAATTTTGAATCCAGATGATTTTATATTATATTTCAATATGCAGACACAGTATCCAAGTATCAACATTCATATTTACTGATTCTTCTTAAACTATGGAATCAAGGTCATTGTATCTATTTTAAATTGGCAATTATTTTTTCAGAGTTCACAAAAAAACCCCTGACATTCTATTAAAAGTGGTATGGAAACACTAACTTCCTTCATGGAAACAATTTTCAAAAGCCAGCATTTTCTTACTCCTATTCAAAATGGTTCATAAATCTGTTCCTGGTTCATCAAGCATTCGAAGATTAATAATGTTTCATACTTAGGTAAATTTTCACATTTCTACAAGGATATAACTCTTCAGTGAAGATGTATTCTCATTTTTGTATACATGGCAAATAACCACTACCTTTTTTGTAATGTGTGATCTCAATCTACAATTTATCTTTATCATCCAGAAGTGCTTGACAATTCAGGACATCATTAATCCTGATTTCTAATGGGCAGACAATTTTACACATACAGTGACCTTCAGCAAACAAAGAAAATCTCATTACTGCCAATTTTATGGGGGATATTACTGCTCATTTGAATTACCTTAATTTGATTAATAGCTAAAGTTAACACTGTTTAGAACTCTGGGTTTAAATTTAATTTATTTTTTTTTATGGTAAATTTACTTAAATTTAGTAATCTGTTAGTAAATACTTGATTTTCTGTAAATGACTGGCCACCTTATTCTCTGCCTACATTAAATTTGTACATATATACATCCTCAAATATCTTCTTGTTTTTCCTACTGTAAATAAAAATTCCTATTTCACATATTTCTCATAACTGCCATATATTCTTTCTTTCCAATGTACCACATCCTGTGCTAAGCAACTTGGAATTTGGGGAAAGCTGGGAACAGGAACTTAACTGTGCAGATAAATACAGCAGTCTGTATTTAATGTGTATCTGAATAAATAGTAATAACAAAAAAAATCTATGTTAAGCTTTGAGGGGGCCCAGGGTAATTTTATGGTACCAATATGAAGATCTAGAGAGAGGGTATTCAGGATGCTGAGGGATCCAAGGGTAGAGCAGAGAGCGATCAGTGCTCCCTCCCATTTCTTACCATATTCTATAAAAGCCAGCAGGATGGGAAATCCACCCCTTCATGGTCCCTTTTTTCTTCCTTCCTTCATTCCTTCCTTCCAGCACTGGGGCATCTTGGCAAAAGGTTCATGCTCTTTAACTTCAGCTCCCACGTTCTCTGCAGGATCCAAGTCCATCAGATGTTGGAAGAGCCCTGGACCTTTGGACACTGACATCAGCAACCACTGAAATACAGTTTTGTGTATATTTGTATATTTTTCATCATATCCCACATGTAACTGTCCCTTCCCTGTTCTAGTAAACCTGATAAACCTGATCCAATTTAAACTTCCAACCTTTACTCCTCTTCCTTATTCCCCTTTTTCCTTCCCCTGGAGGATGGAAGGGGGTAACAGAGCAATTCTGTTTTCTGGGGTTTGGTTCACCCTGACCACTAAACCGAGACAAACCACCTCAAAAGGAAAGCATCTATTACAAGCTGAAGTGACCCACTGCAGACAGAATTAGGAAGACCTGGCTGTTCTGTAGCAACCAAGGCACTTACCGAGTCATTTTCAGGCAGCATCAGGCACACAAAAGAAACTTCAGCAGGTTGTCCTGCTCACCTCTCATGCAAGGCCAGTTTCTTTCTGCTTGTGCATCCTTGTTAGCTGAAGAAACCCTAGGACAAACACATCCATTGTTCTGCTGCAAAAAAATGTGTTCTGCTGCATCATTCAGGCTACTAGAAAGCTAAGCACTGTTATGAACACCTCATACTGCCCACTTTTTATGCATTTGTGCATATTATTCACATATATTTTAACATACAGTAGTTTTTATCCAACCTTTCATCCTTGCTCAAAGCTTTACTCAGCGGATTAGGTTGGGTGAACAAAGCTATTCCTTCTTTTTTGGGGAAGCAGGCTTTAAAAGGACAGCCATGTAATGAGAGAGCTCATACTTAGTCCATTACTATCCATTAGTCCCATAAGCAAATAAATTTACTTCTGTCTGACCTGAGCTGCACTTAGCCAGCTTGCTACCACTCGAATTATAACCTTAAGTGACACCTAGTCAATCAGTCAGCAGCTTATGTGAAGAGAAACAACCACAGAGCTGGATATCTTCCATAAAAGAAAAAGATAATCCATAAGATTCCATAACACAGAAAACAACCCACCCCATTGCCTCCTTGAAAAACCTCCCAGAGCCTTCAGAAGGATATGAGCAGGATGTGGGGCAGAATGATTCTCTGTGCTGCCTGTTTGGTCTCCTCCACCCCAAGCAAACTCTCAGACCGTTACAGCCATCACACAACACGCTGCCCTCCATGTCTCCTCCACATTTCTCAAGCACAATGATACCTACTCCCAGATGGATCTACAGCAGGACCAGTTTAACCTCGCGGTCAGCTTTCTCAAAGTCAGATGATGTACCTAAAATTATCACCACCAGTACACAAATGATGGTGTTGCCAAGTTGGTAGGAATATGAGGCAATCTCAGTACCATACCATGAGCTGAAATTCAGCCAAGAAATCAAGGGGTTTTGAAAACCTTAATGGTTTCTCTAACTGCTTTGTAACCTTATATAAACTTTCCCAAAAATCGGGGATCTGCAACAAGAGTCATTACCAAGCTATGCGTCCCATCCAGCAAGCACTGAGCAAAACATTCTTTAAAACATGCCAACACACCACATTGTCCAACAGAGGTGGTATACCAATAGCCCACCGTTGCCTCTGCTGCTGCAGCAGAAGTGGATAACCTGCTATGCTTCATGAGCATTAGGAAAACTGGCTTAAATTCCACAGGGAATATGTTTTCTCCACCCTGCTCTCCATGTTAGCTGCTTTATGAGGAATCTTGAAAAATACTTCTCATTTTAACCCAAGCACCCATGAAAGCTTCTGAGCAGCAAATGAGGTGGTATTTCATAAAGATATTTAAGAAGTCACATCCTGAATGCACTTTAAAAATGTGTATATGAGTGCAACATAATCCTCCTAAAAGCTCAAATAATTTGAAAGCTGTGTATTTGTATGGACTTTTAAGGTTGCAGAGTTGTGGCGCATTTAGGAAATGAATTGAAAATGTTCACAAGAAATTGGATTTTTTCCAATTCTTAACGGAAACGTTATCAAACTTTCACCTATGACTAATAATGCAGAGTCCAAACAAGCAGCTGTATTCCAGTTCATGAACAGGACATATGCAGAAACAAAAAAAACAAGCAGTTTCTTTTGTCTGTCCCCAGCTGCTGACCAGAACATCTAATTCTCAACTTTTTTGTCTGCTTAGAGAGTATAGTTTGGTGACAAAAGAAGTTTCTTAATTTGCTTTCTTTATTTCATTGCTGCAACAGTGATTTCCAAGTGCATTAAAGCACAGGGTCTTGTTCACAGGAACACCTCTCTGTCAAACCACAGCAACATTTTCTAAAATAATACTGGAAGATGTTCATTTTCCATATGTGGAAATCTGCAAATATCAGCTGTGTTTCTTTTTCATTATAAACCCTTTATGTATATAATTACATTATTTATCAGGATTGATTTTGCTTCTGCACCAATTTATATATTACATGTTAGTGGGAAGAGCAAATTAGAAATGCAAAGAATCCATATGTTAGTGTTATGATTGGCTTTATCTACAGTGTTGCAGATTCTCTTCTGGCTCCTAATTGATTTCATAATTTACTTGGATGTACAAGAAACTGACTCCATAATGAGGTCCTATGAGTCTCTATTTCCATACAGTCTGTTCGAAGTGCAAAGAACTAAGCTAAAGATACTTCAGAGAACTCCTAAAATGTAATGTGCAACATATTGTTTTAAATGAATTGGTATAGTAATGGTAACAACTCTGTGTATTTTCATCTATGATTCAACACTCTACAATGGTTTAAAGGTGAAGCCACCTGGAGTTTGTAACTTGCTTCAGTAGGATCACCCTTCGCTCTCTTTTGTCGTAGCTCAGTCAGTAAATGTCAATTGCAACTCAAATATTTTTCTAGACTTACAGGGTCAACAATGAAACTGTTCTTTTAGCAGCTTTCACATAATTTCCTTTCCTGTTAGAAAAGGAAACAGAACTGGAGGACTGTTAGCAGTGGAGGCCAGATCTCTGGCAGCATCACTATAACAGTCAGCTGCTCCTCTCCAGCATAAGAGACAGGACGGTTCTAAAGTGTATCTTCAGAAATGCAGACAGCAAGGCAAAATAAAGCATGACCTGAGATACTAAGGAAAGGCCATGCAATGTCATTTCCGATTATTATTGCATTGAAGTCCTAACACAGTCCATTATTCTTTCCTCTAAATTACCATCTCAACAACCTCACCTCTGTGGTCATCACCAAAGCTTAGTATTTTCTGCATGAAAAACTGTTTCCTCCCATCTGTTCAAAATTTGTTTCTCATTAATTTCCATTTGTGCTTACTTGTCATATTTAATTTGGGCAATTATTATAGATTGAGATGGCATGTATTCAGTAAAGAGTGGGGCAAAGAACTTGCCCTCACCATATTAGTTTTAAAGGCCAACTTGACCACACTCTTCCATGAATGCTCATTACCCTATTTTGACCTGTTTTTATTAGACACAAACTTGAATTTCCTCAGTATCAAAAAACAGACTTTTATCTGAATTTCAACAATGCTTTCCTTTGGTAATGGACCAAATTGGGAATCCAGACCTGCATTTCAAATTTGGGCTGTAAGTCTCACACTGCTTGTGCTAACTGTCTTCTCTGGCATTAAAATCTCTGATCCTCCCACAGTAACTGGACCAAGGCATTTTTTCACATATATATTATATATCGAACAATTCTGCACAAAAATAAACTAGGTAAATGCAAGCTTGAATTTCCTCAGGTCACTGTAAAATTTTACTCATTTACAGGATTTTATTTCCAGCAGATACAGTAAATCTGCTTTACTCTTTCTGACCACAGCTACCTTCTTTAACCTTCAACTGGCTGCCATTTTATTCAGCATTTCAAATCTTAATTTCTTGGTCTTTCAAAATAAGAAGTTTCCTCTACTGCCCCCTCACTGTCTCTTTTCTATTGAACCAGAAAGAAGGTAAAAATAACAGGAGAGAAGGTATCAATAAGTACAATTAAAAATATTCTTAATTATAACCCAGGCTAACTAGTTTTTATTGATCATATTATTGCAATGCATTTTAACTGAATATCTCAACTTTATAAACATTATAAACTGAGCTAACTACAATACTTATCAGATGTAGGTCATTATCACTAGCCCAGTGTTAATGCTCAGAAAATTTTATCAAAATAGATCAGGTCTTTTGAGTATGCAACTCCTTTTGATAAACTGAAAATAACAGAACTACTGTTTTAATGTCTTACTGTGTATGGTCTTGTCGCGGACCGAGATAGGTAAAGCCGCGACCCACACCCCCACCTCGGGGGAATCGAGGGCTGAAGACCACTCCCCGACAACCACAGGGAGCAGCGCCGTAACTTCACGCGGCGGCTGGATCCGTATGGTATTCACAGAGCGCGCGCCTTCTTGCTCCTCCCTTTTTTTCCCGGTTCCGGCCCCGCCGTGCCTCCTGGGAGCTGTAGTCTGTAGTCTGTCCGCATGCGCCTGGTACCTCTGTCCTCTCCCCACGAGTGCCGGGGGGGCGCATCGCCAGGAATGGTCAGTGAATGTCGCTGGATTAAAGGCCATTATAGAGTCCGTCTCTCACAGGTCTAATTCTCAAGATTTCCTACAGCTAATACACCAAAAATGGAGAAGAATTTTTTTATGTTCTTCAACACACACCATTACAGAATAGGCTCCTAATAAAAGAATTAACCAATTTTGTTTTCATGTTGTAGAAAGAGAATGGGGGCATTATTAATTTAATAATAGTAAAAGTAATAGAATGGATTCATCATGTTGACAAGATGTAGGTACATTATTTAATTTTTAATTCATATAAATACATAGAATTCTTAGTCATTAAAGTATAAAGTCAATGAATTGCTATACTTAGTAGTAATTGCCAAATGGAAATGTTAACAGCAAATCAAAACTCCATAAATGTGAAATTGTACCATTTATTTCACAATATTCTACCGATACATAAATCTACTCATTTTAACAGACAGGCCAAAGAACTCAGAATCATGTATGTTTATTTCATGGCCTTGTCTCTGGTCAATTATGAATAAATAAATAATAATAAAAATCAAAGTACAGACAAAGTCATGCTCTTATCAGCACTGGATTTTAAACAAGAAAAAAGAAAAACTTGAGGACTTGCAAATTAGGGGAGAAGGACAAATAAATACATAAAGATACATCTTAAAGGTCAGAAAAAAAAAGAGAACTGCCAGAAATGAGGTTGAATATGAACTCCAGAAAAAAAAAATCCTTTAGTGATATACAAATTAAAAAAAAAAAATGAAGCAACTATGCAGATGGAGGAATTTAGGATAACTAAATATTTTTTATCTAGTGAGGTCAGTTACCCCATGTTAGGCAAAAGCAAAGCTGGAGAAGTTTCATCTGATGAAGGAAAACAGGGGAACCAATTACTTCCCATCCCTCCATCAAACTGCAAACTGAACTGCAAGATTTTTCATGTATTTGCCTGTAACACTGCTTGTCTAGAGAAAGCAAACATGATGCTAACAGCAAGGAAAGGAAAATAAAACACAGAAAATGAGCTAGACCTGTACTAGATGTGAATCTCATAAAACAATCCCCTATGAACTACTACAAATCAAACAATTTACCTGGAGAAGCCAGCTCAGCAAAAGAACAGGTAAGGAACTAAACAAAGGGGAAAATACACTGTGCTGTGGTGTGGTGTGGTGTGGTGTGATGTGGTGTGGTGTGGTGTAGTGAGAGGACCTTTGCAGTCCAAAAGAACTCAGATTGCAAGAAGATATGTCACTTAAGAGAACTGTGTTAAGAAAAGGGTAAAGAAAGCAAGAACATATTGATGAAATTAGCTGAAGTCACAAAGAATTTTCAACTCAGAAGAGGAATGTAATACTATATAAAAAGCACTGGACAGTTGAACATTAAGTGCCATTGTCCCACTGTGCAAATCCAGAAGAGAAGCTTCTGTTACAGGATATGGTTTTATCAGTGGGCAGCTGCAGAGGGAGAAGAAAGGGCTGTACAACAACCAAATTACTATGAATCACAACGTGATGCAGTGGTGGAAAAATACATCCAATTCTAAGACATAAAATTCATAGATTTCCTTCAGGAAGAATAAAAATTTATATGCATAAATATTAACATGTATTTCCTTCAGGAAACAGATAAATCAGGAAATACTGGTACTTCTGCACAGATCTGCAGTGAGATTGCAGTAAGATAAATCACAGAGGTCCAGTTTGCTCATACTTCATGAAATGTGCTTTTAATGGGAACACACACCAAGAAGGTGTATGAGCACCAGAGGAAAAAAGAAGTCTCCTTCAACTGAAGAAAGATACAGAGCTAGATCAGGTAATTTAGCAAAATGGAAGCTGGATGAGACAATAGTTCTTACTCAAAGATACCAATGTAGATCAAAACAAGGGAAGTAGAAGAATGATTATGGGTAATATCCACTCAGGAGAAATGGATGCAAATTAGCCATCTAAGTAAAAACAGTCTTGACCAGAATTTCACTGATGGTGAGTCCAACAATCAAACTAGCCTTAGGTGGCATTCAGTAAATTTATGAGCAAGATTATGTGACTCTACTGTCAACAGAATTGGGAAGTGGACTCTATCCAGAATTGGTGTTTTCCTGTATTCTGTCCCATCTTCAAGTGGAACATTTAAGCTCAATATTTTATTACATAAACATGGATGAAATTTTCTGGAATCTCATTTGTATAATTAATATTCCTTGATCTATGACATTTTAAAAGAGCAATAGCAGGGATTCAGAGGGAGGCACTTGCTAACATTACAGCTTTCAGACACTTTTCTTAAGACTGACTCAAGAATTTTAGCCATCTGAAGTGGAAGGCAGGACAGAAAGAGAAAGGGGAGAAAGCATAGCATTATATAAAGTGAATGGGGTTTCTACGAAAGAAGTGAAAATGGAACAGGGAAGAACCAAGAAAAAAAAAGAAAGGCAGCCTAGAAAAGGATTTTTACTTCATTGAGAGGCTGAAGTATCTCTGCTGTTATGAGGAAGAAAAGATCATTGCAGTAATAGTGGCAACAAGGTTCATCTGCATTCTATGAAAATACACAGACTGCATAAAAAATAAGGCCATAAGTATATATCAAATAAATATTTGGCCACCAGTTTCCCCTTCTGTCAGGAATTACTTATCAATCAAATTCTGCAAAGTCACACAGGTGTAAAGAGTAGCAGTATCTCTGTTATCATTAAGCATACATGACTTTTTAATGAATATTTATGCTGACTCATAATTATGTACAGCAAGTAAGACCAGTCAGTCATGTGCTACCCTGAAATGCAGTTTGTTTGTTGCAGATCAATAGCGTATTAAATAATATTATATTTTTTTATTTGTAATTCCTCAATATGAAGTAAAATTCACCTTCTTCAAAAAATAATCTCACACTTTCATAGCCAGCAGATTGAGGAAAGTGTTTCTTCCCTCTACTCTGCTCTCATGAGACCTCTCCTGGAGTACTGTGTCCACTCCTAGACCCCCAACACAAGAAGGACATGGAGCTGTTGGAGTCTAGAGGAGGGCCACAAAGATGATCAGAGGGCTGGAGGACCTCTTCTATGAGGACGGGCTGAGAGAGTTGGGGCTGTTCAGCCTGGAGAACACATGGCTTCAAGGAGAATTTGTAGCAACCTCCCAGTACCTGAATGGGGCTACAGGAAAGCTGAGGAGGGACTTTTTACAAGGGTATGGAGAGATAGGATGAGGGGAAACAGTTTAAAACTGGAGGATTGTAGATTTAGTTTGGATATTAGGAAGAAATTCTTCCCTGTGAGGGTGGTGAGACACTGGCACAGGTTACCAGGGGAGTTGCAGATGCCCCTTCCCTGGAACTATTCAAGGCCAGGTTGGATGGGGTTTTGAGCAACCTGGTCCAGTGGGAGGTGTCCCTGCCCATGCAGGGGGGGTGGAACTAGATGATCTTTCAGGTCCCTTCCAACCCAAACCTTTCTATGATTCTGTGATCCTATGATAAGCTGCAGAACAATGAAGTCACAGAAAACCCACATAGACTTTGTCCATTTTTCTGACAGAGAGCTATGTTGTATGTCTTCACATTTATAATTTTCCAGGAAGCTAATTTTATCACAGCTTACTCATGTAAAACTTCTCAGGCAAACAACTTGTCTCTGCACTAATGTATTTTTCCACTTTCAAATTCACTAGATTCAAGAACATTAGCTCTATGTCCAGCTCCATGGACACTGCAATAGTGTGCCTGAGATGTACCAAAGACACCTTGGTACCAACTCACAACACAGAAATAAGGTACGAGTTTTTAGACAGCTGGGAAGGTAGCCAAGTTGCACATTTTAGTTACATCTGATAACCAAACATCTTCAACATACCAAAAAATTCACACTGTGAAGTTCACCATGCTGGTCAGCTTGCCCTATCCAGAGACCTGTAATGGCAAAGTGGCTGCAATCTGTGGACAGAGGATAAAGTATCTTATTCAGGATCCACTACATGCAAAATCAGCAGAGCTGCATTACATTCACTTTCACAGTTTTATTTGTTCATTTTGGCTTGGAAACAGTTCTTGTAGGTAGAAGATCTGTATCCATACATACTACTTTGAAGAGCTTGCAATGCCTAATACTCAAGCCGGAAGGGAAAGCAATTCACATAGACCAAAAAACGTGTCAGATCCTGTATTGCCTTCTCAGATAACTCATACCACAAGGACAATGCAGCAGAAGAGCATTAGCCTGGCACAGGACAATCAGAGGCATTTCTGAGTACAATAGGGTCCTTACTCATGTGGTTCAAGACCCTGGCCATTTTCCTCAGCATGAATAGGACAGGCCTTACAGCCCCCTCAGCAACACTCTGGCAGCCAGGGTTCATCCAAGCATAAATCTGCCCTTGTCCAAACTCACTGACCCCTCTTCAATTACACATATCTAACTATAAACTTACATCAGGGGTGCACTCATATATACATATATATATATATATACACACACACAAGCAAATAGCTCATATCAGAACAGTAATTCAGCTGTGCTCACAACGTGTAACTACTTTAACAATCTCCCATTAGTACTTACCAATTGACCAGTGTCGCGGACCGAGATAGATAAAACCGCAACCCACACCCCCACCTCGGGGGATCGAGGGCTGAGGACCGCTCCCCGTCACACTCACAAACAACGCTTAGGAATCAATAGATTTATTAAAGGCACTGAGGGTTTGGCAAGTCCGATATCAAATAACACACAAGGCCTATCTATTTCTCTATATCCACACCTATATATCCATATACCAACAGCTATACAACACTACATCTATATACCAATAACAACACACATAGAAAACAAGAGAGAACCTCTCCCCTTCCCCCCTGTTCCCATTCCCGGACAGGGATAAGAGGGAAAGCCTGGAGAGAGCCTTTGGGAAATAGAAGAATATTGGGAAAGAGAAGTGAGCGTCTGGTATGTGTGAATATTATGTAAGAATGTTAGTAAGAAACCTCGGAGGTGATCACAATGAAGTACAAAGGAAATTAAAACAGGGGGACCCCAGAGAGCTGTCATCTTAGCTCTCATTTCCTATTTGCCAATAATGAGTACTTTGATTTCACTTGCACATGGATTTAATTGGGGAAACTATAAAAAAAAAGCTATAGGAACTATTGTCTAAAGAAAAAGAGGCTTTTTTTTTTTTCCTATTTTATATAGTTCTTTTAAATTTTAACATGTCATTTTACCCCAAGTTTACCGTGGGTTCCTTCCTTCCCCTCTGATTGTTACTGTTCACTTTACAGTATCCTTCAGGAGTTCTGCCCAGTACTAAAGTGGTATTGCTGCCTTGCAATCTGGTATTGAAGAGCAAGTGCAAGACAATAAGAAGTCCAGGACACTTGCTGCTCCAGAGATTTTATTTAGCTCCAAGTAATTGCTCCAGGTTATAAATAGGATTTAGTAAGAATATAATATAGCAATTGTATTATCTCCATTTTGCCTATGGTAATATAAGGCACAACAGGACACAGGCTCTCCCTCCCTTCCTGCTCCTCCCTGTGGGCCATCTCATCGGTTCACATGGATATATGCAGGAATCAGCAGTTTAAGCTCCACAGGAATTGGTAGGAACCAGAGGACAGTCATTTGCCAGGTCAAAAAGAAGTTTGCAGCATAGCTAAGACTCAGATCCATGTCACCTGAGCCACAGTTCTGTGCCATTAGCAACCACCAATGTTCCTGTTAGAAAACAAATGGCCACAAGTTTTTTAAATACAAACACTAATTCAGAAATAGGCATTTATATCAACAGAGGTTCTAAAATGTAGTATGTTCAATGAGTATTTTAAGGAAGCACACTAAGAAAAATGAGATGGTTTTCTATCTCATTCTACTATTCCAGTTTATACATTGTGCTGTTACATGAAGAAAAAGAATGAGGAAGAGTATGCATTTGCAGTGTGCAAAACTGCCCCAACCACCTCTCCATGGTCCCTGAAGAAAAATAAATTTTTCTTTGTCATAAACACAGCAAAAAACATAAGAGGACCTTATTATCATGACAGGGAGCTAACTAGATGAAGAAAAATATGTATTTCATAGGGTAGCATATACTCCTTGAACAGCTTTGGCCTATTATCACATTGATCTCTTAGACCTCTTCAGAACACAAACTGAAATGAGCTGGTTTTTTAAGTGCAGAAGCTGCACTGTACCAAAATTGCACTGTGGCTAATTGGCTGCCTGTGAGCAAGCTTTTCTTAAGCCCTGGGAGTAATACTTGATGCTTAAAATAGGTTGAAATTATCACTATTACTTTGATTCCAAAGGTTTTATAATTGTTGATCCTCAGACAAAAAGCTCATCTTCTCTGGTGGATAATATATTTCACTTACAATTTCCTTATAGTGCTAAGTGATAAGTAGCTTGATTTCCTGGCCCATGTTTTCTTTTAATAAGCAAATTCTTATTATCAAATTATTAATTGAACATTTTGAGATTATCCAAGATATGGAGGAGACATTCCACAAATTTAGCACTGCTAGGAAAGCCTGTGTAATTCTTTACAAAAAAGAGTCATCCAAAAGTTTCAGCTACCCCTCAGCCGCTCAGCTGCATATTGCTAATTGACATCCACTTAAATGGTAAATGCAAATATCCACTCGTGCATGCATGAATGAGTGATACATATATAACCAACAGCAATCTTACTTACCCAGTCCTCCTTTCTTCTACATGTTTTAAGTTATTAATTGCCTAGCAGCTTGAGAAAATACCTCAAGGATGGAATTCCTGGGAATAAGGTGAAAAGGGGGAACCTGGAATATTCCGTCTGATACTGTGTCCCAATTGACTCAGATGAAGGTACCAGCTAACAAAAAAGTATTGCAACAATTGCTGGGAACCCTCCAGTATTGGAGAAAACATATCCCTGATTTCTCTGTTATAGCACGGCCTCTTTATGATCTCTTGAAAAAGAATCATCACTGGGAATGGAACAAATTCCATGATGAGGCCCTTGAACTGCTAATACTGGAAGCACAAACCTTCCAGACTCTGGGACCTCTTCACCCAGAGGATCCAATAACAATCGAATGGGGATTTTCAGCTAGTGCCTTATCATATCACTTTTGGCAAAAGGGACCTAGTGGGAGTACACGACCCATTGGCTTCTATTCACAATCTTTTAAGGACTCAGAAAAACGATACTCCACTCTGGAAAAGGGATTGCTAACAGTGTGCACAGCACTAACAGAAATCAGTAAAATTGTTAAAAAACAAAAGGTGATACTGCAGGGTCCTTTCAAAGTAGTTAATCATGTGCTGTCTGGGAAAGCCCCTCCAGAGGGTATATCCCAAAAGGGGACAATCAGGAAATGGTATAGCCAGATTGAGTGCTACTCCGGCCTTTTCAAGCTAGAGGAAGGCCCAGACAAACAGCTAAAAATCCAGAAACACATTGAGTCCATGGATGAAAAAGAGTTAACTATGAAAACTCCCAGTCCTATTAAGAAGGCCCAAGAATACAAAAGTGAGATGACTAATGCCTGGTTCACAGACGCGTCAGCCAGAAGAGAGGTTAAAACCTGGTTTTTCAAATCTGCTGCAGTCAAACCTTCCACGGCTGAATGCATAATAAATCATGATAAGGGCAGTGCACAAGTGGGGGAGCTGGATGCTGTTCTCAATGTGTTTGTACGGGAAAAGGCCGCCAAGGACGCTGTGTACATCTACACAGATTCCTTTTCGGTCTTCAAGGGCTGTGTGGAATGGATAACTTTCTGGGAACAGAACAATTGGGAGATTAACAGGGTGCCAGTGTGGCAGAAAGAAAAATGGCAACAGATCCTAAAAATTGCCAAGAAAAATCCTAACTTTCATGTAGGGTGGATTCCTGCTCACCAGACCAGTCTGAAAAATGATGCTAGCAGGTGGAACAACTATGTTGATGAACTGGCCAAAATCAATGTAGTAGAAATCAGAACAGCAGAAGAAAATCAGGAGTGGGAGCGATTGCTTGAATGGCTTCATTGTAAAAGGGGTCACTCAGGGATCTTTGATTTGTACAAGGAGGCACAAACCAGGGGATGGCCTGTTACCCGTGAACAGTGTAAAACAATCATTTCTCAATGTGATCTGTGTAAGATCAGGTTGGGGAAGCATCCCCTGACAACTGACACTCTGCATATTCGAGAGGGAAAGTCCTTGTGGTCTACTTGGCAGGTGGACTACATTGGTCCTTTCCGCAAATCAGGTAACAAACAGTTTATCATTGTGATGGTAGAAGTGGTATCAGGTCTAACTTGTGCTGAAGCTGTTTCTAAAGCAAATGGTGAAAATACAGTTCGCTTCCTGGAAAGGGTATTTGGGGTATTACCTAAACCTACACATATTCAGTCTGATAATGGCACTCACTTCACTTCACATCTGGTACAACAGTGGGCGAGAAGTGAAGGCATCCAATGGACATTTCACATGCCATACTATCCCCAAGCAAATGGGATAGTAGAACGTACTAACGGGTTAATCAAAAGCCTTATCCGCCCACAGGACTCCAAATGGGATGAAAGGTTGCGATATGCAGTCACCACCATAAATAACAGATGGGGGGTAAACGGGTGTCCCCGTCTAACTGCTTTCTTTCCCACATCTCCCACTCAAGAAAAGGAGAAACAAAGAAAGCCTTGCAACAAGAAAAAAATCTCCCTACACCCAGGACAAACTGTACTGGTTCACCTGCCAAACATTGGGAAAGTCAAAATGACCCTGCAAACGCCTGTGAATTCAAACACCTGGGTTGCATCTGACATGAATAACAAACAACTCAAAATCAGTACAAAGTGGATACTTCATGTTGAATGAAGCAAGACAGATTGTAGAGATAGGTTGTAACTGTGTATCTGTATACTTGTGTATATAGCAATGTGTATATGCTAAACCAACAACGCAAAGAACCGGAGACATCCCAAGCCAGAATAGGGTCTGATCAGCCCGACACTGGTTTTGAGGGGTGAGGTACCTTGTGCGTACTATGGACTTGATCACCCCATGGTTTGCACAACGCCTCCTACTATACAGCATCATGTCTCCTATACCTATTTCCCCTTTGGGTTGTGGTCTGTAAATAAGATACTAATGGTGCACCAATATATTCATTATGGGTTTTCTATTTATATTTCTCTTATGTATGATATATATGAGTATATATATATATATATGTATGAGTTTATAAGTATATATGTTGTATAGGGAATTGTTCCCTCAGAAACATGCATAAAACGTTATATACGTTGTTTTAGATATGTAGATATGAAATATGTGAGATTGTATATATGTTTGTCTCAAACAGGGAAAGAGGTAAGAGTTTGGACAAGAGCCTACTAGGGTACAGATGTACATACATCTACAGACACAAACATACACCACACAGGAACCAAGTCGCTGTCATAAAAGCCACGGGGTGAGATGTGAGAGACGGACTCTATAATGGCCTTTAATCCAGCAACGTTCACTGACCATTCCTGGTGATGCGCCCCCCCGGCACTCGTGGGGAGAGGACAGAGGTACCAGGCACATGCGCACAGACTACAGACTACAGCTCCCAGGAGGCACGGCGGGGCCGGAACCGGGAAAAGGGAGGAGCAAGAAGGCGCGCGCTCTGTGAATACCATACGGATCCAGCCGCCGCGGTGAGCGTACCGCTGCGGAGGCTGCCGTGCCGTTGCGGCGCTGCTCCCTGTGGTTGTTGGTGTGTGGACGTACCGAACGGACCGTTTGCCCAGAGTCTCAAGGGAAAGGACGTGGATCCCGACCAGGGATTGGCTTCGGCCATACCCCCGGTGGTGAGAATTGTGAACATCTTACTAACATTCCTACAAACATTCCTACATAATATTCACACATACCAGACACTCCTCTTTTCCAATATTCTTCTATTTCCCAAAGGCTCTCTCCAGGCTTTCCCTCTTATCCCTGTCCGGGAACGGGAACAGGGGGGAAAGGGGAGAGGTTCTCTCTTGTTTTCTGTGTGTGTTGTTATTGGTATATAGATGTAGTGTTGTATAGCTGTTGGTATATGGATATATAGGTGTGGATATAGATATAGAGATAGGCCTTGTGTGTTATTTGATATCGGACTTGCCAAACCCTCAGTGCCTTTAATAAATCTATTGATTCCTAAGTGTTGTTTGTGAGTGTGACAGGGAGTGGTCCTCAGCTCTTGATCCCCCGAGGTGGGGGTGTGGGTCGCGGCTTTACCAATCTCGGTCCGCGACAGCCACATAATGAGGTCAACATTTGTTTTGTTTAGTCCTATGTATTAGTCTTCCAGAGCAGTAATATATTTTGCTGAGAATGAGAAATCTGAAGTTTGCTCTGAAAACAAGGACAGATAGACAATTTGTTAAGAAGTCAAATTCTCTTTCTGCATTCTCTGTCTTCCAAATTCATCAATACCAATAAATGGTATATTCTTAACAATAAACTGCTTGTGACAAAGCAGAGAGAATGAGAAACTACATTCCAACAGCAATAGCATGAACACTTCTGTGAGGAACACTGACCTCAAAGGCAACAAAGCAGAAGCTGTCTGCTCTGCACAACTAAAAAAAAAATTAAAAAGCAAGTGCATCCTAGCAAGGTGCCACCAAAGACAGTCCCACGGAAGTGTTTATGACCATAAATATCTGATGAGTGCCAGGTCTATTTGATGTTCCTAGCTTTTCATTCCGCGAAGTGGAAAAACAAAACTAAAAGAAAAAAAAAAATAACATCTCTTAGACTGACCATCCATGCAGGGGCAAAACTACAATTTTGTACACAATTAATTTACACTTAAATTGCTGTGGTCAGAGTTCCAAATACAGCAATGAAGACTGCATAAGCAGATCTTTGCCTCTGTGTTAAGTTCCTGCTATGCCAGTGAGGAAGTATGATGTTTCTGCGTTAAATCCTTGATTTCATAATCAGCATACCAACATCAGGGCATCCTTATCACCCAATGTCTGATAACATACATGTAAGAAAGAAATTACTCTTCAGACAAATGAATTCAGATTTGTAGTGAGTGCATTAGGACAGAAGAAACCTAGGAGTACAGATGAGCTGCTCCAAAAGACAAATCCTTAAATTAAGCAAAACTGATGGGATAAGGGCACCCATATCCAGGCTGGTACTGCTGGTTCTGTTCCCAGCTGTCACTTAGAGGTGGAAGTTTCACAAACAAGCATTTTGTCAGAAAATTTAGCCAAGTAAAGCTCAATAAACCTTCTCCAGCCTCAGAGTTGTTAAAAGAACCATGATGTTCTGTTTAGATATATTAGTTTAAGTAATTTGCCATATTCCCAGCTGATGTGCCACGACTCATGCTAGGCTTAAGTACCCGTGAAGAGGAAGCTCCCTTATAGTTCATGTGTTGGCATGGTATTCAAACCATTCCGTCTTCCAAATTCAGAGAAATCACACAAAAAAGTGAGCTAGCTTGGATTGCAAGGAAGAAACCTCTTTATTTTAACCATGATCTCATAAAGCAGATACATTTTAGCCAACCCACTCTTAAAAGCCTCTTGAGATGATAATTCTGTAATACCATAATGTATCTAGAATGCATCTAGAACTGATATCAACCACTTTCTTCCTGCCCAACTCTTAACCAATACTCAGAGCTGTTGATTGCTGTTATCTTGAATGGCAACCTGCTGCATACTTGAAACCTTTTCTCTAGATCAAACTGTTTATCTTTCATCTTGTTTCATAAAATTATAATTTCTGGTTCTTGCTTGTTCTCCTGGGCATTCTCTAATCCCTGTCTCATTTTTAAGTGTAATTCCAAAGTGACACAAATTCAGCTGAGGCTTCACGAACACCAAGCCTAAGATTCTCTTTCAGTTTTTAAACATCACTTTTACTCATACAACCTCAATCAACATTATTATTTTAACAACTGCATGACATCAGTTTATCTTTATGTAGAGCCTACTATAAAAGCCTGATCCTTTCCTCCACTCTAACAAAATATTCACCCAATCTGTATGGATACATGAGCAGCAATTGCAGAATAACCGTATAAATTAGCCACTGAGTGATTGTCACTGCTTTGCCAGCCAGTCCTATGGGGTTTTGTCTTCTTTTCCCACATTGCTAAAATATAACTGATAGAAATAAGAAATAACTGACTCATAAATAGCAATGAACAAATACAGCTTTGAGGCAGCTCAATAAAACAAGGTAATGCAACAGTCAGCAAGGCAAAGTCATAGCTGATTTCATGCAGCGTTGACAACAGGCTTGCTTGGAGCAGAAGGTAGGATTGGTGAACTCTTAGAAGTCTTCCAGATAATATTCCATATTATGTTTTTATGGATCTTTCATACAATGATTAAAGACAATTAGCAGTTTGGAGAATGGGATCTAAGCAAAAGCAATTTTTAGATAGAAATTCACCAATACTTGGAAAAAGTAATCTGCCATTTTAGCCCACACATCTAATGTGCAGTCAGAAATATTGTTCACAAATTCACTACATTTATCTTAATGGCTTTATTTTAAAAATTAAAAAATACACAATTTTAAACATTTTTTCTTACCTATATTTCCTTCTTGCACATTTCTGTCAAGCTCTATTTTGATTAAAATCAGGAGTCAGTAAAAATAGATAAACCAGTGTTTTACATGTTTCATTAAGTATTTTTTTATGGGCTAAGTATATAAAAGAGAAGATGGATTATCAAAATATAGTCTAAAATCAGTAAGTCAAATACTGAGTATTTATACACATTCACTGGACACTTTCTAGTTGCTGGGTGGAAACCCAGTCTAATTTCTGAGGCCTGTAGCATAGGTTTCAACTTCTGAGCTATTATTCTAGAACTTCTTCATAGTGCAGCAAAGATGACCAGCTGCTATCAGAACAAGACTTGTCTGACCCGTGTGCGTTGGACCACGAGGTGCTGGTCCACTATGACTGCAGTAGGAAATACACTCAGACTTCATAAAACTTCATTTAAAATGCCACTTATTGGAGTTAACACCATAAAAAAACTCAGAATAGTGTATATTATCATCTTACTTCCCTTTAGAGCTGAGCGCCCTGAGTGGTGCAGCATCTGAAATCCACACACAGCATGCTGTGCAGACCCTGCCCATAAAAGAAACTCCCCTCATTTGGGTCATTCGATATATTATAGCATTTTCTTACACGGAAACAAATCGATTCATTATTCCTGCTGTCAAGCAGGAAGGATGTTCACGAGAGCTTCCTGCTGCACTGTTGGATATGAGCAACATCAGGCAGGTGGTGTAGTCACTGGTACACAGCAAGAGCTGCCTGTGGGCTCCTCCATTTCAGTGAGCTCCTGAGTTTGTTGTGAAGCACAGGAATTTGTGCAGAACAGCAGAGCCCTGAAGGGCCAGCCTGTGTGTGCAGCACAGTGTACCTCCCCAGGTCTAATGTTATGTGGATCACCATCTCCTCGATGTACATTGGTATTCTGGTCAGATTCTCCATACCCTGTTAGACCTTTGCCTTACCATTAGATGAGTTAGAACCTTGTGTCACAGACCGAGATAGGTAAAGCCGCGACCCACACCCCCACCTCGGGGGATCGAGGGCTCAGGACAGCTCCCCGTCACACTCACAAACAACGCTTAGGAATCAATAGATTTATTAAAGGCACTGAGGGTTTGGCAAGTCCGATATCAATTAACACACAGGGTCTATCTCTATATCTATATCCACACCTATATATCCATATACCAACAGCTATACAACACTACATCTATATACCAATAACAACACACATAGAAAACAAGAGAGAACCTCTCCCCTTCCCCTTTCCCGTTCCCAGACAGGGATAAGAGGGAAAGCCTGGAGAGAGCCTTTGGGAAATAGAAGAATATTGGAAAAGAGGAGTGTCTGGTATGTGTGAATATATGTAGGAATGTTAGTAAGAAGCCTCAGAATGTAGTTCGCAATTCTCACCACCGGGGTACGGCCGAAGCCAATCCCTGGTCGGGATCCACGTCCTTTCCCTTGAGACTCTGGGCAAACGGTCCGTTCGGTACGCCCACACGCCAACAACCACAGGGAGCAGCGCCGTAACGGCACGGCAGCCTCCGCAGCGGTACGCTCACCGTGGCGGCTGGATCCGTATTGTGTTCACAGAGCGCGCGTCTTCTTACACCTCCCCTTCCGGTTCCGGCCCCGCCGTGCCTCCTGGGAGCTGTAGTCTGTAGTCCTGTGCGCATGCGCCTGGTACCTCCGTCCTCTTCTCACGAGTGCCAGGGGGTACATTACCAGGACAAAGACACTTTTTCCTCTCCAGTGAATATAAAGACAAATTAGACAAGTAAACAAGTAGGTCATCTGCCACTTTGCAAATGACAGCTCAGTCTTTGTATTCTTACTCTTCCTTCAGTTGCTTAACTTTGAACTACCAAGTGATTAGGCTGAACTATTTGGAAAAGAAAAACTGAACCAGGTATATCTTATTGAATTTAAGTGATGTAAATAGACTACAACAGTTGTATGCATTAAGTTGCCATGGTTGCAAGTACAATACTAAATATTAAAATTATCACAGAATACAAATTCAGTATGTAATATACAAAATACAGTGCAGCTAAACAAAAAAAAAAAATTACAAAAGAAATCCAACCTGCCCCCAACTTTTATTACTTACTAAGCTTAAGACATCAGACAAAACAAAATTAGTTAACTTTATTTGTGGTCCAGGGCTGTTACAGGTAGCCACCAGGAACTTGGTGTCCTGCTGTGATTTCAAAACTTCCTGGAAAGACAAAACAAGTGCCTGGAATAAAAAATAACACAACCTATTTATTTGCCACCACTTGGTGGCTTTTCCAACATAGCCAAAAAATGTATCTGCCGAAAATGTATTTCCTATAATGAGAGAAATACACTATATTTTTCCACACAGATTAGATGTGGCAGCTGAAATAGTTTCCTTGGCTAGCCCTGGTTGGTTTTAATGCATTTGTAGCTAAGAATTTTTCCTTTGGCAGACCCTTCAGAACCTGACCACAGCTGGAGTGCTAGGCTTTTTCTCTCTCCTAACACTAACGTAGGCCTACCGTTAGTCCTGCCCCTGTATCTAGGTGTGAGCTAAGCCTTGGAACAAGGAACCCAGCCATGGCCAGGATAGAAAAGTTCTCAGGAGACAACTAGTTCTGCAGCCCACTTCTTTCTTTCGCAGGCCCTGTGCAACTTCACTCCAACTCAAATTCTCTTTCTCCTAACACTCACCTAAGCTTTTCTCAAAACTGCTCATTGTGAGTAGTCACTGTATACAGGAAACATGGAAATGTTGGTGGGTAGGGACCTCTATAGGTCACCTAGTTCTAAATCTAAATCTTTCCAGTTTGTGGCTTTTATATGCATTTTATTTGGCACTTGACAGACTATTAACAATATTTATTATTTTTTTTCCTCAAAGAAACAATGCCACACAGTCTAAATCCTTTAATCCTAAATTAAGCACTTTTACTTTGACCTCTGTAACAGTGTAGACCAGAAACAATTATATTTTCTTTAATCAATATTTCTTTTTTCCCTACTGTGAATTGAGTGCAGCGCAAAGACCTATCAGCAAACGTTCCATGCAGGTCACAGAATAAGAAGTATTGATCAAAAGGAAGACAGTTATTTCTCCTTTGCATACATTGTACAATGAATGCAAAAGTTGTCTTATTCATTTAACGTAAGGAATCCCAGTGATTTCCTGCCAGTGCTTTCACAGGGGGCTCCCCAAAACCTCATCCTTCTACTTCTCATCATAGAGTAAAGTGCTTTCACAAAAATAGAGAACCTAGCCACAAAAAATAATATTTTATTATTTAATAAATATTGTCTCCCCACTTTTTGGAAGCATATCCAAAAAGAAAAGCAATACCACAATAAATAGCCCTGAGTGGCATCATTCATAAATGCGATGCTGACAACATAATGAGTACATTACTGGATGGGCAGTTTGTTTGAAATGGGAGATGAAGAACCCTTACACAGATGTGTGTATACAGGATGACTATGCATTTTTCTAGAAGCAAGTGAAATCTTCTGGGACAGAAAACTGCCCCCTACTTCACCTTCATATTGTTGCTGAATTGCAGTCAGGAGTATCTTGGTGCCTTAAATGAAAGTAGCACATCACTTACACAACGGTCACACAGGTCAACACCCCTCCCAAGCATGTCCTAAAGATACCTGACAGTCTAGGCCTCCCAAATACACTGCAGCATTTGCAGTATTTAAGTCCTCAGTACGAGCCCACCTCATTGGCCTCATCAGGGAAATGAGTATTCCACCCTACATGAAAGACGTAAATTCCAAACTTTTTGCATAAGATTAATGCACCACTTACAGTATAAGTCTAGTAATTTTGTCTAATATCTGATTTTGCCAACATACAGTCTCACAAAACCTGCGTGCAACATTGACATACACCTGCAAACACGTAAGTAGTTTTAAAACTATTTTGGAGAGCATATCATTATTCAGTTACTAAGGATTGGGGAAAACATGATGTAAAATACTGCATTACAACCTCACGCAGCTCTTCAGCATTCTGACAAGATCGTTCTGTCTCAAATTAATAACACTGCTGAAAATAAGAGAACACTCACCAACATCCATGTGTCTATCACTTTTCAGTTAATGTAGTTTTTTAGAAACAAGAAAATTTACTCAGTTTTTTACAATAATGTATACCCAAACTTACTTAGGGTAGGTGGATATTTATAAATGCAACTACAAAGATATTTTTCACTAAACATAATAAATAAATGCAAGCTGAAAAAAAAGCTAATGTGTTGGCTTATATTTTGATTTATTAAAGTTTCTTGAAAGCCAATGCTGAAGCTGCATACGGGTCCTTTTTGTTGGAGCAACAGGAAATACTCAAAGACTTGCAAAGCTCCAGTGACTTCCCCACGCTTACACTGTCACTCATTATGCTTCACAACAGTAAAATCACAGTGGTAGTACAGCCACAGAGAAAAAGAAGGCTGAAAAGGACATTGTTAGTGTTCTCCTCGCCACACATGAAGGCAGCAGGATCAGCTATCTATGTTCCTTTAGGAGAAACAAGACATTCTTAAAGAGACTCCTGATGATGATAGCAGTATCAGCTCTCATATCAATCTTCTATAGTGCTTCATTATTCATACTGCCAGAAAGTGTTTCCTAATGGCTAATTTTAACCCTTTCTTTTTTCTTAGGCTAATTTCAAAGCTCATTAGTTTTTCTCCTAATCATCACAGTTCTAGAGAACAGATTTCTTCCCTCTTCTCCACAACAAATCTTTATATATTTGAAAACTGGAATAGAATGCTATTGTTACAGTGTTCCAGTGTACAAAATCACATTTTTTCTAATACCATTCTTCTTTGTAGGTATATGAAGTCTAACAAGAAATAAAGGACAGTTTCCATCGCCTTGCTCTCTACATGCTGAAGTCGTCTCCATAATAAGACCAACCTGGGTATCTATAAACTCTTTGTATTAGAAAACCTTACAACTTCATACACATCTTTCACAACACTTAAATTACCAAACTAAGGGTAGGAGATTCAACAGGTCAAATAATTCCCTCTTTCCTCAGGAGATCATACTTAGTTAAATTTTAATCAGTATTCTGACTTATTTCTCTGTATAACAGAGTGCAGGTAATCAGACCAACAGATTTTCCATATAGTAGGCTTTACTTATGATGTCTACTATCAGAATCAGTACTGTTAACCATTATCTAAAGTGCCATTAAGGTGGAAGTCTTCACAACAAGTGATTTGAACAAAACCCAAGCGCTAGGTTGTATGTTCTTGAGTGCCACCTACTGGCAGTTAAGCTGTTCAAACTGTCTTACAGCTAACTGAGCTGGCCCAGGGCCGACTACACTGAACAAATAATAAGTAGCTTGCCATGTTGAGCTCAGTGTTTAATTTCCTGTAACCACAGGCAGTATAAGAGGGTCTTCTGGGCAGTAAGTGTGTGAGTTGCACAAAAAAACTTCATCTCTAATGTGTTCCTGTATCACTGCTGATGGAATCCAGGGAGAAAGATATTCTATGTCATCATATGATAATATGATTCCAGTTAATTTCAACAGAGGTTTATTACTGCATGATAAAATTTACACTAATCTCTTACCATGGCAAGTTTTATAGAATTTCAGAACCCTGAACAATGGGATTTTATAGAGATACCTACTTATGGGCCATAACAAACATAATTTAACACTATCTTAGAACCATTATTTTTGACATACGAAATGGAAGTACTCCTAACTTTTATCAGCACATACAACCAACATATAGCCTATTAGCCCCTAGATCTCTATTCCATAGCATTTCTCTGTGTGCTGGTTTGGCGGGATTTTTTGTAGCGAGGGAAGGTTCCCAAGAGTTGCTGCGGTAACAAACTGAGAAGCTCCCCCTGCTCCAAAACCAGCCGAAGAGCCATTAGAGGGACAATAGATGTGCCTCTG
Source organism: Hemiprocne comata (assembly GCA_020745705.1). Lineage (NCBI taxonomy): Eukaryota > Metazoa > Chordata > Aves > Apodiformes > Apodidae > Hemiprocne > Hemiprocne comata. Next base: position 45,264,443 of record CM036616.1, read on the forward strand.
CGATTAACATACGAAGGAACTGATATAAAACCTGAGCAGAGCGAGCACTTAGTAGGTAGCAAGAAAGAGGAGCTGAGTGGGAGAGGTGGGAGGCAGTGCTGGGACAAAGATCCCGGTAGTTTATGAGCAAGAAGGGGAAGAAGGTCCCAAAGCAGAAGTTTCCCTGCAACCTATGGCGAGATTGCAGGCTATCCACCCCGCCCCGGCATTCATAGAGGAACGTGGTGGAACATTCCCTGTAGGCGCCAGGAGGGGTCCTCACTATCCAACGGCTGCTCAGAGCGCCCTTCTCCGGCTGGTGCGCTGCCCCAGTTAGGTCCTCTCCTGCTCGACCTTCCAGACCTTGCAGGTACGCTCGGTCGGAATCCAAGCACGAGGCAGACTGAGCCAGGCTGTGCTGAATATAAGCAGCCAGGGCTGTGAGGTCACAGTCCCTCACCTGATGACATCACATTCACCCCTTTGTGACATCACAATCACCCCTTTGTGACATCACCTGCCACCTCTTCGGAAGCCACCCCTGCAGGCGCATGGCATCGGGAGAGAAAAGAAAAAAATAATTTTTTTTTTGTTGTTTTCAGCTTCTGCATTTCCCTGCTTGATCCCCTGAAACGAACATCCGTGACTCTGTGTATTATGTCCCTGGTGAGGGAGAAGGGGAAGAAGGTGCTCAAGCAGAAGTTTTCCCTGCAACCTATGGCAAGATGGCAGGCTGTGCCCCTGCTTTCATGGAGGAACTTGGTGGAACATTCCCTGAAGATGCCAGGAGGGGTGAACTTGGCCAGTGGACTTGGATTTTGTGGTGAGTGGACTATGATTTGCTACCAGTGGAGTTGGATTGTGCAGCTGTGGAGGACCCCAGCGCCAGGGGAGGTGACTGTTCCCAAAGAAGCCCCTGACTCTGTGGGAAGCCTGTGCTCTAGCAGCTTACTTCCCACTCTGTGGGAAGGACTCATGAAGGAGAGGTTTGTGGAGGACTCTCTCCCATGGGAGGGACCCCGTGGGGAAGCAGGAGGGGACTGTAAGGAATCCTTCTTCCTGAGCAGGAAGGAGCGGCAGGAACTACCAGACTGTGAACTGACTCTAAACCCCATCCCCTGTCCTCCTGTACTGCTGAGGGGAAAGAAGGAGAGAAATGGGGAACAAAGTAATTTGGGCCTGGGAAGAAGGGAGAGGTGGGGTAATGTATGTAAGCCCTGCTCTTTGTGTTTGTCTGTGTCCTGTGTGCATCTGATTAGTGTAAAATTAAATTACTATTTTTTCCCCAAGTTGAGTCTGTTTTGCCTGTGACCTTAATTGGTGAAGAACCCTCCTTGCCCTTTGTCTCTACCCATGAGCTTCTTGTTGGTCTTTGTCCTCCTCATACCAGAGTGTGTGTGAGGGGGGTAGCTGAGTGAGCAGCCATGTGGCTTTTTCTTTGTTGTCATGTTATTGGTGAGCCAGCCAGGAGAGAGACAAGAAACCACAACACTCTGTTCCCTAGGAAGAATTCTAGTAGTAGTTAACAGGCTACCTTGCTTCTTTAAGACTTCAGCCTGGGCAGCCCAGTGTCTATTTACAGTTGGGTGAAGTGAAGGTAGATTTTGGTGGAAGACTGAAGAGAAGTGCAAACTCATCTGAGGACCCACATCAATATTTTTAATTAGCCACTTTGCTGCTGTACCTACAGAGTTAACAGAACCCTAAAAAACACATAAGCTGAAAAGAAAAATATTAGCCTGTATTATAGGATATAATGATGGCCAAAAAAAATGTTTTGTTTTCTATGGGTGTCAAAACAACTGTGTTTTAACCTTGACCATATAAGCCTGTAAAATTGTCCTAATTTCTTCTTCTCAGTAACATCAAAGAGAGTGGTGGCTCCTTTCCTAATCATTCTGCTACACTGCGTAGAGAGAAAAATCACCTGGGGTTTTACACTGCAAGTCACAAACATTACCACAAACAAGGAACAAGAAATGCTGTTTCACCAAACTGCAATTAAACCTGAATATGAACTATTCATACTAATTTCCCTAACAGCATTTAAAACATGATGCAAATTACTCATGACATGACTTTGACAGGTACACTACCTCACCTGCCTCTCCTAGCACCCGCCTCTGGCCCAGTGTCACAGAGCCTGAAGCACTACAGCTGCATGTGCACTTCTGTTTTGGCTTGGGGCAGGGGTGCAAATTCAAAGCAAATCCCCCACTGTCTCCAAGCACCAGGTCAGACCATAAATCAGTCTTGGTGCATACAAAGTACTTTCCTCTCAGAGGAAGCAAAATCTGGATTTCCACTTGGTGTGCACTCCAAATGTGCTCCAGTCCCTTGTTAGGTGCGTGAAGGTTTCCGGCACTTCACCCTTTTACCAGTCACTGTATACTGCATTTCCCCTAGGAAATCACTCAGATACAGTCCTACAAGGTTTTCTGTGGCAACATCAGGCATACGGCAACAACCAGGAAGGGTCAAAGACATAAAGACCTGGGATGACATGGTCAAAAAGATCTTGTCTGCACAAAGCTGTAGGTGGAAAAGTATGACTGAGGGGACAAGAGAAGTCTCATCAGCTACAAAAACACCTGTGGTTGGTGGAGAAAAAGGGAAGAAAGACTCAGAGAAAAAAACTGGGAATCCTTCCATTACATTCACAACACTGTCAGTCTTCACAGGTTACCAATTTTCCTCCACTCTATTTGACATCTTCGTACATATTCAGCATGCCCTTCCACTGCATCCATGAAGACGAAATCCTGTAAAAGTCAAATAGCCACAGACACTTCCATGTACAATGGGGTAAATAGAGGGAAATGGGACATGGACTCTGTCCTGGTTTAAGCTAGGATGAAGCTAATTTTCCTTTTACTGATTTTTTTTTCCTTCAGTAAGCTCTTTTTTTAACTAGCAGCAAGTGTTCCAGCTAGTGGACTGATAACACTGGAATGTTTATGTTTCTGCTGAGACTCCAAGGTTGCTTCTTAGCTCTGCTGCTACAGAGGCTACCAGGGCAGGAGAGTTGTATCTATAACCCCTCCAGTGGGGGGGGGCTGGACTAGACAGACAGCAGAACTGACCAAAGGTATTCCATTCCATAGATCTATGTAAGCTCTGAGGAAGGTCAGAGATCACAGAAGACAACTTCCTTCCTGCTTCTTCTTCCCTTCTCTTCCGTCCATGGCCACTATACAGCATCATGTCTCCTATACCTGTTTCCCCTTTGGGTTGTGGTCTGTAAATAAGATACTAATGGTGCACCAATATATTCATTATGGGTCTCCTATTTATAAATCTGTTATGTATTATAAGTATATATATATATTTATAAGTATGTTATATATATATACGTTTATAAGTACATATGTCGTATTGCATATAGGGAATTGTTCCCTCAGAAACACGCATAAAACAATATATACGTTGATTTAGATATATAGATATGGAAATATGTGAGATTGTGTATATGTTTGTCTCAAACAGGGAAAGAGGTAAGAGTTTGGACAAGAGCCTACTAGGGTACAGACACAAACATACACCACACAGGAACCAAGTCGCTGCCATAAAAGCCACGGGGTGAGATGTGAGAGACGGACTCTATAATGGCCTTTAATCCAGCGACATCTACTGACCAGTCCTGGCGATGCGCCCCCCCCCGGCACTCGTGGGGAGAGGACAGAGGTACCAGGCGCATGCGCACAGGACTACAGACTACAGCTCCCAGGAGGCACGGCGGGGCCGGAACCGGAAGAGGAGCAGTGAGGCGCGCGCTCTGTGAATTCTATACGGATCCAGCCGCCGCGGTGAGCGTACCGCTGCGGAGGCTGCCGTGAAGGTATACGGCGTCTTTTCCTGTGGTTGTTGGCGTGTGAGCGCACCGAACAGACTGTCTCAAGGGAAAGGACGTGGATCCCGACCAGGGATTGGCTTCGGCCGTACCCCGGTGGTGAGAATTGCGAACATCTTACTAACATTCCTACAAACATTCCTACATAATATTCACACATACCAGACACTCACTTCTCTTTTCCAATATTCTTCTATTTCCCAAAGGCTCTCTCCAGGCTTTCCCTCTTATCCCTGTCCGGGAACGGGAACAGGGGGGAAGGGGAGAGGTTCTCTCTTGTTTTCTGTATGTGTCGTTATTGGTATATAGATGTAGTGTTGTATAGCTGTTGGTATATGGATATATAGGTGTGGATATAGATATAGAGATAGACCTTGTGTGTTAGTTGATATCAGACTTGCCAAACCCTCAGTGCCTTTAATAAATCTATTGATTCCTAAGCGTTGTTTGTGAGTGTGACGGGGAGTGGTCCTCAGCCCTCGATCCCCCGAGGTGGGGGTGTGGGTCGCGGCTTTACCTATCTTGGTCCGCGACAGCCAGTGTCTGGAGAGGACTCCATCCATCCATCCATCATCATCGACACCTAGGCTTTTACATTCCTGACCCTCATAACTCTAGCCTTATGTCTAGCAGTGCTCTGGGACTTTTCAGGACTCCTCACAGCTCAGGAGATGCTGTGGGAGTAGCTGAAGGTGGCAGGAGGCAAGAGGCTTTTGCACATTCCTGAACATACTTGTATACAATTGTACATATAATTAAAGCTGTCTAGTTTAGTTTTCAATCCAGCTAAGTCTCTCTCCTTAATTCTCTCTCTCCTTCCCTACCTGGGTGGGAGGGGGAGGGGATCAAGAGCTTGTTGTCTCTGGTTTAATTGCCGATCCTGAGTCAACCCTTGACAGGCTCCTTTGCAATGCAGACAATGCAGGCATGGCAGAACCCCCAATGCACAGAGACACATAAACACTGCAAACGTTACCGTCCCTGCTTCTGTGCACAAGGTTTTATATGGGTAATGGTAGCAAGGGCTATGATATGGCACTATCTGTGTGAGACAGGACAGTGTGGCATTCCTTAGAGTGGCCCACTTAAGGGGACAACAAGCAATCAATCAAAAATATGTGGGTTGAGTTTCACTTGGACAACCCCAAACCATAGATGAAATGGTGACAGATGACCAAGGGAAACAGACTAAATCTGATTCAAAGTAAAATGCCCAAACCATATTCAGAGAGGATACAAGCTCTTCAGCATCACCTGCTTGAAACTACAGACTCATTCCTATTGATTGCTAAGGTCAACACCATGAAATCTCTGACAGCCCAAGGAAGTAAGGCAGACAAGACCCTCTGTGGAGAGACCATGTGCCTAGCACAAACCTGGCCAGGTTTAATCTTTGAGGCAAATATGGATTGATTAAAAAGCATTCACAATGGAAAGCCCACTGTGCATACTCTAGCTGACAAAACCATTGCGGGAAGACAGTTCCTTCAACTGCAGACACTGCATGAGCTTTGGTGTCATAGGAGCATGCACCAAAAGCTGATCTTTGGCTGACTTTGTTCTACCTGCCTACGAGGTAGCTTTATGCAAGGGACAGTATAGGAAGGGTGAAGGAGAAAGTACTTGCCCTATGTAGAGCACTACAACAGTTCCCTAACAATCAATCTTAGAAAATCTGCAATGTAAAGGGAATTTAACACTCAATGAGCCCAACAGAGGGAAAAAAGCTATCAACTGATGTAACTAAATTAACTAAAGATGGACAACTGATTTATACACAATTTGCAAGGGGCATCTTAAAAATTTACGGTATAAATAACCTTAATACTTGTCACGTTTTCTTCCCCACCTGACAGTGAGGACTTTACCCCATGATTAGAAGCTATGTCAAGTGACAGCTAAAGAAATAAAAACCAGCAAGGTTTCATTGTGTTCAGAAGCACCTCTTAGAAAAGAGGCCAATCATGTTGTGGTGCAGTAGTCAAGTGACATTCACAAAAACTTTGAAAGGTTCAAATACATTAACACGAATGCAACAAGTGCTATATACAGCATAAAGACACAGAGCCTGGTCCTCACCTCTGACAACTTTTTAACACAATGCTTCTAAGTCAGTGGAGCTATTCCTTATTTACATTACAGTACAAAAATGTACTTTTGCTGTATTTTTTCAACTCAACACCATCTGTTTCACTCTTGCTTCAGTGTTGGCTTTAGTTTTGACAAACATAAGTCATTCTTTTAGATATGATTTATTAGTTTTCAACTGAAGAAATACAAAAAGAGAGAAAAGGTAAATTGTCAGACCGAGAAGAAAAGGAGAACACTTTTGACTGGATAGGCATCTACCTGCTTTTCATTGCTTTGGAAATCACCTTTTTAGGATATCTGATTATGGAAATAATGCTTTCCCAGTTAAAAAAATAAAAATATGGAGTTCTGCTGACTGAAGCCTGCAAGACTCAATGTATGGATTCAGGAATCCATTTACCTACATTTCCTCGTGGGACTAGCTCTCACCCTAATCTCGTACAAGAGTGTAGATTGCATGCAGCTCTACTACATAACCAGTGCTCCGAAGACAGGATTAGGCCTGACAGCTGGTTAAATATTCAGTTTACAAAGGATTAAAAAAATAATAGCAAGAAAAAAACCCTTTTCTGTTTTCAAAACTTGGACAGTGTAAAAGAAAAAGTTTCAAAACAATTTTGAATTGTAGCAATGAACATGCCTTTCTTCAATAGGGCAGTTTGGTCTCAGAGTCCAAAGTCCAGGGGTTGGAAATCTGGTGCTCAGCCTTAGTACTTCTCACTGATTGCCACCAGGACAACTCGTGATTGCCAAGCTTGCCTGACTTCAGCTGGTACTGAGGTAGGCAGACATATAAGCTTTTTGGTCCTGAAAGCAGAACAGCTATGAAAGCATGGTGCTGCAGCCATGTAAATTTTTTTGGCTGTGATTTAGGTTTTATTAACTTGGACACAGCTTCAGGCTAACATAACTGGCCTACTTCTGATTGCACAAGTGTGGTCAGGGCAGCTCTGCCTTTCATCCTACATGGATGTGTTAGAAGTTTCTTCATCTGTAAAAATAAAGATCTTATTGTTCAGCTATCCTTACAATCCTGTGAGGAATGATTTTTGCAATGGCTCAAATAAATGGCATATATTATTGATAAAGAGAGTTCTTAGTTTCAGATATTTAAAACTGGAGTCAAATTCTGAATTGTACTTGCTATCCTTTTGCTTCTCTCGTCATTCTTTTGGCTCCTACTGCTTTGTACTATGCTCCAATGAGGCAACAGCAGTCTCAGAAATGAAGCTGCGATAAATCTTAGAGCAATCTCAAAATAAAACAGAAAGAAACTCACATGGCAGAGGTTAATTCTGAAGGTTTGCCATAGTTCTGAAATTCAACCAAACTGATTATGCAACCAGCTTGGGCTGTGAACACATAGATAGGGAAGAGATGTTCAAAGCATGTATCTGGAGCACACTGAGCTGTTGGAGCTCTGTGCAAGGAAGCATACTATAGATTTGAAAAATTAACAAGAAAGATTAGGGAACGAGCAAGCTGTGCATTTGGAAAACATGCATTTGGGGGGAAAAAAAGAAAAAAAGATACAGTTAGCCTCCATATATCCAGGGGTAAGTCTGACACTTTTAAGACAGAGCAAACTTGTATTTTAAGAACCACATCACGTATCCACTGCTTTTTAGACCTAAAACAGCACAATTGTATATGCATTAGTCCCAGTAAAAAATGCAGAGCAGATTACTCACTGGTGCAAAGCTATCAAAGTGCTTAGTTTTAAGAAAGCTTTTTTAGTTGGTAATGTGTCAGAGATGTCCAGTTCAGAGATATTCCAGTGCTTTAGAAATTCAGGTGTAATTCCACATAAGCCACCAAAAACCAGAATTTTCTGGTGAACTTGGCACACATGCATTATCAATCAGATAACTCTCAATTAGTAAATAACTCATTAATACCTGCAGATAACCTTGCCTTGCACCTACAGACAGTCTGTGGCACAGTGTCAGCATCAGGGATATATGTAGAGCACATAGTTCTCAGATGATGCACACTTCACCTTCTGCTCTTCAAAGCTGTCCCGTGTCTCCAGACTACAATTTACAAGTTTTCGAAACTTACAAACACACTACATATGCTCTAAAAGCTTAATTTACAGCAGTGTTATATAATCTGCATATGCACTTTATCTGGGTCTCAACCCTTCTCTCTTCCAAATACTCTGACAAATGGGAAAAAGATCATACAATAGTTACACAACTGTATTTTACTTTTGCACTAAATCTCTCTCACTTGAGTGAAAGAGCCATTGTCATGCTGCAAAGAGATTCCTGTCTATAATTCATTTTCTCTCTTACACTCACTAAAAATTGCACAGAAAGGACTGAGAGATGAGAGCTCGCAGATGTCCCTACAAGGTCACTCCATCATCCCTGAAAGGTAATCGCAGTTGTGAGAGGTTGCCAGTGACTAGGAAGAGGCAAATATTCCACCCATTTTCAGAAAAAGGGAAGAGGACAGATCTGGGGAGCTACTGCCCAGTAAACGTAAAATCAGTGCCTTAGAGGAGCAGGAAACATTACCTTCCTTGGCAGGATTATGAGGCTGTTTTCAGGTAGATGAAAGGGTCAAAAGTGAAAAGGAATAACGATCCTATATTTCATAGAATCATAGAATGGTTTGGGTTGGAAAGGACCTTAAAGATCATCTAGTTTCTACCCCCCTGCATGGGCAGTGACACCTCCCACTAGATCAGGTTGCTCAAGGCTCCATCCAACCTGGCCTTGAAGACCTCCAGGGAGGGGGTATCCACAACCTCCCTGGGCAACTTGTTCCAGTGTCTCACCACCCTCACAGGAAATAACTTTTTCCTGATGTCCAACCTGAATCTCCCCTCTTTAAACTTCAAAACATTGCCCCCTGTGCTCTCGCTACACACCTGTGTAAAAAGCCCTACCCCAGCTATCTTGTGGGCCCTCTTCAGATATTGGGAAGCTGCTATAAAGTCACCACAAAGCCTTCTCTTCTCTAGGGTGAACAACCCCAACTTCCTCAGCCTATCTTCATAGGGGAGGTCTGTGGGGGACATACCCCACATGGACATTAAGGTTTGCCCCACATAAACTTTGATATGATTCTCATGGCTATTAGGCCATAGGCAGGAAGATGTGGACCTAAGTGAGGACTGCTAGGGTCCGAAGGTGGGAAACCAATGGCGGGAAAATCGATACAATATTGCAACCTCAGGCGAGCGCCTCAAGACTGTGGAGCGCCTAAGAGCCAATCAAGGAGCGGATCCAAAAGTTGCGCTCCAATCAGAAGCTGGGACTTCTGCTATAAAAGGAGGCCCCCGCAGCCGTTTGCTGCTGCTGCGGGTCCGGGATCAAAGAAGACGGAGGAGAAGAGGAAGCCGATCGCCGCCTGCCGCCGCCAGCCGCCGCTTTCTGCACGCTGCACCGTGGGGCTAGAGCTGAGGCCAAAAGCTTTTCTAAAGGCTCTTTGGAGCTGGGGTCTCGCGTGCTTGCCCTTGAAGCCATCGTAAGGAAGAGCTGGCCAACAAGAGCCGAGGCTGGTCCTCGACTCTATCAGGACGAGAGGCGTAAGAGACTTTCCCTAAAAGCCGCCTCTCCCTGCCAGCTCTTCCCTTACCCCAAATTCCCCGGGAGGTGGGGGGGGGAGTGGGGATAAATTTCCCTTACCTTCCCTTCCCTTTGAACCTTCCCGATTGGCGCAGGTGTAGATTTAATCCCCTCAATTTTGTTGTATTCTGTGGTTGCTGGTTTCTTCCCCTTTAATGTTACACTGTATGTTGTGCCTTCAACGATTATAAAGTAAAAAGCACATAGTTTAAACTTCCCGAGACTGGAGTTTTCCCTTTTCTCATTCGATATCGTTTAAATAGCCATAGTAGCGGGGTGTATAGGTGGTATAAAAGCGGGACTTGCCACTCGAGTCCCTGATTACGTGATTCTGGGTTTCTATTTCTAAACAGAGTGTTTGGTGTGTGTGTGAGACGCGGCACAAGCCGCGAAGCGAGTGTGGACTCCTGAACTGTGGTTCCGTTCTCCCATGAGGGAAACGGCCAGTGACAGAGGAAGCGTAAGTCATGAAAGGACAGCGTGAAAGCGCGCGTGTTTGGGAATACAGAGTGCAAGACTGAGTTTGTGCGCTTGCTCTAAAGACACAGCACTTTATAAATCCGGCCCGCGAAACACTCGCTTCCACCCATCCAACACTCTCCATCAAAACACACATTAAGAAGGAGATTTGTTTATAAATCTAATAAAAACCTGTTAGCATTAGGAGAAACAGATGCAATCAATTCCTGACTGCTATGGTGAAGGTTATCAGAGCACAGAAGCTGTCCTTCCTGTGTCACAGAGGTCCCTGTATTCCTACAAAACAAGATTTCTTGCTGCAAAAAGATATAAAACACTACTTGCCTGCAGTGTTTCTGGATCTTCACTCCTCTTCATTCCTTTTTGGTCTTCCTTGGTGGCCAGGCCAAACTTGGAAGATCATCTGGTTTTCTCCCTTATGGTGCCATCCTCTTGCAATCTTCTAACTGGAATGCCACTCAATGAGGTCTCGCAAAAGCTGCATCTAAAGCAATCCTTCCTGCCAACATCAGAAGGTTCTCTCTTCTTTAGAGGGAATTTTCTTTTTTTTTTTATTTTTTCATTTCTGAACAGCAACATTTTTTTTCCTGGTCTCTTTCTGTGATTTGCAAAATATCTTGTTATCTCTCTTAATATGGAGTTCCTTGGGAGAATTTTGGAAAGCCTTTTGTTTCTTTGAGATCTGTCAAGTTTAACATTGTTAGTCTGTCATGGTTTGGCTCCAGGTTGGCAGTCAAACCAATAACAATAATGCTCTCGATCCTCCCCCCTCCCCCAAGGTAGGGAAAGAGGGAGAAAAAATGAGAGAGAGAGGTTTTCTGGGTTGAAAAGTGAAACATTGATTTTAATTATTAGTGATAAGGGAATATGTATATTTGTAAAGGGATGTGCAACACCCAATCCCCTCCCTCCTCCCCCAGTGACTCTCACAACAGCTCTTCTTCTTGGTGGCTCCCAGCTGAAGGGGGGAGTGTCCAGGCGCACGGACGGGGCCCTCGGATGTTGGCTGTTAGGAAAAATGGGAAAAAAGAGAGAGAGAGAGCCAAAGAGAGGGTGATAGAAGCAACAGTAAGCAGAAAAAGAGAGAGAAAAAAAAAAAAAGGCTTGACTTCCGTGATATCTTAGCCTATACTGAAAGCCAAATAGAGAAAATATTATGAGAAGGGAATATTCTGATTTGCTGATCCTGCCTTCAGTCTAATCTGCTCCCCCGTAGGGGGGGAGGCTGCAGACAGTCAGAAGTGACCTTGGTCATTATCAGTCCACAGGTGCTGCTAAAAAGTTCACTGAAAGAAAAAAAAAATCAGCTAAGAGAAAGTTTGCTTCACCCTGGCTCAGACCAGGACATAGTAACTTTCACTCAATTCTTGAGCTAGCAATTTACAGCCCTATCATCCATTGATTTCAGTGATGTATTTACCTTATTTTAAGAAGTATACTCAGTGGAGCTGTGCAGAGTGGAGAGAGACACTCAGGATGAAAGCTGAGGACAGAAGTGCTTCATAGAGTAAAAAAACAATAACTGGAAGGAAAAAAAAATGCTCTTTCTTCAGAAGCTAACTGGTAGAATGTGACTTTAATATTAAAAGGACAAATTTTTGTCTCATATACGCTCTTAATTTCAAATCAATCTTAGAAAATATGATACCACTTTTACTGCAATAAGGTCGGAATACATTTCAGGGCCCAGAGAGGTTGTGGAGTCTCCTTCACTGGAGACATTCAAACCCGCCTGGACAAGTTCCTGTGTGATGTGCTCTAGGTGACCCTGCTCTGGCAGGGGGGGTTGGACTAGATGATCTTTCGAGGTCCCTTCCAACCCCTAGGATTCTATGATTCTATGATTCTATTGCACTGAATCCTAATGATCAAGCAGCACTGCTTCAAATACTATAACAACAAGCATTAAAATATGATAAATAAAATGAAGTAATTATAAGATTCTAAAGATAGACTCAAATAAACAGCCTGGAAGCCAACATAGCTTGAAATAAGGATTCAAATATTGCAGTGATTATTCCTATATTCTGAAAAACTATAGTCAAAGGAAATGGAAGGAGTTACTGTCTTACCTTTTCTATGTAGAAGGGTTTAAAGTCTTGTGCACATACTTGTTTTAAGTACAATAGTAAAAGACCATCTTTTCTACTTCAGAAATATAAGTAACATCCATTTATGTTTAATGCTGTTCATGGTGGTACACGAAGAACCAAATCCCATGACTGCAAGCTTTCTCAGTCATTAACTGAAAAGGAAAGGTGGTGAATTTAAGTCATCTTCCAACATTTCCAGCCTTTTTTTTCCAGACAAATTATATTCTCTTCTCTTGAAGACTAACACAATCTCCTTTCTTCTTGATGCATTGGGTCACTGTGATGTTCCATGAAACTTAAACTTCATACTGCTTTTACACTTGGACCAGCAGAGGCAGACCTAACAGCATTCCAGCAGAAAGAAAAGCGTGAGCAAAGACTTAAGGAAAAAGGACCAACTCAGCCTTTCTTCAAAAGCTCCATCTTTCCACACCAACCACATTCTCATTCCCTGGACAAACACTACCTAATCCCTGCATCCCTAGACTGATGCAGCATCACTGATGATGCAAAGAGCTTGAGCCAGAGCTGGGGTCCTCCTGCCATGAACAGCAAATCAGAAATCAAGTCAGCAAGGCTAGAGACAGGCCCTGAGTTAAACACTAGCAGCTTCTGCAGCCAGCAACAGAACAGAAAGAGGAATTTCGCTATCTTCAATCACACAGGTATTCAAAAACATATTCCTTGACATCCAGAGCACAAAACTGGTGGCAAACATCAACTGCTAAGGCAGCACAGGCTGCTCTGGCTCTTCTCTTCCAGCACAGATTTAGCAGACATCAGGACCATGTCTGGTCCAGGCAATCCACAGCCATAGGCAACTGCCTTTGTTAACTGTAGCTAAACTCAGTTCTGTACTATTTCCAAATTTAGTAGCTTTTTCTTCCGAAATAAAATACATGGAAATATAATAAAAGTCTGAAAAAACCTGACATAATACCTTAAGTTCACATATAAAAAACAAACTAGAAGACAAACTAGAAAAAAATTGGTTCAAGTGACCTTCATATATCATGCTGTTGGTTTTTTTCTTCTCAGTAGATGCTCTTTATAACAGACTATGTGAGAATGTTTAGCACATTAATGGATTGCTGCGCTATAAACCAGGAAGCTAGTTAGTTTTAATAGGCTAAACAATTAACCATGAAGAACATTTCACACTTCCAAGCCTAGACAAATTGATGTCAGTTCTTACTGTTGATGAAAATATTTATAAAATGTCATTCCTCTGACAGAAATCTTGCTCCCTAATCAAGGATTCAGACTCTTATTGTTGTACTTTACTGTATCTGAAAGCGGAAATTCAGTATCTATAAATTCAAGAATTTATATGCATGTGAAGCCTTCTAGTTATAAGAAATGTAGTCTGAATGGAGTTCCAGTCCTGAAGGACAGAAAATTGTTACACCTGACACCATTTGGCACATCCTGATTTTTAGGGTGCTGATTTATTCATAGCTGAATTCTGACCTCTGTTTTGAAAACTTCATTTAAAGAAATCTGAGCTTCTCACTCTGCGTGGAAATGAACTGTATGTTGGGTTTTTTAAATTTTTCTCTTTGTTATTGTGGAGAGGTTTGGATCTGTGTTTCCTAATTATTAAAAGCAAGTCTGTATGGTGACATTCGGATAGGATTGAATCCAAATTTCAACCTTCATAATGTTCATATTTTGTTATTATGGTTACAAGAAGTCCATATTATACCTCCATAACTGTGACTTTTGGAATAGAAAACAGAATATTGGACAGATCTTAATTTTTATGCCACGCACACTTCCATATGCACTAAAACATCTTATTCCTAAATTTTCTTTCCAACTTCCAGGAATTTAAATTTCCAGATTTTTTACCTTCTTCTGCCCATTCTGACCAGTTAAAAATTGCTTTCTGTCATGCTGAGACAATAAATACCATGCCTGTTGTATGTCAACGGGTTTTAGTACATTACATTATGCTCACAGTAATAAATTTTGTATAAATGATATATTTAATTTATGTTGTCTTCTATTATTATACTCTCCAGTTTTCTGACAGCTGTTTAAGGCAAGAGTTAAACCCAATCTCATTATATCTATGTTATGAACTCAGAATGCAGTACCATTTAAAAATAAACATTTCAGAAGCATTTTACATATGAGCCATGGCTATATAAGCTTGACAAAACAAACTAGGGAAGAAGATCTCTCTCCTACGATCACTTACTCCTACTATACCCAGTTCTTTCACCTTCTTCTTGAATCTCTTCTTCCATCACACCACAGAAACAAATGCAGGTTCTCTAGTGCTGACTTAACATGTTGTCATTCTCTTTTTGGGAAGAAGTTTGTTATCTAAAAAGCAAATAAATTTAAGATTTAAAATAAACCACATGGTTTCTTCTTGGCTTTCTTCGCAGTGATTTCTCCTATGAATCTTCAATCTGTGCTTGCTTTCAAACACCGTTGAAAGAAATATTTTGTAGTTAAATACATATTCATTCTTTATCTTAAATGAAGTTCCAAATCAACTATAATCAGGGACAAAGCTTCAGGCCTGAAAAATTTCTCATCCATCCCTAAACTTCAAGCAAATACAGATCATGGTTTTGTTTTGAACTCAAGTCAGCTTCTGTGAAAATCTAGGTCCAACCCCAATTTCTAGACATTTGCAAATATGGAAACATACATAAATACATAATAAACTCAGTCATCCTAGACTAGAAAGGAAGATTAATATCCTTAATCTTTCTCCTCATAAGGAACAGTTTGAAAAAGCTAATTTTAAGGAAATTTCATGTGAAAGCTTTATGCACTGTAAACCAGTTTCTAGGATGAGCGTTTCTCTTCCCATCAACTACAGTAAGTCTGGAGAAACTAATGCCTTTTGCATTTTCAGAGTTGAGATCACAACCTTCAGTATGGGAAGGACTACATGGAAAGCCATCAAGTTCTTCGAGCTAGGAAAGAGAATCAGTTATACAGTGGAAAGTCAGTGTTAGTGCACAAAAGCCCACCTGCCTCATTGAACCTGTACCTGCTCTTCCTGATGTTCTCCAAGAATCATCAGACTCAATGTGTAAGTATGGGTTTTATTTGGATTTGGATGGAGGTAGGCTGAGGGTACTGAGGTTGGGTTTTCCTTGACCAGAGGATGTTTCTAACCCAAGTGAATGTGTTTTCACAGAATCACAGAATCATCAAGGTTGGAAAAGACCTTCAAGATCATCAAGTCCAACCATCTGCCCTAAAACCCCTAACCACTAAACCATCTCCTGAAACATCACGACTACCCACTTTTGAACACCTCCAGGGACGGTGCCTGTACCACCTGTACCACTGTTTTACAGATCCTTTCCATGCCTGCAGCTCAGAGAACATGGGCCTGGTACAGCTGTGTCAAAATTTTGTTTGCTCAAGCAAGAGCAGCTCATTCTAACTAAGTATTTTCCAGCTCACTCCCCAGCACATTAATCAAGATGGTGGCCATCACAGCTGTAGCACCTCAATTTCAATTCACAGCACCTATGACACTAATCTCTTCACCAAGACAACCCTCTTGGTGAGTCCTCTCCTAAACACTTCCAGCCCCCAAAATTTTACCTGAGGGAGGTGCAGACTGCCGCTTGCTTTTATTCTAACCCAGCTATAAGCCTCCAGGCAGTTTCCCAGAAGATGTGTCGCAGCAATGCCCTCTCATCAGCTTGCAATACAGGTGGATGAGTGTGACGAGCAAGGATAGGTGATTTTTCATTGACCAATCTCACAGCTCTGAAGAACCCAAAGAGGCACTCCTCCACCCACTGCTGCTCTCACACTGTGCATTTTTTTCTCACCTGAAATTCCTGCTTTCCATTCACTGCATCTTGCTTTACACAAATACAACACTCACCCACCACTCTCTTCCAGATCATGTGTTCTGAAGCCACAAGGCTACTTTCAGCAAAGAAAGGCATAGAATAAAGCTGTCAAGAACTCTCTCTGTCATGCTGGACCTACCATGAAAAGTGTCAAAATGTCACTGAGAATTATCACCTCCAACTAACTGTAAATTACCACATTTTAAAAAGAAAAAGAATATCAGAAGGAGAAAGCCATCAAGTTGAAAAATCAGCTTTTCATTGCATTGATAAAATTTAATTGGAATTAAAAAAAATAAACAAATTCATGGGACAGAAATTAGTATGCTTTTTCCAGAAAATCTTTGCAGTTCCTTCCTCATGTGGGCAAAGCAGATGTTTCTGGAGGTCCTGAACGATGTCATCTTTCAAGTTAATCAGTCAATAACACAGTCTCCTCCACTGGTCTCAAAAGTCAAAAACACTGACTTAGGTGGAATCCTTTCCAGAAAGTGCAAGAGATGTCACAGCGTACAAAGCACCATGTGCAACAGCAGCATGTTTCCTTAAAGCCTATGACAATAAAAAAACCAACTGCAACTAAACTGTCATATGGACATTCATATTTTACCACTATACATTAACAAACTAATTTATCTTCTTTTCTTGTGGGATCACCCTTTCTAGGAAAGACAGTCCAGTGAAATATTTATTAAGAAGCTGGGGTCCTGTGAAATAGAAGAAATACTTGTTTTGCCCTTGGCCACCTGAAGTTGAGCTGTTACATGACAGAATACAAAGCAGGTGCATGGAAAAAAAAAGGCCATTTAACACTTAAAGGTCAAAACTCACAGTCTTACACAGACACTTCAAATTCCTTTGCAGGATTTTAACTTGAAAATACAATTTATTAATTAAACCCAAGATGTGTAAGTAGAACATTACTGGATAAACAACCTTCACTTTGAAGAAAAGGGAGAAAGAGTCATTATAGCAAATGAAAGTACCTAGGTGCAGGGATGTGAGGCATCAGGAGGGTGTAGGGATGTTTTCTAAAGACAGCAGTTTTAAAAATGCCACTTTTCCTGTTGGTCAAAAACCAGCCACTGGCTGGAACAGCATGGAGAAGAGGCATGTTCCAATCACAGCCACTCTGCCTGGCTTGGAATAGATCACAGAAGACTAGAATACTGAGTACTCAGTGTTTATTTCAATTTTAAATAAAATGTTGACATGTTACTGAAGTATTACCCTTTTAATATGCAGCTAATTCATCCTTACAGCAGCTCCATATTATTATTTTAATTTAAAGGAAGACAAAATAGACATAGATCGGAATAAATTATTTACCAAAATTACATAAGACCAGTGAAAAAGCCAGCATTAAACTTTCTATTAGCTCTAGGTTCAATAGACAAGGCATATCAGACAAGCACTTGTTAAAATGTTTGTCTTTTCCATTAGTTCACCTAGGTATGATTTGAATATTGTACCTTGAAATGAAACTTTACACTATATACAGTCTCTGAAAATCAACAACCATAAACATACCTTTCCAAAAGTCACAATCACACTGAAATTTTAAGCAGTAAGAACAGTCTGCCCTTGAAAAGAACTAAAAAGCAGTTTGGAGCACTGCAGCATTTTTTTTTATTTTTTTTTTTTTATTTTTTTTTTTTGTATAAAAAATACATGGTTCAGTGTGTTTGCCATATGACCAAGGAGCAATTATGAGAAAAAAAATTTCATACAGGATTTTGTCACCATCCAAGCTACCAGAAATTCCTGACCTGTAATGAGGGGGCATCTGGGTTTTCTGCAAGCAATGCCTAAGAGTAATGCTGGGGTGTGGAGAGTTAAAAGTAAATAAAGTACACCTCACCAAGCCATCTCTCCATCAGGACTTCTGTATATTTGAGTCCTGTAGGGCAAATAATTGCCACACAGACATTCCCCTCCAGAGGGCACGCAGAATTTCAGAAGTTCAGAAATTGCCTACGGCATCATCATCTTGCACAGCATTTTGCACAGAAACAACAAAAAGGATCTTAATTGAATAAATTTGAAATCTGCATCCAGCTGGTGTCTGGTGACTAGCAGTGTCCCCCAGGGATCAGTACTGGGCCCAGTCCTATTCAGTATCTTTATTGGTGACCTGGATGTGGGGATTGAGTCCACCCTCAGTAAATTCACAGACGACACCAAGCTGGGGGGGGGAGTGTTGATCTGCCAGAGGGTAGGAAGAGGCTGCAGGAGGACCTGGACAGGCTGGATAAATGGGCCAAGGCTAACGGCATGAAATTCAACAAGACCAAGTGCAGGGTCCTGCACTTTTGCCACAATAACCCCAGGCAGCGCTACAGGCTGGGGGAAGAGTGGCTGGAGAGCAGCCTGGGAGAGAGGGACCTGGGAGTGCTGGTGGACAGCCGGTTTGTATCAGGAATAGTGTGGCCAGCAGGAGTAGGGATGTAATTCTCCCCCTGTACACAGCACTGGAGAGGCCTCACCTCGAGTACTGTGAGCAGTTCTGGGCCCCTCACTTCAAGAAGGACGTTGAGGTGCTGGAGCGGGTCCAGAGGAGAGCAACAAGGCTGGTGAAAGGACTAGAGGGAAAGTCTTATAGGGACAGGTTGAGGATGTTGGGGTTGTTTAGCCTGGAGAAGAGGAGACTCAGGGGCAACCTTACCACTCTCTTCAACTACCTGAAGGGAGGTTGTAGTCAGGTGGGGGCTGGGCTCTTCTCCCAGGCAACTGGTGACAGGACAAGAGGGCATAGCCTGAAGCTGCTCCAAGGGAGGTTTAGGTTGGATATTAGGAAGCACTTCCTCACGGAGAGGGTGATTAGACATTGGAATGGACTTCCTAGGAAAGTGGTGGAGGCACCGTCCCTGGATGTGTTCAAGGCAAGGCTGGATGTGGCACTTAGTGCCATGGTCTAGATGGTGTGGTGGTGTTGGTCATAGGCTGGACTTGATGATCTTAAAGGTCTTTTCCAGTCTTGGTAGTTCTGTGATTCTGTTCAAGCTGTGAAGGCAAGGAAAAATTGCCAGTGGGAACAAAATAGTACAAATAACCCACACACTTCAGTAGCATCGCAGGAGTGTGCCCAGTGCATCTTTCATGCCACCCCACTTTCACTGTCCTATCTACTCTAGACAACAGAGAGGGTAAGAGAAAAAAAGCCTGGGGCCAGCAAGGCTTTCTTGGGTGTGTTCCCATGGCCATCTCATGGTTAGGCAGCCTTTGTGGCTGCCAAGATGGTTGAGCTGTCAGAGGGACACCTCCATCGTAGATAGCTACAATACAGCAAGAGAGGGCACAAGGTGGGCAAAAGGTAGGGCAAAGTGCCAAAAGGACATTCCCTGTTCCCAGTGAACAACCAGTCAAGTGCAGTAAGGAGGTGAACAGCTGCCACCAGTGCCTCAGCAGTGACCAGCACACCCTGGGCTTCCTAGCTGCAAAGGGGCAGGAAGAGTCTCCTTTGGAGCCACATTGACATCTGTTGAGATTACTCTGTAACGCTCCTTGTGTACACTTAAGCCATATGTGCTATTTTTGGAGCCTGGTGTGTAGAAAGGAGGATTGCTCATGCCACATCTGTCAATGGCTATTTTTGTGGTTTTGATTTTTCTCTCCCTCCAAAGCAAGACTGCCTTCCCCATCTGTCATGCACAAGTATTGTGAAGCAGAAGGTTTTTATTTTCCCTGTATATTTTTAATTGAAAAATTGCTAGTAACCATCACGTATAGATATGATGAGACACAGGCCTTCATATTCTTCTCAATGCACTGATTGTGCATTCAGCTGGGTGTGTAACACAAAATACAACAGCAACTGTTATTGAATCATAAGCAAACCAGAGCTAATAAGAATGTTTTTTTTCTTCTTCCCAAATTGTATCCCCCAAGGATATATTTACATTAAAAATTCTGTGAAACTGAACTCTCCTACGCTTTGAGCTATTCTGCCCAAATCATCCAAAAGCTACACAATTACAGCTGGTACAGCAGTAAGCATGACTTGTAAGTCCTACTTGAGAGGCAGGACATGCTTGTTCAGGCTCAACACACTACGGGTTTTGGTTGCCTCAGGTTGCTATCTGAGCAGTTTGGTGTCTGCCCAGGCTGCAATTATATGCTAACTTTCTGCAAGAGGCTTTCTTTATCAGCTACCAGAACCAGACAACTGGAGAGCAGTTCACTAAAACATAAAAGGTAGAGATCTTCTTTTCACTTGTAAAGACTGATACAAATAATATTATAAAATAATAAATATTATTAAATAATGCAAATGTAAATGTTAGCTAGAAACAGTAATTCATATTTTGAAAGTGACTAACATTTCAAGTTACCACTTTTTGTTTTATGGTATCTAACATGGTCAACTTTGTTGACAATTCTGATTAAGAGCTATTGTCACATATGAATGTGAGCTACAGCTGCTGTAATTGAATCAAGAAAAATATCACAACAAAAGTCTTTAAAAGGTGGGGTTTTTTTCCCCAAAAGCAAAAGCCTTTACATTTTCAAGGTTAATGAGCAGTTAGAAAAAAGCTTTCTGTAGAATAAATGTTTTATCTAGAATAAAACACAAATTTATGTGTTATGTAGAATAAAACACAATTTTTTTAAAAGTGTGATTGCCTTTTCCTATTTCAGGATCCAGATCAAAGTGATTAACATCACTAAATGGCTGAATAGAGGATCTAAAGAGGGATTACAAGAAAATCATGGATTAAGCTCATCCTTAGTATATCTCATTGTGTTCTTTAAAGCTGTGGTCCTACTTTCAAAAGATTTGCCATTCCGGGAAAAGCAAACCTCATGTTACAAGGCTTAAAATCATCATGTATGAGCCAGCACACCTCCTGAGTCCTTGACTACAACCTGAAAAGGGTTGAAAAGTCTTGAAGGAATTGGTCTGCTAAGGGCATACTCAGAGCTGGTGGTGCATGTTTAGGAGTGCCATCGCAAGTACACATGGAGCCTGCCTCATCCAGGCCCTTGAATTAGAATACTGCTGAACAATATTCAAGCCTTACTTTATTTAAAACAACCTGTGTCAACCCAGCTTACCCTCCATCTTGATTTGTCTCAGCAGGTACAGCTAGATGTGACATAACTTTAGATAGGCTTTAACATAGATTTATATGGTCTTTTCAGAACAACATTGAGAAGAGAAATGTGCTCAAGACAAACTTACTGGAAAGGGAGAGCAGAGATGAAAAGTGAACTCAGACTAATCGACCAGTGGCTCAGGTCATATAGGGAGGGTACATCAAAAGTGGCCCTGCAAAAAGTTGTCCTGACTTCAATTATAGTCTATACTACCATCAGTCATATGGAGCAGGAGGCAATTGATGGACAAATCTGTGGACAACCCAAGGCTTGGGCATTTATGGGGACTATGCAGAAAAGGAATAGGATTCAAAATGATCTTGATAAATTGAAGAAATTATTTTTAAATCAGTAAGATTAAAGTCCACAGTACAGTGGAAAGTAGTACAAAGAGAGTAAAACAATCACATGTACATACATGCAGAATCAGGGAAGGGATCTGGAATGTACCATGAACTGAAGATGAGTGAACAAGGTAACAGTATGATAAAAAAGTCAAGTCTCATTTTGTATGCAAAGCACAGCAGCTGATACTGTGCTTAATTTAGAGCTGGCAAGGCATTCATTGTAGTATCCTTGTTTCCAACACACACTTAGAGAAAGACAGATTATTTAGATACAGTTAAGAGCAACAAAAGGTACAAGGAGCAAGAAAAACAGCAGCAAATTTAAAAAAAAAAAAAAAAAAGTGAGGGAAACTGGCTTAATCAGTGTACAAAGAACATGGAGACTGATCATCAAAGAAGTCTGCAAATACAGAAAACATTGCAGACATGATAATAATGACCAAAAGTTTCCTATGTCCAATGCATAATATAACTCAGAAAAATATTTATTTGCAAACTGGAGATAGATCTTTGAGAAAGCTTCCAAACTATAAAGAAAATTTAAAACCTCCAGTTCAACAGAGAGACTGTTCTGGTTCTGGAAATTGCTAACTATCTTTGGGTGAGGTGGCATTAGTGTACTTGTCCTTGTCTCAGAGCAAATGAATATACTCTCTGACTTCCCAAATAGCCTTCAGTTAACATTTCCATGATAAGCAAAAGCAAACTCAGAACAGGGTTAAAAATGCAAAAGTAGTAAATAAATTCATCTAAATCATTTTAGAAAACTTAATTTATGTGGAAGGGTTTTATTGTAAAAATATACTCAATCACTATTGATGTAAACCACTTAATCCTTTTTAATTTCCTTAGATACTGTAAATATGTTGCTGTGAAGGATTATCTAGGTGACATTTAAAGAAAAATTTAAAGAGGCCAGGTGGATTTTCTGCCTTTGAACAGTGCATCACAGGAGACAAAAGTCCTCCCAACATCCTTTTGATCTCTGTCATTTCAGGATTGTGAAGAGATAGGAACACTTAAGAGCTTAATGGTAGATGCAGAGTACACTTAAAAAGAAAAAAAATACCCTTAAGTTCTAAGCAAGAGGGGATTTTCCACATTGCCACAAACTCAGAAATTTACATACAAATTGCTTGGGAAAAGCTGAAATATAAAGCTATCTCATTTCAGGAACACCATGATCCTGTTGCTGCTCTGATAAATTGCCATGCAAATTTCCTTCAAACTTCATCTGGGTCTTGAAGGTGGCAGTGCTGGGTTTCCCTGACTCAGATGCCCTAGATCCAGCATCAACAATTTCAGGCCCAGAACTTCAGCTCTGCAGTGGAACACCTGGAAGGCAATAGCTCTCACAGCTGCCATGTCCCAGCAGGAATTCCAACAACCCAACAGTGGCAAGATTCAGCTCTTGGAGCCTCAGATCCTCACCTATGTAGAGAGCCAGGAAAACTCGGCTTGGCTGGATGTCTGAAAGCCAAAGCCATGGTGCTCCATGGTGCTTGCATTTTCAGCTCCACAGTAAAGCTACAAGATGGATTTTTTACAGAGCAGAGAAAATAAGGAAAATCTGCTGGGCATTTAGACAGATTATTTCAGAAACTTCTTTTGGATTTTGGGGAAAATTGTTTGAGAGAGGGTATTTCAAAAGAGACATTTTTTCCTTAAAATAACTCTCACTTTCTGATCCGATGAATTAGAGAGTAGTAAAAGTGTGCAAGATTACAGAGAGAGAAATAAATCTGATTGTGAAATGAGTGCTTAACATATGCTGTACCTTTATTTTTCAAATATAAATAAAGGAAATATCAAGCATAACCCATGATAAAGAGCTGCAGCAGAACCAATTTTAGAAGAAATTGGTTTTCAAATTAAACTCCACAATCAGCATATGGATTTTCCTTCTATGGGTAGAAGATAGGAAGTTTGAAAATATTGTGTCAAATAGAGCTGTGCACTAAGCTGAAATGCACGTGCTGTACATATTTTCCCCTTGAAGGTCTGTTAATGGGAAGAAATGGTATAAGTCAACATTTTGATGTGCTAGGAGGCAGTCACCTTAAAGGCAGCTGTGAATGTTTCACAAGTGAGCTTTAGCTATGCACTGTTTTATTTAAAAATAACTTCAGTGTGGAAAAAAGTTTTGGAAGATTTGTACTAGCTTCCAGGTTTTGCAGGAGTTGATTTTTAGGCTGTAGGCTGGAAATCACTACTAGAACCTTCTAAGAGCCACATCTCATTTCTCAGACCGAACTGACAGAAAAATATGTCCAAAAATTATGGCAAATATGATTGGATCTTGAAAGACATATTTACTTTTGAAGCATTTATTTACTTTAAACCTTAGTGCTTTTCAATCCTCCCTCAGGATATAGAAGGATTTTTGCCAAAATAAGAAATATGTGAATTTGCCCAAGTACAGGGCAGCTGGGGAGACAGGAAGAAAAGTAGCAATAGCACTAAATTACACTAAATGGCAATTTCTCAATAAAGGCGGCAGGAAAACATTGGAAAGGAACACTTGAAACAATCCAGGTCAGAATGAGCATTCCCACAGCTGATCAGAGTTTTTTTAACCTTTTGATATTTCCATACATCCAGAAAATGATGATACTGTCATCATGAAGACACAATAGCAAGGAATGGAAGAATTTTATTTATTTGCTCATCCCTCTTTCTAGAAAGTATGTGTGCACAGCCGTCCC
This sequence comes from Hemiprocne comata, assembly GCA_020745705.1. Lineage (NCBI taxonomy): Eukaryota > Metazoa > Chordata > Aves > Apodiformes > Apodidae > Hemiprocne > Hemiprocne comata. Next base: position 45,288,499 of record CM036616.1, read on the forward strand.
AAGTGAACTACCACAAGTCTCCCTAACCTTTGTGTGTGTGAATGGCTTCAGAAATACAGAAGGTCTAGAAAAGGCTAAAAAAGCTAGTGGGGGTTAACAACTAAAAAATCAGTGACAGGCAGAGTGTACTTTGATGAGAATATAAGGATGTGGCTTGTGGTATATGTGAGAGAAAATAAGGACTGAGGGGCATAAACACTCTGTGGAGGGCAGTATGGAGAGCAGAGTGGGAGTTCTTGGTGGGAGCTTTGACCTCCATCAGCTGCTGAGGTCAGCGGGTCTTGACTGGGGTATTCCCTAAGTTGTCAGTACCTGGGAAAAAGCAAGACATGGAAGAGGAGTATAAGACTGAAATTTATTCCAGTTTCTATCTATGTGACTGTCACACTTCTTGTCTCCTGCAGGAACTAACTGAAGCTGCAACAAGTCAAGACCTGGGACTAGAACCAGCCATGTTTGCTCAGCTGTGTACTGAGAGAGGAGCTGTGATGCCTACCCTGCTGTGCACTCACTGAAAGCTCAGGGGCCATCCTCTCTTACCAGTGCTGTCTACAGGTTTGCTACCCATCTATGTAACACAAGTGGCTATAGCCACTGCAGAGCTTTGGAGACTGAACAGTTAAAATATGATCATGTTCCCTCAACACTGTAAGGGTAACACTGCAATATAGACATCAAAAAGAGGTTTTCTGGCAGACATTAACAGCCCTTTTGCACTGCCAAAAGCCCAGCTAGTAGAGTTATCTTCATAACTATTATAAATACCCATCCAGAGAAGGACCTCATCCCTGGACTGAATATGTCAAAGACAGCATGCATTTCATTGTCCAGGACTAGGTGTAAGCCAGTTTGGAAAGTGCAGCCAGAGAGGAGATAGATTAGAAAATACAAACAAAAAAACCATTAATTACTTTGATTAGTTTGCATTCCAGCTTCTCTTTAGCTCATATTTGCTGATCTCTATTGTACACTGTCTGCAGCTGTGTTTTTCACTATTTTTCACATGCATACATTCCCTGTCCTTCACCACAACAGCAGTATCTTCCCTCACCTCTGCTGCTGTCACACACTGACAGACTTAGGATGTCAGGCCATGGCTTTCTCAGAGAACATTTCTCCCAGTGCATTTGTTCTGCATTTGCTTTGAGAAGTGACAGTGCTCACATTCACAGTCAGTCAGCTGTGACCTCTTCTTCCCTTTAGCTTTTATCCAAATTTCTTCAGGCCATGATCCCTGGAGAGACAAAGACTTTTATATTAAGGAAGAGGTCCATAATCCTAAAAGGTTCTTGTGCTTTTCTCATATGAATGTGGAGGTGTCACTAAGTTACACTACAGTTGTTCTGGAACTGTAGCTGCAGTGTTTGATTAGGGTGCATCTTATTCAGACTTCATTAGGATGTGAAACAAGAACTTAAAACCTTCTTTGAATTTTAAATAAGTTTCTCTTTTTTTCTCTCTGCCAATTTTATTTTTCTACTTTACTCAGTTAAGATATGTAATATATCTTAACATAACAGTAAAGCCACAAATATTCATATTGCTATTGCCAGTAAACCATCCTTGTACTGACATCAGTGATAAGAAAGTGAATCTGACAGGATCATTAGTCCTGATACTGGTTCCCAATTCCCAGAACATTGCAAGGGACTTACCTCACTGACAAGCCAATACAAAATTCTCCAGTAGCAGTATTTTAGCCACCTTTGCATTCAGTTTGCACTCAGGTAAGTCACAACACATCTGTCACTGAAGAAGAGACTTGTCTATTTCATAGGGAATTTGAAATGTGACCAATTATCTTTTTAAAATCTTTGTGTTCATCCCTTCAAACCTGTTACTATCTGAAATTCAATATAGTGGTAGCAAATCTTGAAATTACATTAGGAAAATGTCAGTAGCAAAATATGTATTTGTAAATTATAAGTAAGAAAGCATTATAACTAAAAAGGTATTAGATTTATGTGATGCTTTGACTTTGCTACATTCCAGAAAAACATAATGGCCCATTTAGATTATTTGCTTATCAACCTCTTCAAAATATATTTATAGTACTTTTGCACTATACCTCCTTAGGTCAAAGATACACACTCCATCCAGAGTGGATATTGTAAATTTTCTAGGCCAAATCCAAAGAAGAAAGGCTGGTAAACACAGTCTGTAATTAGTGCTATTTATTTTTCCCATTCTGCTGCATGCAACACTGCACAAGCTACAGCACACAAACACAAAGGAAAAATTACTGTCTCTGCACCAAAGAGCTACCATCGTAAAGAGAAAGGTTTCTTGTTAAAGTTGCTGGGATCTTTTAACATTGAGTATTGCAGTCAATTTCCAATACAGTCTTTTGACTTTCCTGTCATGAGCTCACTAACCATGCTTTCCCTAAAAATCACCTATGGTATCATCTTTCATCTTATATAAAATTAATAACTCATCCCTTGACACCGGACAGTAAGGAATTAATGACTGTTACTAAAATTACCAAAAGTATATTCCTGACCTTCCAGAAAAAACATCTGTGTGGATATGAAAATATTTAAAACACAAGCATTCTCAAGTGTTCATTCCCAGAATGTGAAATCTGATATTGTAATAATGTATTTCATCCTGCAATGTTGGAACACTATCAACATATTGCAGAGGTATCATAATGGGCCATTTCAAAAGTGCTGAGATTCTTAAAGATGAAAAAAGTTCCCAGGTAAGAGTTTCAAAAAAACTCCAAAGCTCTATACCAGCATCCTTGATTTTGGTGGAAGGAAACTCCAAAGCAGTTTTTCAAAGGCCTGCTGAGTATCTGTCTACACCTTTAAGCACCAATTTTTTTAAAAAGTCTGCCTCTAAAGTTTATACCACTTTCTGCTTCTATTGGGAGGTCTACTTGGAAAAAAAAAAAAGGATGGGAGGGTGGAGGCAAAAGTCTCCAACAACATACTATTTGTACTGTTGTAAAGGTGACACTCTTGCGGTCTTCAGGATTTGCTTTTCTTCTCAGTTACGACAGCATAAATCAGAAGTATCTCCACTGACTTAATTGGAATTCCAAGAGTGAAGGACTGGAGAGCTAAGCTCTTGGCATCTACTCACAACAGCATCTATTAGACTCTGTCTGTGTATAAAAGAGACCAAATTGTTCATAAGGATAGGAGCAGAACAAGTAGAATCAAACAAGTGCAGAAGCATTCTGCATGACACACAGAAACAGTCATTCCTAATTTTGCTTATACTTGTCACACAGTGGGAAAAATTGCAACAAAAATTCTTAAGCTTGAAAATCAAATTATTGAGGGAATAAAGAAGGTTATGAGTTAATTAGAAGATTCACAAATTTCTTATCAAAGGCTAAAACACGGGGTATAGAAAAGAGCGATCTTCTTGTTATGAGATCGACAGAAGAGATTCCCTTTTGCAGAGGAACTTTAAATAGACATAGTTGAATCAGAGACATTGACAATGGGATTGAGTACAGCCTCAGCAAGTTTTCAAACACCAAGCTGTGTGGTTAAGTTGACACGTGTGAGTGAAGGGATGCCACCCTGAGAGACCTGGACACCCTCAAGAATTGGGCCCATGTCAACCTCATGAGGTTCAACAAGGTCTAGTGCAAGGTCCTGCACTTGCGTTAGGGCAATCCCAAGCACAAATATAAGCTGGGTGGAGAATGGATTGAGAGCAGACCTGAGGAAAAGGACTTGGGTGTGTTGGTTGATGCGAAGCACAACATGAGTCGTTAACGTGCGCTTGCAGCCCAGAAAGCCAAACGTGTCCTGGACTGCATCAAAAGAAGTGTGGCCAGCAGGTCAAAGGACATGATTCTCCCCCTTTACTACACTCATGAGACTCCATCTGGAGTACTGTGTCCAGTTCTGGAGTCCCCAGCACCAGGACATGAACCTGTTGGAGAAAGTCCAGAGGAGGCCCATGAAGATAGTCAGAGGGCTGGAGGAAAGGCTGAGAGAGTTGAGGTTGTTTAGCCAGAGAACAGAAGGCTCCAAGGACACCTTATAGTGGCCTTTCAATAGCTGAGTGAGAGCTTATGAGAAAGATGGGGAGACTTTTTAGTAGGGCCTACAGCAATAGGACAAGGGATAATGGTTTGAAGATAAAAGAGGGGGGATTCAGACTAGATGTAAGGAAGAAGTGATCTCATGAGTGAGCTCCTTCACTGCCAGGCTAATAAAAATCACATTGTTACTGGATAATGAAGGAGACCTAGATTCTGCTATTTCCAAAAATCTATGAGATATTTGGCACTTTTCAACAATTTCAGGTTTGCTCCTGTAGATCACTGCAATGTGCATTTTGCATCAAACAGGAGATTTGCTCCAGAATTTCAGGCTGTGAAGCCCTCATGCTTAAATGGAAATGTAACACGTGTTTTAAATTGCTGAAGGATCCTACAGTGATCCTCATTAGAAATATTTTCGTAGCTCCAGTTCAAAAACTTTCAGTGAGTGGAAATCCGATTATAGTCTTTTTAACTGGTAATTAATTTCACATATTTCACCCTGCAACTTGAGTTTGATCATGGCTGAAGATATCTGTGATGCTTCAAGAATCTCTGGCTATCTATTGGAGTACTACAGAGACTGATCTTGGAGTCATTATGAACTGTTTCTAAAACATCTAGCAAAAAGACCAGATCCACTAACCAAAAATAAATCTATTAACACCTGTGAAACTGAATACAAAATCTCTGAAAAAGAACACCAAGTTTAGGTTAAGGTGCCAGCTGTGGTGAGTCACTACATTCAGTACCAATCTCTGTGTGGTACTTTCTTGGTATTACAGAAATTTCAGTTGAAGACCGAGAAGAACAAGAGCTGAGAAAGAGATAAAGAAAGGACTTGATCAAACTCTACAGCCCTTGCCAGTAATGCATATTATATTAAAAAGACTTTTAACTGTAAGTAGGGTCCTGGAGCACTGAAAATCAGGATTTCCTCTTTTTGGGTACATGTCCTAGCCCCTAGACTCCAGAGTCCAGCTTGCTTCTATTCCTGGTTTCAAATAAGAGCAGAAAGGAAGAGGAGTAGAGTAGTAAACCCCCAGTAAGCCTATTCTATTGAGTTGGAAACCAGTAGCTGTCAATGTAATCATGCTTGACTCAAAATAGCTTAGAATCTCTCCCTTTCCTAGGAAGCTCTTCTAGTTATTAAGGTTTTACTAAACCTACAACAACAAATACTCCAAAATATTAGGATGTTATTATTCAGAGTTGCATTAAAAAGTGTGAGAATAGCTATCAATACCATGGTTAAAAAAAATAATCTGAAGTACCTGTTTCCATGAAAGGCCCAAACCTCTTGGGGAGTGTGGCAAGCTACAGAGTACACACTGGGCTGGACCTCAGTGAAACTCGATTTGAAGGGATATGAATTTCAAACATAAATATCTAAATTATTCCAGAGCTTTTCCTTCAGCATGCTAAGTCCTTTGGAACCTTAATCTAACACACACATGTACTAATATAATCCTCTCTGTATTAGGACTGTTGTTTTAAAAACAGGATAAAATAGTTAAATGTTTGAACAGAAAGCACACACTCCTTCATGTTACATTAATGCAAATCATTATTAAAATTGTCATCACTTTAAATATATGGTTAGTCCTATGAAATACACACTAGTGGTAGGCCTGCTACCAAAACTGCAACAACAATATAATATTTTAGTGTCATGTCTAACTACAGCCAAATTGTACAGATAGGCCAGCTCATTGTTTATAAACAAGTTTCCGTATTTCTAGCGCACACAGGTGACTCACGGGAGGTTGTGAAAGTGACCCAGTCTTAGTTTGCCTTGAGGTCCTATCTCTGCGAAGATGACCCATGGGGAGCTTTGTAGATAGGTAAGCCCTGAGTAGTCCACAAGCCAGAGACCTAACAGGGTAGTGTTGCCTTGTTCAAAGACCTGAAACCTGAGTTGAGCCTTGAATTCCTTTATCAAATATATGCCCCGAGTCTCACTCCAAACCACTATTCAGTTGCCTGAGAAAGTAAGATAAAGAGAAGCTAGGGGTTTTGGTTCTGGCTTCAGCAGACAACCTTGCGTACCCAGATAATGATGAAGTCAGCAAAAGAAGGATAAAAAGTGGGCCATACTGAAGTGAACCTCCCACATACATGAATATAGAAAGGGGAAAGTCCACCACGCTGCCTAAAGATAATGGTAGAATCCACTCAGGCATGGTTCTTCCCACTGTCATGTAAATCAGGGGATAAAAATCCTAAGATTCAGGTTGGAAATGAGGAGCTGCTTCTCCAACCATACAGCTGGCCTGAGTGGAGACCCTTTCCCTTTCATCAGGATGCCAGCCATGGGACTGAGAGCCCTTACCTGGAGGGGTAAGCAAATACCTTGCATGCTACAAATTTGTATCTGTGAATCTCTGTAAGTTGTAATAGTTTGTCTCCATAAATCTTTACATGTTGTAATAGTGTGTTCTGTGAATCTTTATATGTTGTGGTGGTGTGTTTTTACTTTTAAGTTGTAATAGTACACTCTTCCATTGTACCAGTGAAAACTTGCTATCATGACTTACTCAGTCTGTGAGTGCAGCTCAAATAAATTGTTTGTTTGTATGGTGCAGTCAGCTCTCTTTGTCACACAGACCATGAGTAGCAAACTCAGAATTCAACACAGGAACATCAGAGTAGAAGAATTTGTTCGATGTTAGAACAGTCACCTTCAATCTTAAACTCACAGGTTAGACTTCACCAGTTAAAAAAATTACAATCCTTAATCTTGTCTGTCATTACAGACCAAACTGTGTTATTGCACAGCATAGAGAAACTAATCTGAAATAAAGTCTTCCTGGGAAATGCTGTCATTGCCTCATCCACAGTAGCAGACCAGAGTAATTTTCTGCACACAAATAAAGGAAGAGCCTATTGAATTTGATAGAGTTGTCCACAGATGTTGGGGCACACATACAGCCATTAGTATCAGAAAAGCAGTTATCACGAGCAGCCTTGTAAATGGGTGACATTTTTTGCCAACAGTTCTTCAAATCTATGCAAGTCTTTAGACATGGAAGTTTAAATCTTTTTAAAGGCATTATTCTTAGATAGGATAGGTCCTGCTGATGTGCAACTATGTGAATGACAAAAAAAAAAAAAAAAAAAAAAAAAGGATAATAAGAAAGGCTACATAGTTGACATAAATAACTTAGTAGTCAATAGGAAGGAGATAATAATGTACAATGTTAAGAAGTGTCAGGAAAATGCATAGATGGAACTGCTAAAATGCAATATAAAGGTGGCTCTTTAGGCTTTCCTTTGCACATGTTTTGGATGCTTCATTACTGCATTTTGCCTGGTTGTTTTAAAGATACACAAAGTAAATAAGATTGACTTATTTTTAAATCTGCTTTCATTTTAATAATGAAACAAAACCTTTTATTTCTTTTTAACTAAATCAGTGGCTTTCTGTAGTAATCTTTGCATCTCACATTAAATGAAACTAGCAGAAGTAGTGAGTATTGATTGTGGTCTTTTTAATTTCTGTCTCTGAAATAGAAATTTCATATTAAAGATACGTTTCATCGAATGTGCATTCTCAGTTTGTCTGGCATTTTGCTTCAGTAATTTAAGATATGAGTCAATGATAACTAAAACAATAAGAAAAAAAATTAAAATGGTTTCTGTGTACATATCAGCCATTCAGTCATCCAGACATTTTCTTGCCTTAAAGCTTTAGCATAGGTTCTCAATGAGCGTGTATCCCTGCCCATGCAAGGAGGTTGGAACTAGGTGATCTTTACAGTCCTTTCAAGCCCAAACCATTCTATGTTTCTATGATGATCATCTAATATATGTTACTCTTGAGCACCATAATAAACTGATATTTCAATAGCATAACCCACATGCTCACTTGCTGTCCGCTTTCACCCCAGCCCATGGAGAAAACATTCCATTCATCTTAGGCACAGAAAAAGCATATTGTGAATTGCAGGAGGACCAAAATAACCTTTTCTTAAGTGACATTCCAACATCATTACAAAGATATTTTGTATCACTTGTGCCCATAGAGTTTATTGCTTCTTTTCAATCTTAAAAAAAAAAATAAATTAAATCTGTTTTCTCAATTCCACTAAGGTAGAAAATACGTTAGTCGGAAATCAGAATAATTTTAGTCTGGATATTCCACTGCAAGACAAACTCTTCCATCAACAAATTCAAATTCTATCTCAGGAGATATAAAAAAAAAATAATAATTCTTATGTCCGGTTGGTTTTCAGATTAAGAGCTATGGCCGTTGTAATCCTGTAGTCTCTAGAAACACGCCAGAACCCTGTCAGCTGTGCTACCAACTAGTACTTGATTTAATTCCTACTTGTACCTGTATCACTCAGCACAGTGCTATCAGAGCATGGGTTCCAAGGGCTGTTGAAACTGATGTCTTGTACCTGGTTTACTCACAGGTAAAGACATTTTTTGATCTTGCAGTGGCATCTTCTTACAAGTGACAGCCAGAAAAGCAGTAAGAGCTACAGCACAAACTTCCCTGGCTATCAAGAACATGTAACTGGCGTCAAACAGATGTGCAACCTTAGGCTTGCTGGTTCACAGGTTCAGACTCAGGAGTGTGCTAAAAGCTCAAATAGAGTATTAAAAATCAATGGCTAATAGCAGAAGTAAAAAAAAGAATCACCCTCACAGTAAGAGGAGTGATTAAATGGTATTAGTGTGTGGAAGCAAAGAAGTGAACAGTACAGTTAAAACAATTCCTCCAATTAGACCTCAACACTTAGCCTTGTAAGTTTATGATATTTTTTTCTTGGTGTTTGTTGATAAACAGTTTTGCAGATAATGAGAGCTGCATTAGCTAATACCCTTCCAACCAGTGCCATTGGATGGCTGCAAGATTCACTGCTATTCACTCCACAAAGTGAGTGATTTGGCAGTTGCTAAATGCTGTTCCCTACAAAAAGTTTTAGCAATGCGTAAACATGAAAAAATCATACTGTATTGTAAGGAACAAAGGAAGAGAGCACAAGAGGAAAGGAATTATGATGATGATGCTGATAAAAATCATGGAATGGTTTGGTTTGGAAGGAACCTTAAAGATCGTCTAGTTCCAAACCCCCTACCAGGGTCAGGGACACCTCCCACTAGACCAGGTTGCTGGCCAACCTGGTCTTGAACACTTTCAGGAATGGGGCATCCACGGGTTCTCTGGACAACCTGTTCCAGTGTCTCACCACCCTCACATTAAATAATTTCTTCCCAATATCTAACCTAAACCCAACCTCTTTCAGTTTAAAGCCACTCCTCCTCATCCAATCACTACATGCAAAAAGTCCTTGTAAAAAGACCCTCCCCATCCTTCCTGTAGCCCCTTCAGGTATTGGAAGGCCACTATAAGGTCTTCTCGGAGCCTTCTCTTCTCCCGGCTGAACAGCCCCAACTCTCTCAGCCTGTCTTCAGAGGAGAGGCACTCAAGCCCCCTGACCATCTTCATGGCCCTCCCCTGACTTCCTCCAATAACTCCATGCCCTTCTTATGTTTGGGACCCCAGAACTGGACACAGCTGGCTTGGGCTGACCTCTCCTGCCTGTCAAGTTCCCTCTGAATGGCCTTCTTTCCCTCCAGCATGTCAACCACACCACATAGCTTGGAGTCACCAGCAAACTTGCTGATGATGCATTAAACACCGCTGTCTATGTCACCAACAAAGATGTTAAACAACATCAGTCCCAACACTGACTCTAGAGGAATGCCACTTGTCACTGGTCTCCACTTGGACACCGAGCTGATGACCACTACTCTTTGAATGCAACCATTCAGCCAATTCCATCCATCAAATCAGTATCTTTCCAAAGTAGAGAACAGGATGCCATGCAGGACAGCGTCAAACACTTTGCACAAGTCCAGGCAGATGACATCAGTTGCTCGTCCCTTGTCAACCAACACTGTGATCACATTGTAATAGGCCACCAGATCTGTCAGGTGTGATTTGCTTTTGGTGAAGGCATGTTGATTGCCACCAACCACCTCCTCATTTTCCATGTGCCTTAACAGATCCTTCAGGAGGATCTGCTCCATGTTCTTGCCGGGCACAGAGGTGAGACTGACTGGCCTGTAGTTCCCTGGGTCTTCCTTTTTTCCTTTTTTGATAATGGGGGTTATGTCTCCCCTTTTCCAGTCAGTGGGAACTTCACCAGACTTTTCAAGTATGATGCAAAGTGGATTTGCAACTTCATCTGCCATGATGATGATGATGATTACTATTATTATTAATGATAATGAAATTTAGTAATAAATATTCCAAAGTAATGTCACTCCATAAGAGACAGTAAAAACAATACAGTGGTTCCATGGCTACTTTTGCCTGACAGTATTTTCTTCAGTCCTACTTGGTTTTCAAATAAACCCATATTTTCAGTTGTCCTCTTGTATCACCCTAGTCTAGCTGCTGAGTGTAAACTTGAGCCCATTATTTTCTTGTAGTAAAGATTTTTTCAGGATAATTTGTATTCTCAGAGCTCTTCAGACCTGTTTTCTAGTGTAACTGTGACACCCATGAAAACACCTTTTTTTTCTGCCTTTACAAAAATGATTTGTAGAGCTGTCACTGACTGAAATTCTGTAGGTAATTCTGTTAGTGATACATGGGAAGGTATATGCCACTCAGTTCTCTTTGTATTTCCATTGTTAACAAGACTAAAGCAGCAACAACAACAACAACAGAAGATTCTGACATAACAAAATGTATTGAATAACTTCAGAAAAGTAATTACATGAGCAGAAGTGTCAGATTTTTGTGCACTTTTCAAAGCAGAGCAAGAGCATCCTTTCAAACTCTGGACAGGTCTATTTTTTAAACCCAGTATTTTGGAAGCTGTGATCTCCTGATCTGCCTGATTCAAGACTCAGATTCCTGTGTTTCTTCTGCAACATGTAAAATCTTCATGTGTTCTGTTGCAAACTACATGTATGTTCATCACCTGTTGAACTTGCAAAGTGCACATTAAACTTCATAACATGCTAGTACCACTGAAAAAAAAAATTTGGAATTTTCAAAAAGAAAGAAAACAACCACCTTTGAAATTATACTCTCTTCTAAACATTGCTTAAAATACACATTTTACCCTGCCATCAAGAATTCAATTAGGATATTTCACAGGTAATGGCTTCTTATTTTCCAATTCAAACAACCATTAAATAGAATCCTTTGTGTGATTACTGAAGCATTTTTAATTGGGCTTTTCCTTACAACCAAGCAGAAGGCCCATAGAGAAGGAAATTAATTTAGAAGTTTGCTGTATCCTCCAGCTTTAGAGGCAAGACATTGTTGTAAGATGAATATGGAATTGCCCTTCACTCCCAGAAAGAGAGTGTTCAGACCGTGCAGGTTGTGACTACTAAACAGGGAACAATTGCTTCTACTAAGCAAGTTTTTCTTATGCCTTAGAATGGCTCATAACCTTGTATAATGGGCATCTCCACCGCATGTTGGCCGAAGTAGGGTAGACAGTGCTGGGAGGCAATGCTGCTTGCCTTGAATAAGAGAGAAAGCTGGGAAGAGAAGCCCCAAAAGAAACAGCAGCTCCCTAAAGGCAAGTTTATGCAAAGACCTGTCAGAAACTCCTCATCTGTGACAGCCTTTCTGATAGGTGACAGTAAGTGGTTTAAGCTGTTGAGATTTCTTGGTTTACTGCTACCTATTCAAGGTATGACAGGGAATAGTGTTTGAAATGGTATTACCTCTTATATCATCACTTGACCTCAGAAAGTTCCTACTGATTCTCTCCTTCAAGAGTCTGTCCTATGGTTTGTCACAAGTTCCCACAATGATGACAATAGCCTTTGCCCGTAGACACTAAAGGCAACAACAGCCAAGAACAAGCCATGTACCAAAGTTTGCCAGTACATCCACTCACAAACAGTAGATGCCTGTCCAAACAGAAACATCAAAATGAGTAAGTTTGCTAATGATACCAAACTGGGAGGCCTTGTTGACTCTCCCAAGGGACAGGAGGTGTTGCAGAGGGATCTTGATAGATAGGAGTATGGGGTATGAAATTAAACAAGAACAAATGCCAGATTCTGCACCTGGGGTGCAGTAACACTGGATAAAAGTATACATTGGGAAAAGAGCAGCTGGAGGGCAGCCTTGCAGAGAGTGTGCTGGTCAGCAGCAGGCTCAACAGGAGCCAGCAGGCTCAACAGGAGCCAGCAGTCTGCCCTGGCAGACGTGAGGGCAAACCACATCCTAGGAGGATGTGCTGAAAATAAATTGCACACTTATCTACGCTTTCCAGGAAATTAAAACAAGTCAGACGAAGAACATGATATATCCCTGAAAGGGTTTCCCTGGCTGTATAGAATTTTTTTCACAGGGAGGTGAAGTATCCTCTTTTCTTTAATGCTATTCATGCTCAAAGACACTGAACTAAAACAAAATTATCCATTTTGCCCTGTCAGCAATTCACAAGCTGATGCACAAGTTAGCATAGCTTGTCTATTTTTAACATCACCACAGTATGGTTTTAACTCTTGTAGCAATTCTCTCTCTCAGAAAGGGGTGGACACTTGCTCTTATAATTACAAGAGACAATCCATGGAGTAGCTCATCCTGCTGTAAGGAAACCATTACGTAGAATGCCTTTAGTCCCACTTTTCAGCATGGTTTTATCAAGGGTAAATCATGTTTGACTAACCTTATAGCCTTCTATGAGGAAATTACTAGGTGGATAGATGATGGTAGAGCGGTAGATGTGGTTTATCTGGATTTCAGTAAGGCATTTGGCACCGTCTCCCACAGCATCCTTGTAGATAAGTTGATCAGGTATGGGTTTGGTGATCAGGTAGTGAGGTGGATCAGGAACTGGTTGCTGGGAAGGAGTCAGAGAGTTGTAGTCAATGGGGCAGAATCTGGTTGGAGGTCTGTGACTAGTGGAGTCCCTCAGGGGTCAGTACTGGGACCGATGTTGTTCAACATCTTCATCAACGACCTGGATGAGGGTATAGAATGTACCCTCAGCAAGTTTGCTGATGATACTAAGCTGGGAGGAGTGGCTGACACACCAGAAGGCTGTGCTGCCATTCAGAGAGACTTAGACAGGCTGGAGAGTTGGGCGGGGAGAAACATGATGAAATTCAACAAGGGGAAGTGTAGAGTTTTGCATTTGGGGAAGAAGAACACGATGTCCCAGTATAGGTTGGGGGCTGACCTGCTGGAGAGTAGTGTAGGTGAAAGAGACCTGGGGGTCCTGGTAGACAGGAGGATGACCATGAGCCAGCAATGTGCCCTTGTGGCCAAGAAGGCCAATGGCATCCTGGGGTGCATTAGAAAGGGTGTGGTTAGTAGGTCAAGAGAGGTTCTCCTCCCCCTCTATTCTGCATTGGTGAGGCCGCATCTGGAGTATTGTGTCCAGTTCTGGGCCCCTCAGTTCAAGAAGGACAGGGAACTGCTTGAAAGAGTCCAGCGCAGAGCCACAAAGATGATTAAGGGAGTGGAACATCTCCCTTATGAGGAAAGGCTGAGGGAGCTGGGTCTCTTTAGCTTGGAAAAAAGGAGGCTGAGGGGTGACCTCATCAATGTTTACAAATATGTAAGGGGTGAGTGTCAGGGAGATGGAGTTAGGCTCTTCTCAGTGATGACCAGTGATAGGACAAGGGGTAATGGGTGCAAATTGGAGCATAGGAGGTTCAAGGTGAATATCAGAAAAAACTTCTTTACTGTGAGAGTGACAGAGCACTGGAACAGGCTGCCCAGAGAGGTTGTGGAGTCTCCTTCGCTGGAGACATTCAAAACCCGCCTGGATGCGTTCCTATGTGATGTGCTCTAGGTGACCCTGCTCTGGCAGGGAGGGTTGGACTAGATGATCTTTCGAGGTCCCTTCCAACCCCTAGGATTCTATGATTCTATGATTCTATGATTCTATGAAAGTAAATGTGGCTTCAGTAGAAGTTTAATGTTCATTCCATCTGCTTCTAAATAAGGATGATCAGAAGTATGTAACCCTGACAGGCTGGAGAGGCGGGCTTGTGCAAACTGCATTAAGTTCAACCGTGCCAAGTGCAAGGTTCTGCTCCTGGGTCAGGGCAATCCCGTTCACAAATACAGGCTGGGTGGATAATGAATCGAAAACAGTCCAGAGTAGAAGGACTTGGGAGTTGGAGCTCAACATGAGTTCCAATTTGTTTTTGCAGCCCAGAAAGCCAACCGTGTCCCAGGCTGCATCAAAAGAAGTGCAGCCAGTTGGTCAAGGGAGGTGATTCTGCCCCTTTACTCAGCTCTCATGAGACCCCCACCTGGAGTATTATGTCCAATTCTGGAGCCCTCAACATAAGAAGGACACGGAGCTCATGGAGAAAGTCCAGAGAAGGGCCACAAAGATGATCAGAGGGCTGGAGTGCCTCTCCTACAAGTACAGGCTGAGAGAGTAGGGACTGTTCAGCCTGGAGAAGAGAAGGCTCCGGGGAGACCTTATAGAGGCCTTCCAGTACCAGAAGGGGGCCTACAGGAAAGCTGGGGAAGGACTTTTTTCAAGGGCTTGTAGTGAGAGGACAAGAGGTAATGGAACAAAACTGGAAGCAGAGAAATTTAGGTTGGACATTAGGAAGAAATTCTTTAGAGTGAGGGTGGTGAGGCACTGGAACAGGTTGCCCAGAGAAGTTGTGGAAGCTCCATCGCTGGAAGTATTCAAGACCAGATTGGATGGGGCTCTGAGCAACCTGATCTAGTAGGTGTCTCTGCCCGTGCAGGGGGTTGAAACTAGATGATCTTTAAGGTCCCTTCCAACTCAAACCATTCTAGGATTCTATGATTCTATGAACATTAAAAAATGTATGAGGCTAGGGAGAGTATCTGGGAAAAGTAGAAAGTATATTCGCTCTGTTACCATTTTTGCTGTGTACCTGCTCGGCAGCTGCTATAGTAGAAGGATACGATGCTGGCAGGAAGTTCAAGTATGGCTCTCATGTTACAGCCTGCTATCCAGTTCCCTGAGGGTATTGAACAGTGCTGGACGCATAGAGTTCCTGCAGTGTATCCCTTCACCTGCTCTCACTCCATTGTGACAGTGAACACTACAGTAAGTAAAAGAATAGCATTGCAAACAAGGGAGCATAGAGATTACAAAGTTTGACCTGGACTATGCCTATGTAGTTTGTAAGACTATCAGGTGACATTACCAAAATACCACTATATTGTTACCAGTACGACACCTACCACTTTTATCCCCTACTAAAATGACGTGGCATGCATTCTTAGCAAACTCATGTTGACTATTTTCCTTGGTTTCATCCAGGTTAAAATATTTTCTTTGGTCATTTTCTAGAGATTTTTTCCCTGGGAACTGAAGATAATGGCAGCTGATTTTCAGTTCTTCCTATATTTTAATTTTTAAAGATAGATAATACACTTATCCTTGTTTGTTCTTCCATTGCCTTGCAAAACTGTCACTGGTCCTCAAAGATAATTACTGCTTGCTCTAAGACTGCTGTAGGCACTTTTTCCAGAAGGACAAAACTGTATTTTCCTATCAAGCTGATTTGAAAATAACTTACTTACATAGGCACTAATCCGTTCTTTTCCTGTTATACACGGATGTGTTATTCCTTGAAGGTTATGCTAGCTTTCTGACTGTGGTTGATGTCTTTGGTAAAGATCACTATCAAAAGATACTAATTTTGCCTTTCCCAACTTCATGTGCCAGTAATTTTTATTCTCTTTTTGGTGGTCAACCAAATCTTCCTTTATTCTGCACTTTGCTGCTAATACACTAATTCCATGGTACACTGGTAGTTTTGTGGTTGTTTTGTATTTTGTTTTCTCTTAAGCTTCTGCTATATTTCCATTCCCACACTTACTCACCTGACCTAGTTTAGTTCCTGTGTATTTTTCTCCTGGTCCTAAAGTCAATTATGTTGTATCTTTAAAACACCTCTTATCTTTCCCCTGCAATGGGGTGCTTTTCACTTGTGCTTTTTTTAAGGAAAGCAGGTATGTCCATTGCGAATTCAGCATTGTGTGTGTGTGACTCACATTATGAGCATGATCACAAGAAAGTAAGGCTTAGAAAATCTAAGGACTTCCCTATTGTTATGGTTTGGGAGACCCTGGCACTGTGTTGGACACTTATCGGAGAGAGAGGGTCCTTAGCACCCTGAGAGACTGGCAGGGGTCAGTATTCCCACCCACTTCCTGTCACAATCTATAAAAGCCACCAGAACCGGAAGCCGCTCTCTCCTTCCTCCTACTCCTCTTCCCCTGCCGGGTGTGCTGCTGGCTTCCTTCGGCTTCCCACGTGCTCGCTCCAGAATCCAACTACATCAGGTGCTGTGAGGAGCCGTGGACCTCTTCTGGAGTGGCCCTGCGTTCCCCATATCCCTGCCATCCTTGAGATCGGTTTTGTATATTGGTATATAAATATCTACTCACCTCCCCCCCCACCTTTCCCCCCTCCCCCCCCTCCGTTTTACCCTTTTTTTCCCCCTTGTGTTATAGTAAACTTGTTTCTAGTTTCAATTTCCAAAGTTTAAGTCTCTTTCTAATTCCCCTTTCTATCTTCCCTTGGGAGGGTGGAGGGGGGGTAATAGAGAGCAATTCTGTCCTCTGGTTGTTTGGGGTTCACCTTTAATATTTAAACCAGAACACCTATCCTGTATCGGGATCTCTGTAGGGCTTATGTTGGAGCACCAATATATTCAGACAGATGTGCTGACAAAAAGGGCGCCACAGAGCAGCAGATGCCTGGGGAGCTTTATTATTACAGGAAGGTTCAGTAATATAATGCTTGGACCTTTCAAGTAGTGGGTGGGTACCCATCAGAAGTCTTGTACATCCCCGTACCCTATGTAGGTGACTCAAGTCCTTTGTTCGATCTGGAAGGTAGTCTCAAGTAATGATAACCAATCATTGCCTCAGATCATTTTCAAGTGCAAAATTTTTTCTCAGGTAGACTGACAGGGTCAAATAGTTGAGAGAACTCAATACTCCATAAATATTCTTTGTCTGGAAAAGTTATTTTTCTTCCACCCGAAAGACAGAAAAATTTCCCCTATAACCATGCATGATAAATACTATCACTGTATTATTTACAAGAAAAAGGCTGAAGTACTTGGCAAAACTCTGTTATTGGTATTGTATTTCTATGCTAGGGAGGAAAGGAAATTGACTCTTCACCCCTTTCCAGTAGACTGTCTGGGGTGAACCTTCCTTAAATTAGCACTGCCCAGCAAGAAAGGACATTAACTCTACAGTACAAAAACGACTGCATCATTCATCATAGATCACCAAGCCTTGTAGTTTTCAAGGCTTCCATACTAAAAATACAACCATTTAATTAGGATTATAAACTGTGCAATGCTTTACTGACACCTATTTAATTTAAAAATGTCCAGATTTTGGTATGATAAATATCCATTCCTCATCTAATATCCAAAGGTACCCATCACTGATCATCTGTCTCTGTGCCAATTGTGATAGAATTTATGATATAAACCATTATTATCAGGATGATTAAGTACAAGGACTTCAATCCTGCTCTCTGTGCAGTGATGTAAGTGCAGAGTAACACCATTGGCATGCATGGCATTACCTACATTTACATTGGGAGGCAAAATGTTTTCAGTTATAGACATGTAAGTAACAGAGAGGAAGAATGCTCCATATGCCAGTGGTCTGATGTTTACAGACAGACTCACCCTAGGTCCTGTTCTTTTTCTCCCTCACCCCACTCCTAAATGGCATATATGGTAAAAATAGAATCATTGAATCAAAGAATGGTTTGGGTTGGAAAGGACCTTTAGAGGTCATCTAGTCCAACCCCCCTGCCATGGGCAGGGACACCTTCCACTAGATCAGTTTGCTCAAGAGCTTTGTCCAACCTGATGTTGAACATTTCCAGGGATGAGGCTGGAACTTCCACAACTTTTCTGGACAACTTGTTCCAGTTTCTATCCATCCTCACTGTAAAAGATTTCTCACTGATGTCCAATCCAAACCTACCCTCTTTCAATTTGAAACCATTGCTCCTTGCCCTGTAACTACAGGCCCTGGTACAATGTCTGTCTCCATCTTTCTTACTAGCTGTCTGTAAATACTGAAAGGTCACAACAGGGTCTCCCCAGAGCCTTCTTTTCTCTGGGCTAAACAACCCCAAGTCTCTAAGACTTGTAGTTTTCATAGCAGAGGTGTCCCAGCTCTCTTGACTATTTTCTTGGCCTTCCTCTGGACCCAATCCAACAAGTCCACACCTCTCTTGTGCTGGGGTCCCCAGAGCCAGACACAGTACTCCAGGTGGGGTCTCATCAAAGCAGAATAGAGTGAGACAGTCCTCTCCCTCAACTTACTGGCCAGACTTCTTTTGATGCTGCCCAGAACATGGTTGGTTTTCTGAGCTGCAAGCATACATTTCCAACTCATATCCAATTTTTCATCCACCAGGATCCGCAAGTCCTTTGAAGGGCTGCTCTCAATACAGTCTCAATCCAGTCTTTATTGATACAGGGTACTGCCCTGGCCCATGTGCAGGACCTCGCACTTGGCCTTGTTGGACTTCAGGAGATTCATATGGATTGACTCTTCAAGCCTGTCCAGGCCCAGGCCCTGGGGCCTCTTCCTCTTCCTCCACCCCCTGCTCCCCCTCAGGAAGAAAGGGAAAGCCAGAGAGGGAGAAACGTACGGGGTTTCCGGACACTATTACGTATGAATCAGAGACCCGGTATGGAGAGGGGGAGGAGGAAGAGCAGGAAGAAAAAAAGGTGCTCCGGCCTGTTAGGCTAACTACCTATACCCAGAGAGCTGGGGCTGCACAACGAGATACAGAGATAAAGGAAAAGCCCTATTCACCTATTGATCTGGGTAAACTCAGAGAAAAATATAGCAGACTGGCTTCAGAAACAGAAGCTGAATATGTCATGAGAGTATCACTCACAGGAGGGGACGACATCATGTTGACTGAACGGGAAGCAGATGGTTTTTGGGGACCTGGAATGGTGTTACTAACCGGTAATACAAATCACCCATGGTCTCTAATGCAGCGTGCAGCCTGGAACGTAGGTAAATCTGAGGTGGTGGAGCGAGGAGAACCGATTGCCCTAAAAGGGAGCCCCACTGACATTATGGAAAACGTTCATAGGGCCGCTGCCCTCCAAATGATCTATGATCGTGAGTTGGTGGTAGAGCATGCAAGTCCCATGTCCCTTCGGGTAAAAGAGAGGAGAATGATTGTGTTGATTAAGGGGCTTTCTGGGGGGCTGCAGGTACGAGCCATGCGATGTCGAGAGGAGATTGCAGCCGGACGATCACAGATCACGTGGGGTGACTTGGCCCAGGACCTGATTGATTGCGCTAAGATATGTAACAACTTTACTTCCAGTGTCGGTGTGCCAAATGTCCAGTAGCAGCCTCGCTCATCTCTCCAGGCACGCACGACCTGCCAAAACATCCAAACCTAACAAGTTAGGAACATCACCTACAATCATCTTGGTTCGGATCGGTTTGTCATCTCCTGGAAGGTGCATGGTCACCATGGCTGTTTTCTGTAGAGTAGAATTACCAAATGCTCCACTTACACAGACCGATTTTGCAGAGGTGGTAATACCACAGTACCTTGCCTCCTCAGCATTCAATGTGGACATCTGGGCCCCTGTGTCTACAACAAAAGTAACAGGATATCGTTTTGGACCAACAGCACAAGTGAGTACCATATCTCCATCCTTATTATACACGAGTCTTAATATGTTTTGCCAATCATTTGGGGGACTAGAATATTCCTGGATTAAGGGGTTCCTGGATTCCTGATTTATGTGGGAGTCATGTTGACATTCTGTGCTAGGACTCTGTGTTTTACCCCTCCTCCGTTGCCTTTTTGACTTACCAGTAGTAGCAGGAGGACGGAATTCTAGTTTCCCAAACTACTAGACCTTCCCTGTGCTTGAGTCCGAGTTCTAGACTGTGACTGGCCTCGGGCCCCAGTTTGTGATCTGGCTCGGGTTTGTGATTGTGATCTGCCTCGGGTTCGTCCCAGCACTTCACGGAAGAACTCAACCAGTTCCTTTAGCTCTTCATAAGGACGAGTCCTGGCTAGGAGCGATGCTGGCATTCCTGCCTGCCTGCCTTCCTCCTTAAGCCTAGCATAAGGCCCCTTGTTATCTTGTGTTGAGGAATGCTGTGTATCAAAGGCCTGTCTCCTGGGTGACCTCTGCTGTCTTTTCTTCTGTCTATCTCTGTTTACCACATTCCAGTCACCCCATGATCTGTCTTGCCTAGGAGAAGGGGGGGTCTCGGGGTGGCTTGGCAGCAACTTCGGCATATGACAGCCGAGCAGCCCTTTTGGGTGTAGAAGAGGAGGGCTTAGGGTCCTTATATTCACATATCTTAGCACAATCAATCAGGTCCTGGGCCAAGTCACCCCACGTGACCTGTGATTGTCCGGCTGCAATCTCCTCTCGACATCGCATGGCTCGTACCTGCAGCCCCCCAGAAAGCCCCTTAATCAACACAATCATTCTCCTCTCTTTTACCCGAAGGGACATGGGACTTGCATGCTCTACTTCCAACTCACTATCATAGATCATTTGGAGGGCAGCGGCCCTATGAACGTTTTCCATAATGTCAGTGGGGCTCCCTTTTAGGGCAATCGGTTCTCCTCGCTCCACCACCTCAGATTTACCTACGTTCCAGGCTGCACGCTGCATTAGAGACCATGGGTGATTTGTATTTCCGGTTAGTAACACCATTCCAGGTCCCCAAAAACCATCTGCTTCCCGTTCAGTCAACATGATGTCGTCCCCTCCTGTGAGTGATACTCTCATGACATATTCAGCTTCTGTTTCTGAAGCCAGTCTGCTATATTTTTCTCTGAGTTTACCCAGATCAATAGGTGAATAGGGCTTTTCCTTTATCTCTGTATCTCGTTGTGCAGCCCCAGCTCTCTGGGTATAGGTAGTTAGCCTAACAGGCCGGAGCACCTTTTTTTCTTCCTGCTCTTCCTCCTCCCCCTCTCCATACCGGGTCTCTGATTCATACGTAATAGTGTCTGGAAACCCCCGTACGTTTCTCCCTCTCTGGCTTTCCCTTTCTTCCTGAGGGGGAGCAGGGGGTGGAGGAAGAGGAAGAGGCCCCTGTTTGAGCCGTTCAATATCCCTCTGCAATGTTTCGTTCTCTTGCTGCAACTTCGAGATGTCTCGGTTTTTTGCCCTGACATCCCTCTCCGTGTCCTCCAATGCCTTTAACGTCCTTGCAAGTTCCCTCTGCATGTCAAGCAGCTTCCTTTCGTATTCTGCTCGCATGTTGGTATGATCCTTTTTTAACTCCCTGTATTTTCTTTCACGCTCCTGTTGTTCTCCCTGTAACCGCATAATCTCCTGTAACAACTTCTCGTCTCCCTCGCTCTGCTGCTTCTTACGCCTCGCCCCTGTGTCTTTCTTCCTCAACTGCGTCGCAACCTCCTGCCTCAGGGTCTCTAGCTCCTGCCTTAGGGGCACCACCACTTCCAACACCCGCCGTTCAAAGTCACGGGGGTATGGGAAAGGAAGGGGGTACGTTCCGGGTGGCTGTGCCAATACCTCAGCATACAAGGGGCAAGGAAGGACCGCCGGTGACTCGGTAGATATCGGACCACTAGCGGCCGTTGGACCCATCGCCCCCCCCGCAGGGCTGCCTGACTCAGCGCCAGACACCTCCTCCGCAGGGGCTTCAATATCGATTACCGCTTCGCTTGTTTTGTTCTCCATTCTCACTATCACTGCATCTGTGTGCAGGTGCTACAACAGACCCTCGAATCCTGACGACTACGCCAATAATGTCGCGGACCGAGATAGGTAAAGCCGCGACCCACACCCCCACCTCAGGGGATCGAGGGCTGAGGACCACTCCCCGTCACACTCACAAACAACGCTTAGGAATCAATAGATTTATTAAAGGCACTGAGGGTTTGGCAAGTCCAATATTAAATAACACACAAGGTCTATCTCTATATCTATATCCACACCTATATATCCATATACCAACAGCTATACAACACTACATCTATATACCAATAACAACACACACAGAAAACAAGAGAGAACCTCTCCCCTTCCCCCCTGTTCCCGTTCCCGGACAGGGATAAGAGGGAAAGCCTGGAGAGAGCCTTTGGGAAATAGAAGAATATTGGAAAAGAGAAGTGAGTGTCCGGTATGTGTGAATATTATGTAGGAATGTATGTAGGAATGTTAGTAAGATGTTCGCAATTCTCACCACCGGGGTACGGCCGAAGCCAATCCCTGGTCGGGATCCACGTCCTTTCCCTTGAGACTCTGGGCAAACGGTCCGTTTGGCACGTCCACACGCCAACAACCACAGGGAGCAGCGCCGTAACTTCACGGCAGCCTCCGCAGCGGTACGCTCACCGCGGCGGCTGGATCCGTATAGTATTCACAGAGCGCGCGCCTTCTTGCTCCTCCCTTTTTCCGGTTCCGGCCCCGCCGTGCCTCCTGGGAGCTGTAGTCTGTGGTCCTGTGCGCATGCGCCTGGTACCTCTGTCCTCTCCCCACCAGTGCCGGGGGGGCGCATCGCCAGGAATGGTCAGTGAATGTCGCTGGATTAAAGGCCATTATAGAGTCCGTCTCTCACACCTCCCTTTCCTCTAGCAAATCTACTGCACTACTGATCTTCATGTTTCCTGCAGACCTGTTGAGTGAGCTCTCAATCCCACTGTCCATGTCATTGATGAAGATATTAAGTAGTATTGATCCCAGTATGAACCCTTGAAGGACAGTGTTCCTTACTGATTTCCTCTTGGACATTGAGCCATTGACTGTAACTCATTAGATGCAGCAGCTGTCAGCCA
Source organism: Hemiprocne comata (assembly GCA_020745705.1). Classification (NCBI taxonomy): domain Eukaryota; kingdom Metazoa; phylum Chordata; class Aves; order Apodiformes; family Apodidae; genus Hemiprocne; species Hemiprocne comata. The sequence goes on from CM036616.1 coordinate 45,311,293, forward strand.
ATTCCTTCTTCATTAAACTCAAATCTCTCCAACTTAAAGGCAAGAATGTTGTGACGGATCTTATCAAAAGTATACAGAAGTCCAGGTAGATGACATCCATAGTTCTTTCCTTATCTACTGATGCAGTTGATAGTATTTGTTGCCCACAGTAGCATGACAGCACAGATTGCTGTGACTCTGTGGCCATTATAATCTGCTGACCAGATCAGGCACTTCCAGGACACCACCTCATATACTATCTCAAAGATACTCTTAATGCAGGCACCTCCAACAGTAACAACTAGTTCACTGAGGCTTTCCTTAATCTCCTAGCCTTAATGCAGACCCAACCAAATCAGAATGTATAGACTATAAAGCCGTCTGGGGAGTGTCTGCATGAAGCAGAGGCTGGAGACTTGTCATTGGATGCCGCTCCACCAATATCTGTCACTTCTGAACCCAGTGGATTACGCCAGTCCTGCAGTAAATCAATATGTTTAGTCACTGTATTTATCCTGCAGTCCCAGCCACAGTATTTAGTAAACCTTCATTCCTTGAGTCGAGTCTCAAAACCCAGTATGGTTCCTCCCATTGAATCATAGAATCATAGAATCCTAGGGGTTGGAAGGGACCTCGAAAGATCATCTAGTCCAACCCCCCCTGCCAGAGCAGGGTCACCTAGAGCACATCACATAGGAACGCATCCAGGCGGGTTTTGAATGTCTCCAGCGAAGGAGACTCCACAACCTCCCTGGGCAGCCTGTTCCAGTGCTCTGTCACTCTCACAGTAAAGAAGTTTTTTCTGATATTCACCTTGAACCTCCTATGCTCCAATTTGCACCCATTACCCCTTGTCCTATCACTGGTCATCACTGAGAAGAGCCTAACTCCATCTCCCTGACACTCACCCCTTACATATTCGTAAACATTGATGAGGTCACCCCTCAGCCTCCTTTTTTCCAAGCTAAAGAGACCCAGCTCCCTCAGCCTTTCCTCATAAGGGAGATGTTCCACTCCCTTAATCATCTTTGTGGCTCTGCGCTGGACTCTTTCAAGCAGTTCCCTGTCCTTCTTGAACTGAGGGGCCCAGAACTGGACACAATACTCCAGATGCGGCCTCACCAATGCAGAATAGAGGGGGAGGAGAACCTCTCTTGACCTACTAACCACACCCTTTCTAATGCACCCCAGGATGCCATTGGCCTTCTTGGCCACAAGGGCACATTGCTGGCTCATGGTCATCCTCCTGTCTACCAGGACCCCCAGGTCTCTTTCACCTACACTACTCTCCAGCAGGTCAGCCCCCAACCTATACTGGGACATCGTGTTCTTCTTCCCCAAATGCAAAACTCTACACTTCCCCTTGTTGAATTTCATCATGTTTCTCCCCGCCCAACTCTCCAGCCTGTCTAAGTCTCTCTGAATGGCAGCACAGCCTTCTGGTGTGTCAGCCACTCCTCCCAGCTTAGTATCATCAGCAAACTTGCTGAGGGTACATTCTATACCCTCATCCAGGTCGTTGATGAAGATGTTGAACAACACCGGTCCCAGTACCGACCCCTGAGGGACTCCACTAGTCACACACTTCCAACCAGATTCTGCCCCATTGACTACAACTCTCTGACTCCTTCCCAGCAACCAGTTCCTGATCCACCTCACTACCTGATCACCAAACCCATACCTGATCAACTTATCTACAAGGATGCTGTGGGAGACGGTGTCAAATGCCTTACTGAAATCCAGATAAACCACATCTACCGCTCTACCATCATCTATCCACCTAGTAATTTCCTCATAGAAAGCTATGAGGTTAGTCAAACATGATTTACCCTTGATAAAACCATGCTGACTGCTCTTGATAACCCCCATGTCCTTGATATGCCTAGAGATAGAGACAAGAACAAGTTGTTCCATCACCTTTCCAGGGATGGAGGTGAGGCTGACCGGTCTATAGTTACCCGGGTCCTCCTTCTTGCCCTTCTTGTAGACTGGTGTGACATTTGCTGTCCTCCAGTCCTCAGGCACCTCTCCCATTACCCATGACTTACCGAAGATGATGGAGAGTGGCCTAGCAATGACCTCCGCCAGCTCCCTCAGCACCCTTGGATGCATTCCATCTGGACCCATCGATTTATGGATGTCCAGATTACTCAACTGATCCCTAACCCAATCCTCATCTGCTATGTCAAACTCCTCATCTATCTTGACTACTTCTGGGGTTATATGAATCTGGGGCTCATGGGGAAATCCTGCAGGAGTAAAGACAGAGGCAAAGAAGGCGTTCAGCACCTCTGCCTTCTTTATATCCTCTGTCTCCAGGGCTCCCACCTCATTCAACAGTGGGCCAATATTGCCTATAGTGTTAGCTTTGTTAGCTATGTATTTGAAAAAGCCCTTTCTATTATCCTTAACCTGACTTGCAAGGTTAAGTTCCAAGGAAGCCTTAGCTTTCCTAATTGCCTCCCTACATCCTGACAACAGTCCTATATTCCTCCCAAGTGACCAGCCCCTCCTTCCATGATCTGTAGATTTTCCTTTTCCACTTAAGTTTGCCCAGCAGTTCCTTTTTTAACCATGCTGGTCTCCTAGCTCCCTTACTAGATTTCCTAACCATTGGGATGCTCTGATCCTGTGCTTGCAAGAAGTGGTCCTTGAATGTTGACCAGCTATCTTGAGCCCCTTTACCTTCTAGCACCCTGTCCCATGGGATTTCCCTTAACAGTTGATTGAGGAGGCCAAAGTTTGCCCTGTGGAAGTCCAGGGTTCTGGTCCTACTGGGTATTCTGTTCCTTCCACACAGGATCCTGAACTCCACCATCTCGTGATCACTGCAGCCAAGGCTGCCACTGACCACCACTGCTTCAACAAGGCCCTCCTTGTTGGTTAGTACAAGATCCAGCAGCGCTCCTCTTCTAGTCGGCTTGTCCACCATTTGCATTAAGAAGTTATCATCAATGCACTGGAGGAACCTCCTAGGCTGGCTGTGTGAGTCTTCCAGCAGATATCGGGGTAGTTAAAATCTCCCATGAGGACTAGGGACTGCAGTTGTGAGGCTACTTTCAGCTGCCTGTAGAAAGCCTCATCAACTTCCTCGCCTTGATCAGGAGGTCTGTAGTAGACCCCCACGACTGTATCACCCACACCAGCCTGCCCCTTAATTCTTACCCATAGACTGTCAACTTGCCCCTCATCAGCCCCTGCACAAAACTCAATACATTCTAGTTGCTCTCTCACATAAAGAGCAACTCCACCACCTCGCTTCCCCACTCTATCTTTCCTAAAAAGCACATAACCATCCATGGCCACATTCCAGTCATGTGACCTGTCCCACCACGTCTCTGTTATTGCTACCAGATCATAACCCTTAGCCCGCACACTGACCTCTAACTCTTCCTGCTTATTCCCCATGCTGCGTGCATTAGCATACAGGCATTTCAGGAAACAGAGCCCACTGGTGGGACTAAATCCTCCTTAGACCACCTGCTTTCAGGCCCTGGTACGTTCCTCTTGTTCTTGTCCCTAACAGACCCAGTTTTCTCCCCTTCCCCCCTCATCTCTCTCAATGAGCCCTGCTAAGTCCTGCCCCAAAAGCCTCTTCCCCCTCTGGGACAGGTGCATCCCACCTGCCACCACCAGGCCAGGTGTCTCATATAGCATCCCATGATCAAAAAAACCAAAACCCTGTCTTTGACACCAATCTCTTAGCCATTCATTGACTTGTAAACTCTTCCTATATACCTCCCCACCCATTCTTGCAGGAGGGATGGAGGCAAACACTACTTGCGCTCCAGACCCCTTAACTAGCCGTCCTAGGGCCCTGAAGTCACTCTTCATTGCCCTTACATTTCTTGTGATGATTTCATCACTGCCAACCTGAAAAATCAGCAGTGGATAGTAATCAGAGGAACCCACAAGATTAGGGAGTTTCCTTTTAACATCTCTAATCCGAGCCCCAGGAAGGCAACAGACCTCCCTGTGGGATGGGTCCGGTCGACAGATGGGCCCTTCTGTCCCCCTCAGAAGGGAGTCACCCACCACAATTACTCTCCTTTCCTTCTTGATTGAAGAAGTCCTAAGGACTCGGGGTGACTGACGAGTCCTAGGTGCTTCACTAGATAAGTCTATCCCTCCAACTTCATTTTCCTGTCCCTGAATTTCCAAGGCCTCATATCTGTTATTCAAGGGCAATTGGGAGGGTGGAAGGGGTTGGGAGGATTTTTTCTTGCCTTTCCGAGATCGGACTTCCTTCCATTCCTTCATATCTCCTAAGTCCTCTCCATCTGTCTGGTGACAGGAGGGGAGGGGATCCGGCACTTTCTCAACCTCCTCGATCTGCCCCTGCGTCAGGGTATGACTCCACCAATCTATTTCACTTTCACAATCTCTAATGGCTCTCAGTCTTTCAACCTCCTCTGTCAGATTAACCACCTGCCTGAGGAGATCATTTACTTGCTCACACCGCACACGTGTGGTGTCACTGGTTCCCTCTGGTACCAGTGCCAGGCTCAGGCATTCACTGCAGCCAGAGACCTGCACTGCTGCATGCCTCCTTGGGAGCTCCGTCTGAGCCCCCACATTCTTTTTCACTACGGTTTTTGGCCGCGTTGTGACCATGATCTATCCAGCTACTAGTTTGCTTTTCTCGTGAGAAGGCACCCGCTGCTCCCTCCCTGCCCGCCCTCGCGCCTCCCACGCGCCTGCCCTGTGAAGGCTGGCTGCCGCTCTCTGCTCTGCGCTGCCGCGTGCTCAGAGGAGGCTGCCAAATGGCCGCTTTTTAAACCTTGCCGCCGTTCACAGCCACGCCCCCTGCCACGTCAGCCTTCCTCTCCCTCGCAGGCTTCCCGCTCAGACTCGGGTCTCCTGGCTCTGCCCCGGCTTCACCGTCTCCGGGAAGCCCGGCTCTCTCTCAAATCCTCAGCAGTTTAAAGGAACAGCGCACACCGCTGCCGCTCTCTGCTCTGCGCTGCCGCGTGCTTCTCTTGTTGCTGCTATAGGCTGTGGAAGGTAGTCACAGAGGGTCCACCTCTCCTCAGCAGTTTGAGGAGGCAGAGAGTGAGAATGGGAAAGCGAGGAAGAAAACAAAGGTCTACATGACCACAAAGTGTTGGGCTCTTCAAAATAGAAGAATGAAGCACACAGCCCATTAGCAGTGGAGTACTGTTATGTACAAATGACACTGGAAGCTGCTTGGAAAATTTTATTTCCAGGATGCATAAACCAGCTCAGCCTTTCATAGGCTGAAAGCTCTAACTTTTGTACCTATTATGAAACCATAATCAGGATGAAACAAAAGGGATTCTGTATAAATTTATTCTAGAAAGTCTGCAGTACTACTAAAGCAGATCCAGCTTTAGTAAGGTAATAATATAAATAATAATATAAATAATATAATAAAGGTAAATAACCCTGCAACAAAATTTTATTAAATTCTGTGTGACTTACTATTCAACAGAGAGGAATTTGAGGACACACTCACCATTCTAAACCTCTATGCTTGTTCTCTAGCAGATCCAACACAGTCTCTCTGCTTAATTTTTGGGAACACTAAGAATCTTCTCTTTGCCTTTAAGGAACAGTACTAAACACATTTTACCTAATTGTTTATTATTAAAAATGTAATCGCTGTATAGATGGGCAGAAATTCTGGAAGGTTTTTGTGATGCTCCTTGCAAAAGATAAGCAGGAAACACACCAGGGACTCTATTTCAACAACAAAGCTTTGAAGTCCCTATCATTTCATGTCATTTGAGGAACAAGAACATTGTGTTGAAGAGCTAGGATGCTATTACTGTCTCAGTTGCAATGCAGGTTAATCAATCATGGTGCAGATTCCAGACTGCACTTCTCTGTTCAACTAACACCTGATACAGAAAATGGTGTCACTAAGTAAGGAGATGCTATTGCTTGTGGTAATTAACAGACTTTAGCAATAATTTTCTGAAAATAACGGAGAACTTGTTTTGCACCGAATAATGGCCAAAGAAACAAGAGGGGAAATCATTGCCAGCATAACAACAACTTTGCATAAGAAAGGAAAGCTGCTCATCATGACTGCTGTGACAATGGGAAGAGCATTATGATTGACTTCACAATGGGCAAGGACTTTGGACTGACTTCACTTGACAGTAGCCAGTGTTCTGCCTCACAAAGCTTTGGTGTTTTCAAACAGGCCAGGATCTGCAACCAGCAATGATGCAAGCCAATAGTTTTGCAAGAGCACTGAGGGGATATTAATAGAAGAAATAATTAATTTTTATACAGCAATTCATGCCAGCATATCATGCTGCCACCCATAGAGACCTCAACGGGCTGGAGAAATGGGCAACCAGGAGCCTTATGAAATGCAACAGGAAGTGCAAAATCCTTCCCCTGGGGAGGAACAACCCCAGGCACCAGAACAGGCTGGGGGCTGCCCAGCTGGAAAGCAGCTAGGTAGAAAAGACTCTGGGGGTCCTGGTGGACACCAAGTGAAACATGAGCCAGCAACATGTCTTTGACCCAAAGAAGGCTAATGGTATTCTGGGCTGCATTAGACAAAGTATTGACAGCAGGTTGAGGGAGGCAATCCTTCCCCTTCACTCAGCACTGGTGAGGCCACACGTGCAGTGTTGGGTCCAGTGCTGGGCTCTTCAGTACAAGAGAGACATGGACAGACTGGAGAGAGTCCCACAAAGGGCCATGGAGAAGATTAAGGGACTGGAGCATCTCTCACATGAGAAAAGGCGGAGAGCTGGGACTGCTCAGCCTGGAGAAGAGAAGGCTTAGGGGGATTTCAACAATGTATATAAATACATACAGGGAGGGTACAAAGAGGACAGAGCCAGGCTCCCATCAATGGTGCCCAGTGACAGAACCAGAGGCAATGAGTTTGATCTACAGCAGCTACATTCACTCATCACCCTTAGTACAGCTGAGATCACCTGAAGCAACAGCAGAACAACACTCACAGATTTGTTGGCATGCTGAAAGGGAAACAACCATTTTCCCCTCAGCTCCTGCCAGATTTCCTGATTTTCAAACCAAATTTCGGGAACAGGATGCTGGCTGCAGCATTCACCACTTTGTAAATACATGTAAATATGAACTAGTCCTGCCTAGCGTTATATTTCAGTGCATGAAATGAGAATCCTACCAGTCCTCTGACAGGTGAAAAATAGAGTCTTTAGGCCAGTTGTGCTGAGATATCACACTACAACGTTGGCAACCCTGACCTGAACATTTCTACTAGGACACTAGCATTTTTTTTTTAAATCTCTTTCTTTACTAATGAACCTGGCCAGTCTTTATAGTCTTAGTAAGACTTTTGGCTGCTTTGATATTTTCAGTTTCCTTTAGCAATGAAGTGTGTTCATGCTAGTCAGAGATGGTTTCGCATCAAAAACCTACTTTAGAGAATCATCGTCTGTATAAAGGAAGAGAATTTGAAGTGTCTTTATAGCTTTTAAACATAAAAACACACTTAAGTTTCAAATACTAATTAGTGCAGAAAAGGCTATCTGCTTTTATCTGCATTTTCAATTATACAAATTTTACCCAATTAACTAATTTGACACCCTTCTCCCCAGGCACAGAGAGACAATTGAGGAAACACCTCATAACCTATTTTTTAAAAAGCACACCAAATTGGAAAGAACTAGCAAAGATTTTAATGAGGTAGTTTAACTTTGTTAGGATTGCAACATTTGACAGTTTTCCATTTTGTTGATTTAGTAGAGCTCTTGAATTCTTACATGGCTTCAGAGATTTTTAAATTGCTAAGAATAAATACTATTATATCCTTAGGGATTCTGAGCTAGACTGATATACTAGAGCACAAATTTAACAGAGCTAGACTTAAATTCTGTGGTGACACTTTAATATGGAATTTAAATCTTTATTCTCCTTTAAAAAGTAAAACTAATTTCTGCTCTCAAAAGTCAACAACATACTTATAAGAGAATGGTGGAAGGTTAGGAATTGCTTTTTTTATTTAAAGGGACATCCAAGCACAGCAATGCCAACAAGGTTTTATTATTTAAATTCTGTTTTTAATTATCTTTTCAAGTTTCCAAAATAGTAGTGATGACTTGCTGATTTCATGTCCTGGTTTTGGAAAAAAAAACAACTTCTCTTTTGTCATCCTGTTTTTGTTTGGAAGACACTGTATGCAACTAGATTAAACTAGTATACTTGCCAGTCACTAATCATACACAGTTGGCTACCAAACACACAGTGATATGTTCACAGTTTATGGAGACTGACTTGGAGGTTTTCTCCCAGTTTTCCTCTTACATAGTTACCTGATTAAACAATCATTGATTCTCAGACAGGACAGTAATATGACAATAATTATTCTTACATTTAAAATTCATGTGAAAGCATGAAGCAGTAACAACATCAATAATGGTGAAAAAACTAGAGGGTATGACTTATGAAGAGCCGTGGAGAATGCTAGGTTTGTTAAGCTTAAGGAATAAGAGACTAAGGGGTGACTTCATTACAGTTTACACCTTTGTCGTGAGAGGAAGCAGAGTTGGAGAGGCTGATCTCTTCTCCCTGGTGCCTGGTGAAAAGATGTGAGGCAATGACTTAAAGCTGCACCAGGGGAAGTTCAGATTGGATATTAGGAAAATGTTCTTCACTGGTGGTCAAGCACAGGAGATGGTCATGGCCCCAAGCCTGTTGGTGTTCAAGAAGTGGTTGGACAACACCCTTCGATATATGGTTTAACTTTTAGGTTGCCCTGTGTGGAGTCAGTCATGGGTCCCTTCCAACTCAGGATATTCAATGATTCTTGAAAAAAATTATTTGGTAACACAATGCTCATGAAACAGCACCTCAAAAGCGCTGTCTCTCAGTGCATTCTTCTGAAAGCTACTTTGTGATGTGGAAACAAACTATGATTCAACATGTATTGTAATAACACTAACTATTGGATCATTTTTGGCAAAAAAACCCACATGCTATTATGTTTGCATTCTTGCTGTTCAGTTTCATCAATTGCATTGTAAAAGGGAAAGTTATCAAGTCATGCAGTTTATATTCAACGGAGTTAGAGTAAGCTAAGAGTAAAAAAAACATGCCTCCAGAAGAGGTTGTGTGCCAGACTTTATCTCATGAGATTCTACATAACTTTCATTAGTACTACTATTATTCTCTTACTCTTCTGCCCAGCACATGAACGTTATTCCCAAGTGGAGACACAGTCCTATTTATGCATATGTTATAATCATACTGTAAAAAGCACGGGCGGGCTCAGTTCTGGTAGGCCAAATCGAGTTAGATCAGCTCTATCACCAGTTCTCTGATCTCTGATCTTTCAAGCAGCAAAATAAGAAGCATACATTATAGCTCACCAGTATTTCTAGCAATATAACACATTTGAGAAAAACATAGGGGAAAAGTTTGCAGCAGTCTTGTAGCTGATGAGATCATACCAATTTTCCTCATCTGGTTGATGCATTGCTGTCATCAGCACAATAGATTGCTGACACCGCATTACCACCAGAGAAGGTTAGCAAGGCTTTGGAGTGTGTATCTGTTGCATAGTCATTAAGGACATGTATCTGTTTCTATTCTAGCAGCACTTCTCATAGCAATGAGCTCCTTTGGCCACAGTCTGAACTGTGGTCTTTGCACCTCTGCAGAAAATTCCATTAGAGGCTGGTTCTGGTCCTCCTTAATTCAACAGACAGATTCTGTTTGCCTTGAATTACAGCAATAGGATTTTATACTCCCAGGTTGTACAGTAGGCTGTCAGAATAAGGGTCTTGTTTCCTTAAAAAGATAAAAAATATTGTGGGGGAAAGAAGAAACCCCATATATGTGTGTAGAGAGAAGGGGATGGGAAATTATTATTAATTGTATGTGTGCCTTGAATCCCTGCAATGGCAAGAACAAAATCACAATAATACATGGCATACCTATTGTTTCTCATACCAACTTTTACTAGCTTGTTTTAAGGTTCTTTCCTGGGATCTTGGACAAACTGTAGGAAGAAGAGAAACTTACGCAGAGTACTGAAAGACATTAAAAAAAAAGAAAACCACCAAAAAAACCCCAAAACCAAAAAAACCCGAGTAGTTTACTGTTTTGGAGATGAAGACATTGCAAGAGGCTGCCATCTATGCTGAAATTAGAAAAGGTAAAAAATAAATAAATTAATTAAAAGCTTTCAATATAAAGCTTTCAATAATTCAATTAAATTAAAAGAAATAAAACAGTGCTGCCTAAATGAAGACTGTATTATAATTGCCTTCATTACTGAAGTCATAGGTGACTTACGGTTAGGGTTAGGGTTAGGGTTAGGGTTAGGGTTAGGGTTAGGATCACTTACTCCTGTTATATAGTAGTAAGATCATATTAACTATAATTTGGGAGTTAGGGTTAGGGTTGGGGTTTCAGATCCTGAAGTGCAGTAATGTACTTTCACAAATTTTGAAAAATAAAGAAGAAGGATAATGTACTTGTTATAGTATAGCTTTGTTCTGTGTTTCACCATATTTATATGAAACAGGTTTCCTTGTTAACCTTGGCTCTGGTGGTGAAGGCAGCCTCTTACTTTTTCTCTCCAAGAAAATTTAAAATTTATTTGTTCACTTTACAAAAAAGCTTCAATAAATTTAAACTTAACTTTCTTTTTCCCCCTGAATTTATATTTTCAGAAGATTTTGATTCCATATTTACTTGTCAAATAAGTTCATGCTGCAATAGGTATCATCTATTTGTTTGTATTATTTTTTTCTCAGTTCTGTACAATATTAATAACAGAGTAGAATTCATTCCAGTCTCTGGCAAATATTTCCATCATTGGTTTATTTTGAAGAGAAATTCCCTTGTGAATCACAAAAATAATTTCCACACCTACATGCATGAAGGCAAACAAGCATAAAAGTGAACAAATTTTAAAGTGTTCCCATTCAGTGCCATGATTTCTCAGAGGATCTCACACCAACACAAAACAGGTTAGATATTTATCATTCATATCTTTCAGTCAGAAGCTGCCGTTAAGAGTCACATTCAGTTTTGAAGTTCAACAAACTTTAAAATCTTCCCAATGAGAATTTATGGAAATGTTTGAGTCTGTATGCAACTCGAAGAAGAGCTTCTAAACCCGGCTATAACTTGAAACTAAAATGATTGTCACTATATAAAGCAACAAGGATTTTAACAATGCAAAGAAGGCAAGAGATACAACAGAAGAAAGACTATATAAATAAATTTAAGGAGGGTCGGGAGCCGATAGCTCTCACTACTGGTGAGAGTTGTCTGTCTCCAATTCAGCCAGCCCTGACTTTCAATCCATATTCCACAAAACTGGTGGTTTTCAGACTTCGGTGACTTGGATGGCCAGAGATTGGTGTGGTGGTAAAAATTTGAAATTTTGGGCAAAATTTTGGACAATTTTGGACAAAATTTGACTGCAAGAGAGTAGGACTGAGTAATCAGTCTGCTCACACTAGTAACTGGCATGCACCAGCACAAAGAGGAGTGACACCTGGTGTTTTATCCTTGCTTCAGTCCTGATGACTAGCAAGCAGCCAGAGAGAAAGCTGAATCTTAGTTTTCTCAAGTGTCTGCTCAGTCCAGCAGGAAACTGGTTTTCTCTCTTTTTTTCTTCTGTCTGCAAAGATATCACAACAGGGATGAAATGACACATCACATTAAGTTGCAGACACTTAATTCCAATATTTGGGGGAGTGCATGAGAAAGTTCTTATTTTAATAACCAAGAGCAAGATACCACAGCCAAAGCTGACTCTGAAATCAATCACAGGTGGCTTTAACATAGTTCAATGAATGATTCATTACAGATTATTTTGCAGGACTCGTTCCCTAACTGTCAGCATTTACTTCCATGCTTCTCAGCCTGTGAAATGTGACTGGAGGGATTCTTTATGCTGCTATTTAGCAATAGCCAATAATTTTAATTAAACAGTGTGTATTTCTGATGTCCTTTCACATCTGAGCCTTTCTTCTGCTGTAGATTCCAGCCCTGTACTTTATTAAAAGCTAAGTAGTGCTATATGTCTCAAGACTCCAATCACAGAATCATAGAATCACAGAACGTGTGGGGTTGGAAGGGACCTTTAAAGGCCATCTAGTCCGGTCCCCCCTGCAGTAAGGAGGGACCTTTTTAACTAGATCAGGTTGTTCAGAGCCTTGTCAAGCCTGACCTTGAATGTTTCCAGGGATGGAGCCTCCACCACCTCTCTGGGCAACCTGTGCCAGTGCTTCACCATCCTCATAGTAAAGAACTTCTTCCTGATACCCAGTCTGAATCTATCCTGCTCTAGTTCAAGGCCATTGCCCCTTGTCCTGTTGCTTCACACCCTGGTAAAAAGCACCTGCCCAGCTTTTCTGTAGGCTCCCTTCATGTACTGGAAGACTGCTATAAGATCCCCCTGGAGCCTTCTCCTCTCCAGGATGAACTACCCCAGCTCTCTCAGCCTGTCTTCATAGGAGAGGTTCTCCAGCTATGGTACATCTTGGAGGCTTCATTATCCTGCAGAATCTGAAAAATACACAGCACAGACAAAGGTTTTATTTTTTCCCTGTATTTTCAAACTGATTGTGTAGATACAGAAAGTTGGCCCTGGATATTTGGATGGATGCTGGACAGTAACAGGTTCTTGTCCTTCCTGGGTATGTAATAAGTCCTGCCTTATAGGGACTATTTGTTGATAAATACCTAGTAAATAATCTCTCCTGCTCCTCACATTCAGCACCTGTGCTGTAACTCTCCATCTTTTTCATCTTTCAACAGTGCTGGGAAATTACTGCTATCTGTAAACTTCCCTGAGATTCTTGAATGGAAGGTGCTATAGAAAAGTGGCATAGAAGTTGGAGGAGGGAAGTTTTCAGGTTAAAAGTTTTACTTCACCTGACAACATTACAGTGATAATGAATATATCAGCCTTGCAGAAACCCATTTAAGTATTTTCCATAGAAGAACACATTGATGTGTGAGAATACTCAAAAGAAAGGAATTCCCTTTCAACTATATATGTCTGCTTATTAGTTAGCACTCCTTTAAAGTTAGTTATTAATAGCTTTGAAGAACAAGTGCCTACAGACAGAATGCGTAGTTTGAAAAGCAGTAGCAGAGGACTCTGATTTCTGAAGACAGGTGAACACAGACAGAAGAAATGAGGAAGGGAAGGATTTTATTAAGGACGCATGTGTCAAATGTGGCAGTTCATTGTTCTACTTATGCTAATAGGACTAATGTGCTTCAGCCTGTCAGTTGTATTTAAAGCTAGCAAAACACAATGCTCATTCTCAAGACATGCCCATGCCTTCCCTCTGAGCTGCAGGATGCTGGAGCTCACAAAGCAGCAGTCACGCAAAGAGCAGCAGGAAACAGCAACAGGAAAATGGAGAGCATTTGGCTGAGGCATACTTGCAAACTTAAGTAGTTGCCGGTCTATTATGCTTATGCACTGAGCAGATGTAGTGTTGTGTTAATGGTGTAAGGCTGGGCTGTTTGCCATTTGTCCAGGAAACAGAAAGACTGCACACAACCAGAGCAGCAAGCAGCTCAGCAGAGATGTCATCCTCCCTTGTACAACTAACAAGAAGTTCGACTCAGGACTAGGAAAAGGGAGGGCTGGTAGGGGCAGGTGCCTGGGGAACACAGTCCTCTCTTTTCATGTCAGATCTATAATTAAAATGAGGTCATGTATGAAGTGATTTTGGTAAGCTGTTCAGACCTCCCTCACCAGATTAAGAAGAACACAACCACAGCAGGATATTCTCCCACTCTGAAGTCCTCAGTCTTCCCTGGTCTTGCAGACCAAATCAACATAATAGATTCTGACTTATTTTGGCACTGTCACACCAGCTTACATGAACATGCACTGCAAACAGGATGGCTTGGAGGACCACACAGGGTTTACTGACTCAGAGGACTTCTTGCACCTTGTGACACTGGATCTGCGGCACTGTCTACCAGGCAGAAAAACACTTCACAGATATAAAACATATTCTTAGGGTCACCTCTTCAGTGCTTTTCTTCCTGTGATGGCCGTTTCTAAGCAGAAAAACAAAGGTGCCACAAAGAAGGAACTGTGAGGAGTCCCACATTTCCTCTGCTCTTTTCACTGGCAAGATCTCCAACTATTGGAGATGTTTGCAACTAACTTTTTAAATGGTAGTTAAGTGCCATGAAGTGAAGGAAGAAAGGTCACAGTACTTCCCTAATACTAAGTAACTTACAGGTGCCTACATGGAAGATTAGGAGTGCATGGTCATCTATATGGTTCAACAGAGTTGGCAGCCTCTCAGTGACACCACAATGGTGAGCTCCTTGTAGGCAGCCAACTTCTCTAGAGAAGCTGTTTGAACAGAAAAATGGTGCTTCAGTGCCTCTCAGTAAGGCATCTCCAGTTATTGAATGGATTTAATATGCATAGGCAGCTGGATTAATTTTGCACAGTGGCCTTCTACTAGGTCTTGTCCTTTATCCATGTACTCTGAATTCTCCACCCCCAGAGCATCATATCTGTTATGCAGGAGTACTCTAGGGAAGAGTCTTCCTTCTGCCCTGAAGAGAGACAAGGGTCCAGTGTCCTTCATCTCATGGGTTACTTGTGTAATTCAGCTCATGGTTGAATTCAGACTTGCCTTCCCTTTGCATAGCCTTAAAACAGTGTTCTTGAAATACAAGAGAGTTACAGTAGCAGTGAACAGTTACCCCCAAGCTGAATAATGTCAGACCACAATAGACAGTCTACAGCTTTAGAGATCCTAAATGACTTTTTAAAGGAAACACCCCAACAGAGCAGAATTTCTTAATCTAGGGTGGTATTTTAGATTTCAAGGTGTAATTCTGAAAACAGATCCAAGAGGGGATGCCAAGAGATTATCTAGTCCACCTTTTTGTCCCAAGACAGATCAACCAAACTACTTTTAAACACCTTAACAGTGGAGACTCTCAAATAAGACCTCAGATAATCTGTTGGAAAAGAGCTACAGTCTTTGGAAAGCCCATGCAGGAGCACCTCTTGGCAAGATCTGTGGCCCTGGGGGCCCCACATTGGATTAGTGTGTTCCTGTAGGACTGTATCCCATGTAAAGGACACAAGTGGGAGCAGTTCTTGAAGAGCTGCGGCCTGTGGAGAGGACCCACAATGGAGCAGTTCATGAAGGAGTGTATCCCACAGGAAGGATCCCACACTGAGCAGGGGAAAAGGGTGAGGTGGAAGAAGCAGCAGAGAGGAACTGTTATGGACTGACATTCAACCCCAAATCCTTGTCCCTTTGTACCACTTCTTTTGGGAGGAGACGGAAGAGCGAGGAGGGAATTTCAGCCTGTAAAATAATGTGTGGGGGCAGAAGGGAAAAAAGACCCCTTAATTGCTGTGTCATCCTGCAACTGTGAAAGTAAGGTAATCAGCTGCCAGCTCTGCAGCAGTTAAAAGTACCACTGATACAGATGCTTTACTAATCAAAAGTTACTTGCCTTGCTAGTGATAATTTGTACTAAGTTGAAATAAAGAAATGTAGGAAATAAAGCCTCCATATCCTTGTGCATTAGGGAATCCTGCAAACCCCCTCTCACATTGACTATACACTCGCTGGCTCGGTCCATTTCAGGTTGTGGTGCTGGTGGTATGATTTGTCTAGCACCATTGGATGGTGCCTCCATCTTCAGCCATGCATTGGATGGCTTGAACACAGCAGGAGCTGTAGAGAGCCAGCCCCCATGTACGTTCTTGGCCTCCAGTCATGGCCACAGACATGGATGCGAAGCCTCAGAGCACAGGCTCAGTGCAGTTCAATATTAGCTCTCATTCTAGCTCTTGGGATTGTTCTTTTTAAGGCTTGTAACTTGTCTCAAATGCTGGTGTCCATCACATCTATCCAAAAAGATACCATGCACTTGCCTCCCACCCTCTCAGAAATTGCAACACTGAACCTAAAAAGACACGAGTCTCCCCTGCTTCACAGACAGAGGGGGCAAGAGAGACACACTGAAAGGAAGAGGAACAGCAAGAAAAGGGGAAGGAGGAGAAGAAACAGGTGCAAAAAGAGAAGGAAACAGAATGAACAGCAGAAGTAGGAACAGGAGAGGGAGAAAGAGGAAATTAGAGAAAGGAGGAAGAACAGGAAGAATAGATGCAGTAGTAGCAGCAGGAGAAGAAGGAACAGAATGAGCACGAAGAGGAAAAGGAGGATGCAGATAAGGTTGGATGTGCACAGGAACAGAAGGAGGAGGAGTGATATTAGGAACAGAAGTAAGAAAAGTGGAAGGTGGAGAAATACAAGGATGAGGAGGGAGAGAAGGAGGTGGGGGAGAAAGAGAATGAAAAAGAAGACAAGCAGTAACTTAAGGAAGAGGAGGAACAGGAGGAGGAAACAGAAAAAAGGAACAGGAGGACAAATAGGAGGAGGAGGAGCAGAATTATGAGAATATGAAAGCAGAGGAAGAGGACAAGAAAGAAGAGGAAGATGATCAAGAGAAGAGCAAGGAGACATGGTAATTTGGGGGGGAAACTTCACAGGAGACAGAAAAACAAGAGGAAGTAAAGAAGGAGAGAAAGGAAAAGAAGGAAAAAGAGAAGGAGGAGAAGGATGAACAAGAAGCAGAGGATGAAGAAGAAAAACAAGGAGAAAGAGAATGATGTAGAGGAGAAATAGGAGAAGGTGTATTAAGAAAAAAAAGGAAGAAATGGGAGCAATAGGAGGAAGAGAGAAGAGAAGAGAAGAGAAGAGAAGAGAAGAGAAGAGAAGAGAAGAGAAGAGAAGAGAAGAGAAGAGAAGAGAAGAGAAGAGAAGAGAAGAGAAGAGAAGAGAAGAGAAGAGAAGAGAAGAGAAGAGAGAGAAGAGAAGAGAAGAGAAGAGAAGAGAAGAGAAGAGAAGAGAAGAGAAGAGAAGAGAAGAGAAGAGAAGAGAAGAGAAGAGAAGGAGGAGAAACAGGACAAGGAGAGGGAGAAGGAAAAGGAGGAGCAGGAGAAGGAGCAGGAGGAGGAAGAAATAGACGAGAAGTTACTGGAAGAGGAGGATGAGAAGAACAGGAAGATAAAGAATTGGAACAACAGGAGCAGATGAAGAAATAAGAGGAGGAAGAGAGTAAGGCAAAAGAGAAAGAAGAGGAGAAACAGGGAGCAGGATGAAGAATAGATGGGAAAGAAGCAGCAGCAGGAGGGCAACAAGAAGAAAAAAAAAAGATGAAGAAGAGCTGGAGAATGGGGAGAAAAAGGAAACAGCAGAATAAAGAGGAAGAGGAGAAGCAGGATAAGAAACAGGAACATAATGGAGTAAAAAGGGTAGGATTAACTGGAGGAAGAGGTGAATAGAAAGAAGAAAAGCAGGAGCAATAAAACGAATAGAAAGAGGAAATGAAAAGAGACAATAAAAAGTAGGAAGAGGAGGATATGGAGGAAATGTAGCAAGAGAGGGAGGGCCAGGAAGAGAAGGAGAACTTAGAAAAAAGGGTGAAAAACAGTGAAGGGGGAAAGGCAGAGAATTAATAGGGAAAGGATGGAAAAGAGGAAGAGGAGGAAGAAGAACAAGAGGAGGAGCAGGAGGAGTATCAGCAGGAACAGAAAGAACAGGATGAGGAGGACGTGGCAGGAGGAAGGAACAGGAAGATGAGCAGGAACAAGACCAAGCAACTGGAGGAGGAGGAAGATAAACAGGAGGAGCAGAAGTATGAGAAGGAGGGAGAGGATAAGCAGTAGGATGTAGACAAACATGAACAGCAACAGGAGGAGAAAGAATGAGAGGAACAGGAGTACAAGGAGAAGAACAGAACTAGGAAAAAGAGGGGAAAGAAGATAAGGCGAAGGGGGAAAAGGAGTTGGACCACAAACTGGAGGAGGAGAACCTGAAGTAGGAACAGGAAGAGGATCTGGAGAAGGAAGAGAGGATGAAAGGAAGAGGACAATGAAAAGCATAAAGAGGAGTAGCAGAAAGTAGGAGGAAGAAAAAGAAAAGTAGGAAGAGAAGGAACAGGAGAAAGACGAAAAGGAGTAATAGAAGAAGAAGGCTGAGCAGAGGGAACTACTGAAGGAGGAGAAACAGGAGCATGTGGAACAAGAAGGACAAACAGAAGAATAGGCAAAGAAAGAGGAAGAACAGAAGGAAAGAGAAGGACAAGGAGGAGAACAAGAAGGAAGACAAGGAGGAAGACAAGAGGAGAAACAAGAGGAGGATGAGATGCACCAGGAGGAACAAGTGGATGACAAGAGGAGAATGAGGAGAACAAGATGAGGAGGAGGAGGAACAAGAAGATGGATAAGAGGAGGAACAGGAAGGTGAGGAAGAACAAGAGAACCAGAAGGCTTCTTCCTTCCATTTCTCCTCCTGTTCCTTCTGTTCACCTTTCTCCTATTCCTCTAGCTCTTCCTGTTCATTTGCATTCTTCTTTTTCTCTTCTTCCTTCTGCTGTTCCTCTTCCTTCTGTTCGTCCTCCTCCTGTGGCTCCTATTGTTCCTCCTTTTCATCATGCTCCTCCTGCTGTTTTGCCTTTCCTCCTCCTGTTCCTCCTCCTGTTCCTCCTCCTGCTCCTTCTTTTCCTCCTCTTCCTTCTCCTGTCTTTTCTCTTATTCCTGTTCCTTCTCCCCCTTTTCCTCCTTCTTTTCCTCCTCCTCTTGTTCTTCCTATTCCTCCTTCTTTTACTCCTTGTGGGGGACGGCCCCTACGGACATTAAAGATGTGCCCCACATAAACTATATATATGATTCTCATGGCAATAAGGGTTAGAGGCAGGAAAGGGTTAAAATGCGGACCTAGATGAGGACTGCCTGAAAAAGAAAAAACAGCATACCAGGCTCTGAGAGACTTTTCGGCGCCTCAGCGCCAGGGACCAATGACAGGGCGGATTGAAAAGTGACAGACCAATCAGAAGCCAGACCCCGCCTGGCATTTTTCCAATAAAGGCGACCGCCTCCACAGCCTCGGGGCAGTTGGAAGCTCGGGGTCGCCAGAAGAAGAAGAAAGAGAAGAAACCGCCGCGTCCAGTGCCTGCAGCCGCTTCGCCCGCCGCTTCGCCCGCCGCTTCGCCCGCACGCCCCGCGCATCGCTCCGCCCCGCGCGCTGCCAACGCCGCCTGCAGCCCTGCCCGCTTGCAGTTCCACGCGCCGCCGCCGTCTGCAGCCAGCACGCCGCCCCGCTCACCACACCGTGGGGGATCGAGCCCAGGCTAAAAGCCTTTTTAAAGGCTCTTGGAGCTGAGGCCTTAGGTGCTCTCCCCCTGAGGATCTGCAAGGAAGAGCTGGTCACCAAGAGCCAGGGCTGGTCCCTGACTCCGCCGGGATACGAGGTGTAAGACAATTACCTAAAGACCGCCTTTTCCTTCTGCTCTTCCCTTATTCTAAATTACCCTGGGGGGTGGGAGGAGGGCAGTTGGGAAACTCTCTAATCCTTTTATCTTTTCCTTTACCTTCCCTGATTCGGTGCGGGTACCCCTCCCATTCATTTTGTAGCTGATAAGTGGTTGCTAATTCTTGTATTAGTCATATTGTGCCTTCTGAATTAATTGTAAAGTAAAACAAGCACATAGTTTAAATTTCCCGAGTGTGGAGTTTTCTGTTTCTACAGCAAATATCCCTTAAAATAGCTGTAGTGGCGGGGGTGCACCGGAGGTATCATCACGGGACTAACCGCTCGAGTCCCTTGAACGTTGTGATTTTGAGCTTTAATCAAAACCGGGTGTGTGAGGGCAAGCAAGACCTTTGCATACACTCTGCCCACACATAGCACCACCCATATACACTTACATACAAGAGCCTGGATCACGACATTTATTTAATTGGTGTCAGGATTTGAATCTTGACACTCCTCCTTCTCCAGTTCATCCTGTTGCTCCTCCTCTTCCTCCTCATCCTCTTCTTGTTTCTACATTTCCTCTCCTTCTCTTCCTGTTCCTATTTCTCCTCTCATATTCCTCTTTTTACTTATTTATTCTGTTCCTCCTTCTCTTGTTTACCCCATTCTTCCTCCTCCTCACCCTATTCCTCTGTTCCTCATGTTCCTTTTCTACTTCCTCCACCACATCCTCTTGTTCCTCCTATTCCTCCTTCTGGTGTTTCACCTGTTTCCTCTATTTCTCCTTCTCCTATTCCTCCTTCATTTCCTTCCTTCTTCCTGTTCCTCCTCCTCCTTTTCCCCCTCCATCTCCTCCTTTTCCTTCTTATGTTCCTTCTCTTACCTCTCTTTCTCTTCCTGTTCCTTCTGTTCTTCTTGTTTGTTCTCCTCATTCTGTTATTTTTTACTCCTGTTCCTACTCTTCCTCTCCCTCCTTTTAACCCTTCTGCTGTTCCTTACGTTTCTCTTCCTCATGTTATTTTTGTCCTGTTCCTCACCTTTTTCCTCCTCTTACTCTTCTTCTTTCTTCTCCTCTTTCACCTCCTATTCCTTTTTCTTGTCCATCCTCCTCCTGTTTTACTCCTCCTGTTCTTCCTTCTCATGCAGCTCCTCTCCCTTGTCCTTTCTTTTTCTCCTGTTCCTTCTCCTCATCTTCTTCCCTCTTTTATTACTGTTCCACCTCTCCTTTTCTTGCTCCTTCTCCCTTCCTCCTCCTCCTTCTCCTCTTCATAATTCTGTTCTTCCTCTTCATCCTTCTGTTCATGCTTTTCATCCTCATATTCCATGTGCTCTTTCCTCTCTTTTTGTAATTCCTATTACTCCTCCTAACTTCTTCTCTTATTCTTCCTTTCTTTTCCACTGCCTCTTCCTCCTGTTCCTCTTTTTCAGTCTCTGCCACCTCCTACTCCTCTTTTTCTACTGTTCTTCTTCCTCATTCCAATCCTCTGCCTTTTGTTCTATCTCTTTCTCCTTCTCCTTTCTTCTCTTTCTCCTAATAATCTTATTCTTTGGTTTCTTCTGTTCCTTCTCCTGCTTCTTTGCCTAGTCCTTCTGTTGCTCCTCTTTTTCCACCTTCTCCTGTTTTCCCACCTCCTCCTGTTCCTCCTCATTTTCTTTCTTCTCCTCCTGTTCCTCCTCCTTTTCTTCTTCCTCCTTCTCCAGCTGCTCTTCCTCTTTTCCCTTCTCCAGCTCCTTTTCCGGTTCCTTCTTCTGGTCCTCCTGTTTCTCTTGTTCCTCCTCCTGTTCCTTCTCTTCCACTCTTCTTCCTAATAATTCTCTTCCTGCTTCACCTTTTCCTCATCCTATTCGTCTTATTCTTTCTTCTCCTTTTGCTGTTCTTGTTCATGTACATCCTGCTGCTTATGTTCTCCCTCCTTCTCATTTGCCTGCTCCTCCTATTCCTCTTCCTCCTCCTGTAGCTGTTCATCCTGTTTCTCCTTATCCTCCTGTTACTATTCCTCCTGTTTCTTCCTCCTGTCATGTCCTCATCCTCATCCTGTTCCTCCCATTCCTCATCGTCTCCTGCTCCTCCTCCTCTTCCACCTCTTCTTCCTCCATCTCATCTTCCTCCTGTTCCTCCTGCTGTTTCTTGATTTCCTCATCTTCTTCCTCTTGCTACTACTTCTCTTCTTCATCCTGTTCATTCTCTCCCTCCTTCTTCTACTTTTCATTCTCCTCCTCCTCTTCCTCAACTCCTTACTTTTCTTGTTTTTATTATTCCTCCTCTTCTTCTTCCTGTTTTTCATCCTGTTCCTCCATATCTTCATATTTTTCATCCTTTCCTCTTCATGCTACTCGTTGTCCTCTTCTTTTTCCTCCTCCTCTTCCTTCTCCTTCTCTTCCTTCTCGTTGTCATGTTCCTCCTCCTGCTTTTATTCCTCCTTTTTCTCCACCTCATCCTGTTCCTGTACCACCACCTCCTCTTCCTCCATCTCTTTTTACTCCTTGTCCTTTTTCTGCTTTTCTTCCTTCTCCTTCTGTTCTGCCTCTACTGTTCCTCTCTCTTCTGTTCATCCTGCTCTTTCTCCCCCTCATCTTGCTTTTCTGACTCCTTATAATCACGTTCCTCTCTCTTCTTCTGCTCTTCCTCCTGTTCCTCTTCTTGGTCCAGTTACTGTTCTTGCTTCTGTTCCTCTGCCTCCTGTACATCTTCATCTTTTTGCCCACATACTCCTCTTTCTAATAATCTTTTTCTAGACTTTCCTCCATCTCCTTTCTCCTGTTTCCTTCTCCATCTCTTATTACTTCTCATCATCCTATTTCTCCATCTCCTCCTGATGCTTGTCATCCTCTTGTTCCTTCTCCTTGTGTTCCTCCTGTTCCTTCTATTCTTCTCCTGTTCATCCTGCTTCTTTAGTTCCTCCTGCTCTTCCTCCTCATTTTCCTGCTTCTTCTGTTTCATCTGCCTCCCCTCCTTTTCCTCTTCCTAATTCTCCTCTCCATGTTCTCCTCTCCATGTTCTCCTCTCCATGTTCTCCTCTCCATGTTCTCCTCTCCATGTTCTCCTCTCCATGTTCTCCTCTCCATGTTCTCCTCTCCATGTTCTCCTCTCCATGTTCTCCCTCCTGTTTTCTTCTCTTCTCTGCCCTCCTTCTCCTCCAATTCTTTTTTCTATTTCTCTTCTTCATTCTCCTTTTCATTTTACCCTCCTCTTTCTCCTATTCTTCTTCCTGTTACTTTTTCTATTTTTCCTTTCCCTCCTCCTGTTCTAAATGTTCTTCTGCTTTCTTTTTCCTCCCCTTCCTTTTTCTCTTATTTTTCTGTCTCCTGTTTCTTTTCCCCCAAATCATCCTCCATCTCCTCATTGTTATCATTTATCTTCCTCCTCTTTGTTGTTCTCCTCTTCCATATTCTTCTCTTTTTGCTCCTCCTCCTCCACTTGTTCTTCCCCCTGTTATTCTTCCTGATTTGTCTTGCCCCTTCCTCCTTTTTCTCCTGTTCCTCCTCACCCTTCCTCCTGTTCCTCCTCCTCCTGTTCCTCCTCCTCTTCTCCCCTTTTTCTTCCTGTTCCTTCTCCCACTCTTCCTTTTCCTGTTCCTCTTCTTTTTCCTCCCCCTTCTCCCACATTCAAGCAATGTATATCAGTCCTGAAAGAAACTGGTGAATTTGTAATGCTACTGTGACTTCTTATGTGGTGATTTCTCTTTTCACAGCATGTGGCATGGTTGACCTGTGCTCAGCCTGAGACTCATTGCAGTTCATGGCAGGGGGTGGGGAAGGTGGGGGCTGAGCAGCAGAGTTTCAGATAATATCATAGAATCACAGAATGGTTTATGTTGGAAGGGACCTTAAAGATCATCTAATTCCAACCCCTTTGTCATGGCTAGGGACACCTCCCAGTAGACCAGGTTGCTCAGAGCCCCATCCAGGCTGGCCTTGAACACTTCCAGGGAGGGGACATCCACCATCTCCCTGGGCAACCTGTTCCAGTGTTTCACCACCCTCACACTGAAGAATTTCTTCCTAATGTCTAACCTAAATGTCCCCTCTTCCAGCTTAAAACTGTTACCCCTTGTCCTCTTGTTACAAGCCCCTGTGAACAGTTCCTCCCCAGCTTTCCTGTAGCCCCTTCAGGTACTCGAAAGCCGCTATGAGGTCTCCTTGGAGCCTTCTCTTCTCCAAGCTGAACAACCCCAACTCCCCAAGCCTGTCTTCATAGGAGAGCCCTCAGATCATCTTCGTGGCCCTTCTCTGAACTGTTTATAAAAACCTTGTCAGAGTTCCCCCAAAACACTAAGATAAAGATGGAAAGGAAGGATGGAAGAAAGACCCTCTCATGCATTATTACAGTGTTAAAGCTAGGAAACCGGAGGTAGGTAATAAGGTGTTTTTTCAGATGGAAAGGAGACCATCTTGGGAATTGAACAAAGACCTGTGTCAAGTTTTTGCCATTTAACATATTCTTGTGATCTGAAAGAGGATATGCAAAAGAAAGGTTGAATAGTGAAGTCTACTGATAATAGAATTTTTTCAGGGGAATCAGAGCAGAAAATCACTGAGAAGAGTTGAAGATGGGTATCATTATCTCAAGTGGATTTACTAGTAAGAAAATAACAGGTAAAGTTCTGCACCAATAAATGCAAAGTACCATGCATGGGAAGCGTAGAGACTCTTAGTGATATACATATGCAATTATAGGCTTTAAATTAGCCATTATGTCTTAGGAAGAAGCATAGTACCACTTGGGGCAGTCCTGTGTAAACATGAAACAGAGCATAGAACACCTTTCCACTAGCATATAGATCTTTTCTGCAGCTTCATCTAACTACAAAACCTAATGTAATCTCAAAAATAATCAGAAAAGAGATCTTCATTTCAGAGGGCTATTGCAGAACTTGAAAAGGCACTGCCAAGAGTGTCATGGCTGGTCAGTGTTTCACAGCTGCTCCTGGAGGAGGGAAAGATAAATAGGATTCCTTGAGCCTAGAAGACAAATGGCTGAATGAAAAAATGGTTCATGAATGACAACAAGGAAGATAAACAGGTAATTGACTGTTCTGATGAGCAAACAACCTGGGAGACACATAGTGAAATTTACAAGTAATACCTATAAGAAAAGAAAATTAAGTTCTCTACCCCCAGAGCAGAACTAAAGCACAGGCTATTAAGGTCATAGGATGTCATGACTGTAAAAACAGGGAAATACCAAAGGAAAAAAAGAAAAGCACAATGTTTTTCCACACATTGCAACACTTCATCACATATCAATGTCAATTATTTGTATGAAAGCTGATCGTTACTCAAGCATTAACATAACTCAGACCCTGAGGTACAGCATTGCTCAAAAGGAAAGAAAAATAATTTGTTGGGTTTTTTGTATCAGTCTCATAATTTAGGTGGGGTTCCAAAGGGCAGTGGTCTGATTTGTGCAGAGATCCAGGAAAGTCTCTTTTTTCATTTTTTTTAAAGTGTAAATAGAGCTAATAAGCCAAGACATGTATTATCAGCTAAACTGATAGTAATGGCTGTCCCCAAGCCCCAAGTTATTTTCCTTTCACGTGGTGCATTGCTTTTGTAGAATTTGTCTTGCAGCAATCTGTTCAGATAACACGGAGGATCACCACCTCTCATTCGGATTTCTGTTCTTCATTGGAAATGGGTTGGCATTGCCTCCATCAGCACAAGAACTTTATCAATCATATAATGTCTTTCTTTGGATGACTGAAATCAGTGGCTTTCCTTATAGAATTTAGCTGCTTCTTTTTTTGCACTACTAAAAGCATTATCATGATCAGGAGAGAAAGAGCTGTGACAACCAGTCTGACTGGTGCTTTGCATCTGGGCAAAACATTTAGTATTTTACAGTCCTCTCCCAACTTTAGTATGATGTTGCAGCAGTTGTGAGGTGAGATGTATCAGATTTTTATATCACTAATAGATGCAGTCTCTTTGAAGTCCCTGCCTAGATTAGGGAATGCATTAAAAACAAATACTATTACTTTTATCTACCCTTATGAGAAAGAGGGCAATGGAGAAAAGATGTTTTCCTTTTATTTGTCACTATTGTGGGACAGGAGGTTCCTCAACTGATGGAAGAAATAATCATGGTGTCAGATGGCCTACTTAGATAAGAGAAAGACATGAAACAGAATTTCAACCAGCCACACCTCCTGCCTTCCACTCATTTGTCACATTAAAATAAAAATTCCTAGGAGCAGGCATTGAAAGTAGCATGGAACTAGTTGGAAAAGCTGTACATAGCTGTGCCTGGAGTGATTTATTTACTGAGTCACAAACCACTAAGTAATACTGGGCTACTGCTTCTGGGATGTTTGCATCACGTGCAATGAGAAAGGCAGGGTCCACAACAAATATCTGTGCTATTCAGGTATGAGTTACTGATGGTGCCCATTTCCTTCTAACATGGAATCAGGGTGAGCCAGTGGTTTGTAGAGTACACTGGAGTATTGCTCTCACCCCAGAAACACTGGTCTCAGTTGGGGCAGTTCATTACACACATTAACAGAAAGTTGTCGATGTAAGGTTTAAATTCACAAGTTAAAAAGCACAAGTGCAGCTGAGATTTTGTGATTAGAGTAAGTTGCATAGATGCTGCCAACAAGCCCTTATGCTGACTTAATTTTGCTGAACTCATCCATTTTAATCTCCAATTCACTGTTTTTCTTATCCTGGTTCAGTGTTACAGATTTCATTCTTTATTATATTTAATACTGTGCTGCTTTTGTCAAAGAACACCAGACACTCAGTAAATCTCCAGTAACTCAGATCCACTTGAGAAGAAGCTAAACAGCAGTTTTAGGCTCCTCCTTGCATACGAAGCAAGAGGAGCTGAAGGAATGCAGAGACCATGTTCTGGGCAAACTGCAAGGTTCAGAGTGCCCAAATCTCAAAAATTGCCATACACTCTGTCCCCAGAGAAACAGTAAATTTCCAGACAATTTGAATTACCATGTGGATTTTTAAGATCTTAAGAGTAGCTGAGCTTTTAGACAGATAGAAATTCACTATCTTAGCTGTAGCTGAGCTGACACATTGCTATGATTCTTTTAAAAACAGAGAGTAGCTAAAGAGTGCTGAGGCTTGACTGATTTCATTGTCAGGTAATAGTAAAAGCTGCTGGATCATAAATCTTCCAGTTTTCACAAAGTCTAGTGCTGCAGGCTACCTTTTCCTTTAAGGGCCTTACGTTAGAAATAGCCCTCTGGTGAGAAAATTCACTTAACTTCCTGGAAGAAGGGATGAATCCCAGGTCCCACAGTTGAGGGCTGTGGATAAAAGAACATGAAGAATATAAAGAGGTAAATAGGAAGTCCAGGCAGAGATGGAAACTGACCTCAACAGGGAAAACCTGAACTGAAGAAGGACAGAGTTCCTCTCAGCAACACAGTGAATGCTCTGACAGGTTTACCTACAGCAAA
Organism: Hemiprocne comata; assembly: GCA_020745705.1. Lineage (NCBI taxonomy): Eukaryota > Metazoa > Chordata > Aves > Apodiformes > Apodidae > Hemiprocne > Hemiprocne comata. The sequence continues at coordinate 45,337,940 of CM036616.1, forward strand.
GGCATGCAAAAGCAGAGACGTAAGGGAGATACACTGGCAGGACCAGCCTTGGCAAGTTGCACCTTGAGGAAGCTCTGACACCAGCTGCTTGCTCAGTAGTTGGCTGCCGAGAACAGTGGGACCCATGCTAAGAGAACATCACCTCCATGAGACTTTGGACATCTGTTTGCCCATTTTTACTAATGCTGAACTGTACTTTGGAGTGATGGACATGAGACAAAATAAGCAGGTAGGGGTGAAGAACACAAGATGTAGAAAATGGCCGTAGTCAAATTGTATACATTTGCCATCTGTTTTTATTAGGCATATAATATTTCCATCAGTCTACAAGCCCCAAATATTAGCGCAAAATACATTTTCAGGCAGTCTGCAGGCAAAGAGGATTACTAGATACAGCTACTTTTTAGGTGGGGCTAGTTTCCTGGTATCCCAATGAATTATTTTCAAAGCTGCTAAAAACTTCACTTGAATTTCTTGTCTAACTTCAGCAGTAGCAGCCAAGACCCTCATCTCCATTTCAAGTGCACAAAAGTATCTCCGTGTTACACTGTGATGGTCCAGCTCCAGGTATGTATATTTTGGCACTGGATTCTTCCATATGCATGGAAAACTTAGAGGTAATTGGCCCTAAATCAAATACAGACTATCAGTGTAGGGTAAAATAGCATGATCTGCTGAAGTGTCTAAGGCACTATCTATTTCGGGACCAATGGAAGTGGGTCAGATCTAATAGTGAGGAAAACTTACTGAGCTCTGAAGAAACAACTTCAAAGAATCATAAAATGCATTGGGTTGGAAGGGACTTATAAAGTTCCCTTATGCTTTTATCCTGACTGTTGTGTCCCTATATGTCTCATATACTAGCTCTCATGTGTCTTAGAAAGCTCAATATTTTAAAACCACCTTCTTTTCTCTACTATTTGGGTGCTTGGCTTACATTTTTTACCCAAAGCTGTGTATTGTCACTCACTTCTGATAAGAGATAAGGAAGTAAAGATGACATTCTGCTCTTGAGAAATAAGACCACTAAATAAAACAAAACCTAAACACACTTACACACTTTAGTAAGCGAAAGCTGAAAACTGTGAAGTTCAAATATAAACAGATTTTCATAACTTAATTACATTTTAACTGGTAACATACTAGACAGTAATATAGTTGGCAGTAATATGTTCAACTGGCAACCTTGTTCAAAACTTTGTGTATATTTACATATATACCTGTCTTCTGCATCTGTGTTTATATATATTTATACATAGGTTTATGTAGTGCATAGCTTGGAAAGAAACTTACTACAAATTTTAAATACATGCTAAAAAGTAATTTTCTCTAATCCACAGAAAATGAGCAGCGTCTCTGCTGGTTACACTACATGCCAGGCACAGTGCCTTTCTGAAGATTCCAGAGTTTTCCACAACTTTGAGGAGTTTTAACAGCTTTGAGGAAGTTCGACTTTTTTCCCAGTTCCAAAAGTACTTCAACTTTCATGCTGCTTTGACACTTTCATCTGTATGCTATTGTATTAATGCTGACTCCAGAGGTGACTTACAGCTTACAGATACCATTTTTTTGTTATTATTTTGGGGGGGAAACGAAAATGAATAAAACAAATGTACAGGAATTTAAAATTCAAAGTCAAGCCTGATTCTTCAGTACAGTCTAAGTTTCACCTGTAACCCTTTTGTTTGTAATACACAATGTTGTTGTTGGAGTTTTTGTCTCAGTTTCACATTAGAATTTGTAACCACAACGCCGAGACAAATATATTATGTACAATGAGGTATTGCTAGAGGTTGCCTGTAAGATCTTACTGGCTTAGGTAACATCACCTTAAGGTTTACATCATACAATACCACTGTTTTTATTCCAGTAACCAAACTGTCCTCGTAGAGTCATACAAGGACATTGAGCAGCCCCACCTATGTAGTTAGGATCCTGAAAACACAAAATACAAGCGAATGCTGGGAGGAAAAGCAAACAAAAGGAAGAACTGCTCAAATAAAACAACTGGAACAGCAGCAACAATACACCCAGAGCACTGGGTGCAAGCAGCCCAAGGATCGTGGCCATCTGTGCAACAGGACAGGACAGTTTGACTCTCCCTCCTACACAGGAAAAGGGAATTTGGCAGTTGTGAGGAGCTGCCATGTCGTCGTTCTCCCTGGTTCCTCAGGTGACGTTGCCTAAGCTATGGAACAGACTTGAAAGGCAACCCGTTGTGGTGCATGGCACCAACCAGTTGAACTGAATTCTGCATTGTGATCACCAATTGTAATGGCTGGCAGAGGAAAACAGCAGCACAGGCAGAGGTGAAATGGTTGTCTAAGAGATTTTGAATTATTGTAATCCGCATTTTCAATCTCTCATAGAGACTGGAAGAGCTTCTACCTCTTTTATCAAAAACTGGATATGAAATCCAGGTATGACCCTGTGTGTCAACACAGAGTCATAGAGTGTGTCAACAGGGGGGTAGAGTACAGGCATGGGAATTTATTTGTTTCTTGTGCAGTCACGGATTTTCTTTATGGTCACAGTCAGCACAACTGTTCTGTTATTTTTCATTTAACCTCTCTATAAAAGAGGAAGTTGCAGGCACAGCTCACTGCATGGTCAAGCTAATCTGCTTAATGTTTTGTCCTGGTTTGAACCAGGATGAAGCTGATTTTCATTTTACTGACTGTATTTTCCTTCAGTGAACTCTCTTCTAAGCACCACACTTGCTGAAATTAACAGCAAATTTTCCAGCCAGTGGACTGATAACGCTCAATGTTTACAGTTACTGCTGGGAGACCAAGGACACTTTGCTCTACTTGTCAGATATGCTGCTCAGACTTTATCAGAGCAGAGAAGTCATATGTATAGACCCCCCGCCCCCCCCCCGTAGGGAGGAGCAGACTAGAGAGATGGTAAAATTTATCAAAGAGGCTAGTCCATCCCATATATAAATTCAGGGATCACAGAAGTCAAGTCCTTCTTCCCTTCTCTTCCGTTCATGGCCAGCATCCAGGGCGGACTCCATCTATTCATCTCCTTTGATCCCTAAGCCCATGCATCCCTGACCCTCATCACTCTCCCCTCAGCTCCTGTCTGCTCTGCCGCTCTCTCCAGCGCTCCAGGACATTTCAGGACTGCTCACAGCTCAGGAGATGCCCTGGGAGTTGCTGGGGGTGTGGGGAGGTGATAGGGGTTTGCACATTCCTGAACATATTTTTATGTATTTGTACATATTTTCTTTTACCATTAGTATTCAATTAAAGCTGTCTAGTTTGGTTTTCAGTCTGGAAGCCTGTCTCCTTATTCTCTCTCTCCTTTGCCTATCTGGGTCGGAGGGGGAAGAGATTGAGATCATTGTTGTCATTGGTTTAATTGCTGATCCTGAGTTAAACTGTGACATATTTGTAAAACTGAGAAGCCAGAAGGCAATAACAAACTGCAGGGTATATATTCTGTGAACTAATTCAGTACTTCTCCAATAAATTTGTCTTACTACATCAATTTCTGTGCTTAAGCAATGTGGACAGCCATTTGCAATTCCCCCTGCATATGTAATATATTTATATGGAAACAAAATCTTTGCCTTACACCACTGCCAAGAAGAAACAGAATATACATTTATTGCAGAAAATGTATGTAAAAAAATTGAACAGATTAAAATAATAGCTGTGTGCAAACAAGGACTTTAAACAAATTGAAGCATCACTCCTTTCAGTTAATCATTTGGAGTTTCATAACCTTGAATCTAAATTCGTGCATAGGAACAGAAGTGAATTTGACAGAATACATGTATTTACATTCTGTGGTAACAGCATTTTGTAAAATGCCTTGCTTTTACAATTCATCTGATATAAAAGTAACGTTTTTAGGAGAAAATTTGAAGCTTGATCCTTATAGCCCTTGGACAATGAGGAAAGAGAGTGCTTGGGAATAAATGCAGTCTCACGTCTGAAATTAGGTTTTGCTGAAAATGAAGTGGAGGGAAAAGAAATACTCTGTTCTCCTTTTGACTTACTGCAGTTACTGCTGTACTGTTTGCCCCCACTGGGGGGTTGTCTCTGTAAAGAAGATGAAGACTGTTGTCCTCATCTCTGGAGTGGCCCTGTTACTCTCTGTTGCAGCAGCATGCAACCACTGCAGTGGCCCATGGTCACCTGGAGGTCTGAGTACCACTCCTGTTATGTACATGAAAAGCAACTGAGAAAAGCAATTCCTTGCTCTGAATTCACTCAACTGCTGTTCTCACCTCACATGGAAAATTTTCAAGGGTGTGCAGTCAGGAGGATTCTGTATCACACTGGCACGAGTGAGTATTGCAGTTGCAGGGCAGAGCATACAAGCATGGGAACCCGCAGCAACAAGGTGCTGATCAAACATCATCTTTCTCCATTTTCCTGCCCCGCTGCCAAAGGCTGCTTTGCAGGTTTGGCTGCTCTGCTGCCGCTCCATGAGCAAGGAGGCCATAGCGTGGAGCACATGGCTGCCTCCTGCCCCACGCATTCAAGCCTGCCTGTTAAGGCACAGGAGCCCCCAACACAAAAACCCACCTCCTGTGGTCAGGTGGCAACAGCCCCCAGAAAGTGTGCACGGGCCACAACAGCAGGCAGCACAGCTAGACTTTGCTCAAGCCCTGGGAAACCTTCTTTCCCCTGTGGCTGTCGCAGTGGTGCACTGACTTACCAAAATCAGTCAGACCCCATGAAGCACTTGTGGCCATGACTAATGCTCCCCTCTCACAGACATGTCAACTGACCTTCCCCATCTCAGACAGGCTGCTTTCAGGTCAGGCACCTACCAGGGAGCCCGATTCTGACACAGGAAGGACAGAGGCTACTGCTAGACTCCAGGGCTTGCTGGGGTTTCACCATTCATTCTTGGGCTGTAAGAGCTGCAACACTGCAAGCATGAAACTCAGCAGAATATTCCTACCACCACACAGCCACACACACAGACAAAAATCTGCAAATTGCACAGAGATTATGCAGACCATGGATTCAGGTTTTCATTTATTTCCTTTTAAACACTCTATCATCTAATCTTAAACCAAGAAAATACTTTGGTATTACACAGTGGGTGTAAGGAAGCTCAGGGTACCTGACCAGCTTAAACAGGCTAATCATGATCTTGATTAATCTTTCACTATTAGTACAAGTTAGTCAAACCTAATTCTTTTCTTTTACTTGAGGAAAAAATTCCAAGTAATTGGAGAGTGGAAGTCCACATAAATCTTTTAGATCCCATGTGAATTTTCTTGTTAAAAAGAAAAGGATAAAAATACTTTCTTCTTTTTTTTTCCTTGAGAAGATAGTGTCAAGAACAAACCTATCATTAAAAATATGAGTAGCAGACTGGGAATCTCCCCGGTCAGCATCATGTGTCTTCCAGGCAAGAGGAAAACTCCCTGTAAGGCAGGCAGGGAGTTTGAATTATTAAAGCTGAAAGAATAAGCTACTCAGACTGATCAGAGCAGAGCTCCCTTGAGAGCTGGTGGGGTTTTTCCACTGGCAGGCAGACTACATCATACGTGGTCTGCATTTAAAGCAGTCACCAGCACATTTCCATATTGCTTTCTCAAGCAGAATTTCTATTGCCGCAAGTGTTTTTAAAAAAAAAACAACACCACTCCCCTCATTGTTAGAGGTGATAAAAAATCAAATGGGAAACTAGAATCAGATTCTCCAGAGAATATAATTTAATTTTCCTATCACTTCACTGATTCCACAGAGGGAATTTTAATAATAAATACTTGCACCTACAAGTGCACAATGCAGCAAAATGAAAATCTATGGGCACAGGGTTTCCCAGGCAACCTCTTACCAGTTTTCTGTTTCTAGGTGATACTGTTTGCTGCACTATAAATCCTTGAGCAGTCTCATCTGTCGCAGACAGAAAGAAGGGGGGAGGCAGAGGGAATCACCCTAACAAGAGGTCTATTCATTGAATATGTGAACGCTAAGTTATTGTTTTGATCCCTAAGAATAATTTTTGAGCTACTTGCATTGAAATGTTGGCTGTAAAGCAGCACATTTAAGCATGAAATGAATTTCTTATCATACATACTAGAAGTAGTTTCAGTCTCCTACAGAAAATGTATTTTATATTTAAAAAAAAAAAAGTTCCCTGGCATCCCTGTGAAATGTTTCTGGCTTCTTTCATAACTAAGTTGCGTTGCTCACATTCAGCATGACTTCCACCTCCTCAGGTTTTGCAAGAAGAAATGCCAATCACTCTGCAGACTCCTATGTAAAAAGTCACTTGAACTGGACACTGCCTCGAAGAGCCAGGCACCAGGGAAAGCTACGCTGACCTACCACCAGACTCTGCCTCCATGTCAGTTGCTTTGTTTCTAAATTCTCCAAGATGAGGCACACAGGAAGATGATGAGTACTGTGCTCTCTCCTGCCAGCTTCACCCTGAATTATCACAGAGCGGCTGAAAGCCCCAGCCGAACCGAAAGCTTCTTTTAGGGAAGTATTTATGTGTCATAGAGGTGCCTAGCTGTGTTGAGAAAACAAATTTAAGATGTCCAATTACTAAACCCAAAGGCTTTTCATTTAGCAAGAACAATGCCAGCCATAAGCTTTCCCTCCTCAATGCCAAACAACTTGTAATTAAAATTCTCTTGCAAATTCCTGCAGCAGCCACATCTACCCCTCATCTTCCCCTCCAGATCAGTTCCCTTTCCCTGCCTTTTCCTTTCCCTGTCCTCTTCTGCCTACTCATTTACATGAAAAATTGTCATTTGGGTCAGTCATGCCGATGCGGGAAAAGGGGATCAGCCAGTAATCTAACATCTATGCATATAATAGGAGATCAAGAGCATATTTCAGGAGCCATCTTTCACCTCCCATCCTACTGCACTCCAATTCCCCAGCTACAAAGAGGAGGAAAAACATGTTGACGTCTTCTCCCTTTATGTTGCCTTGAGATGATGATAAAAAACCACCCCACATCTCAGCACATGCACACAGAACCAAATAAATCCTTGGTTTTGCTTTATTGTCACATCATACAGTAAAACTGCTGCAGCCTGGCATCGTGTTTTCTGAATTCATCCATAATGTGATTTGGATTGGAGGTACAGGAAAATATGCTGTCAGGAACCTGTAGTTCACTAATAGTTAGCAATGAGATAAGGGAAAAAATTGGTGCCAATAAAATGTAATGGTCAAAAGCTGACTCCATACTTTGAATACTAAACAGACAAGCAGCTCCTGCCACATTCAATTACACATCCATATTTTTGCTGCAGCTTGATTCTAAATTTTGCCATTAAGTCACAAGGTTAAATGAGTTGCATTTGCACTAGGTGTTTGCTCTGCTGGTATAAAAATGCTGATTGTTTTATTTTTTTACCCCACAACCCTCACAGACATCACTAGACTTGAAAAAGATCTTTGCACTTTGCATCCCCATGCCCTTCCCTCTCCCTTCTCTATTGTCTGCATTTCAAAAGCTGACCCTGCCATTTGTAAGGTTGGTGGGTAGCCATATTTCTGTGTAAGTCCTTAAGCATTTGCTGTTTACTGCCCTAACTTTCTTAGGAAGCATTTTTTAGGGGCAGAGGTGAAGGCAGAGTGTTATTTTTCCTTTTTATTTAATGAGTCCCTGTGAATTAATTTTGGAGTGCAAGTCTCAGGAACGTGCTCTGGGTTCAAAACTTTTGTAGCAACACTTGACACATGCACAATTCCCAAAACACATGTAGGAACTTTTAGACAGGATGCTGTGGACTCAGGAGAATATTTCTTTCCACTCTTGCCTGTCTAGTCCAAAATCTGGTGCTCATAGGTTAAAATTTCTGAAAACCTGCAAGATCAGGTATGACTATTATAATGAAATGCAAGAGGATTTTTACATGTTGATTATCAACTAATATTTATAATCATAGATAAAAAAAGCTAGGTTTTTAGCTCAGCTATATCAGATATAATTAGAATAAAAGTAAAATATTATGAAGGAGGAAATTCTGACAATGTCAGGAGAGCCTTCCCAGCAGTGAGACCTATTCACTGGAGATACTGTATCTTGATTCCATGCCATATTTTAAAACTAGGCTCTATATATTGTGGAATTCAAGCCCATATTTACCACTCCTGCATATAGTCCAACTGATATTTTCTTTCTCAATTTCTTTTCTGGCTCTGAGACATCTACGAAGTGAGATAGAGGTCTCCTTTGCAGGTAAGGTTCTCCTATATAAATTGTTTACTATTGCAGCCATTATTCAAGTGTTTCTTTCTGCAAGACCATACCACCACTCAAGTTATACTCTGTTCACCTTCAGAGTAATTTTACAAGACAGAAATACAAAATAAACACTAATTCAAAACATTTACCTTTTCGAAATATTAGAAATCAAAACAAACAAACCAGATATTTGAAGATGTTTACATAGATCAGCAAAATTAAATGTCATTATTATATTGCACTGAATATGAGTAGAAGAAAATGCACATTTAAAAGCAGGTCAGGTGATGTTGCTCCCAACATCTTTCCTCCAAAGCAGACACACAGGGAGTTTTCAGCTTGGTCAGACACTGAATATAGCTATAACTAAAGCTGAGCAGCCTCACAAGTCTCTGTCAAAAGTAAAGGGAGTAACCAGAAAACTAAATTACCTCGCAGTAGGTTTTACCTAGGAATAATGACCTTCAGAGCAAGGGCTCCTCTATGGAAGGCCACTCCAGCATATTGGTAAAGAGCTTTTCCTCTTAAAATGCTTGCTAAAGCATTTTCTTCCCTATTCTTTCATTGCTGAGAAGTGCATTAAAAGGATCATATTTATGCCTTTCCTGCAAACAAAGTTCAGTTCCTGGCCTTGTTCTGAAGCTTCATTAATGATCTTTCCTACAGCTGCCAGGGGGAATCCCACATATATCACTGTGATTAAAAATAATGGTAGCACAAATTAACACGGAATAAACCAGAGTAAGAAATAAAGTTGCTATTTGGATTCTTTATGAGGAAAGTTTCATTAAAAAACCTGAGTGCAAGCCCATTGAATAAACACTTATTTTGCTATTGATGTCAGTTGAAACAGGGTCAAATCTAACTTATGATACCCACCTTTATGCTTATCTTTCTTAACTTCTTAAAGATTAAATTAATTCAAATAAATATCTTTTTTCTTATTGTTTGAAAAGTATAACCTTTTCACTGTGAATTTGACTCAGATCAGTAACTCAATTTTGTATATTTAAGGGGAATCATTAAGACACTGGCAACCAATATTAGCTCAATATTAGACTCAACAAAAGTACATATTTCATATTGTATTTTTTAAAGAAAGCAGGTAAGACCATTTAACATGCACCATTGGTAGAATCCATCAAAAATATTCTTGAAACTATTGACCAGCACTCGATTCTAAGCCTACAAATAAATATACACCAACTCAAAGGTATTCTCCTTAAAAAGCAGTAGCTGGAAATCACAAAGAGGTTCTCCAGCAACAGGCTACAGACTAGTTTTATTTTAACACTAAGATAAGGTGTCGCAATCTTATCCTGTGATGATACTTTTATTTTTCAGAGGTTAAGCAAAATTTGGCCGTTAATCACTACAGCTAAATTGCCCAGTATTGTTCTAATTAATTTAGTACAGTGAATTTGCCTCCCCCTGCCCTGACCATTAGCTTTACAGTTAGACTTCCAGAGTTAATGATCATAAATTAATCTAAAAGTAATCTGAATGGCCTTTTCCAGAACAAATCTTATTCACTGGCATTAGTTATTTGAATCCCTCCCCTTCCCCCCTATTCCCGTTCCCGGACAGGGATAAGAGGGAAAGCCTGGAGAGAGCCTTTGGGAAATAGAAGAATATTGGAAAAGAGAAGTGAGTGTCTGGTATGTGTGAATATTATGTAGGAATGTTTGTAGGAATGTTAGTAAGATGTTCGCAATTCTCACCACCGGGGTACGGCCGAAGCCAATCCCTGGTCGGGATCCACGTCCTGTCCCCTGAGACTCTGGGCAAACGGTCCGCTCGGTACGCCCACACGCCAACAACCACAGGGAGCAGCGCCGTAACGGCACGGCAGCCTCCGCAGCGGTACGCTCACCACAGCGGCTGGATCGGTCCGTGTCCGCAGAGCGCGCGCCTTCTTGCTCCTCCCTTTTCCGGTTCCGGCCCCGCCGTGCCTCCTGGGAGCTGTAGTCTGTAGTCTGTGCGCATGCGCCTGGTACCTCTGTCCTCTCCCCACGAGTGCCGGGGGGGCGCATCGCCAGGAATGGTCAGTGAACGTCGCTGGATTAAAGGCCATTATAGAGTCCGTCTCTCACAGGAATCTACAAGAAAAGAAGCACAAAGTCCTTTAGTCAATTTCATTTGATTATAGAATAATAGTCCAGCCTCAAGGTTAGTAACTCCAGGAAACCTTGTAGAATTCATTCTTTGTCTTTACAAATAGTAGCAGAACCCAATAGCAAAATAACCTTAACTAAGCTTTAAAAAGAAACACAACCAGCTATGCACTTTGGAGTGAACATGAACACCCAAAAGAAGGTGGGACAAATTCTGCTTCTGGACAGAAGCACAAGACATAATTTCCCTTGAAGTTTAAGAAGTTTTAATGTGGTGCCAAACAGCCAGGAATTTCTTTAGGATGCAGACCTCCACCCTGGTGTTCTCAAAGCTGCCCCTGAGAAAAACATCAACCTGTCCTGAAGACACACAACAGAAATGTTTCTATTTTAAAGTCCTGGCTGTTTCCCAGACTATTTGCTGAGTTCTGGCTGTATGTCTTGATATATGCAAGCAGAAGTCTAGCTGCAAGTGACTGAAGTTGCAGACACAAATACTACTATTTCACACTGCAGACCAAAACATTGATAAGAGTCAAAGCTTTTTGTGCTAGGCATTGTATTTTAATATGCATATACTAGTAGGTGTTTGTCACTGAAAGTAAAATGGGCTGTGGTAAATGAGAAGAGCAAGACGGGTATAGGAGATTAAAAAGAATCACACAGAATCACAGAATCACCAAGGCTGGAAAAGACCTGTAAGATCATCAAGTCCAGCCTATGACCAACACCACCACACCATCTAGACTATGGCACTAAGTGCCACATCCAGCCTTGCCTTGAACACATCCAGGGACGGTGCCTCCACCACTTCCCTGGGAAGTCCATTCCAATGTCTAATCACCCTCTCCGTGAGGAAGTGCTTCCTAATATCCAACCTAAACCTCCCTTGGAGCAACTTCAGGCTGTGCCCTCTTGTCCTGTCACCAGTTGCCTGGGAGAAGAGCCCAGCCCCCACCTGACTACAACCTCCCTTCAGGTAGTTGAAGAGACTGATGAGGTCCCCCCTGAGTCTCCTCTTCTCCAGGCTAAACAACCCCAACATCCTCAACCTGTCCCTATAAGACTTTCCCTCTAGTCCTTTCACCAGCCTTGTTGCTCTCCTCTGGACCCGCTCCAGCACCTCAACGTCCTTCTTGAAGTGAGGGGCCCAGAACTGTACAGTACTCGAGGTGAGGCCTCACCAGTGCTGTGTACAGGGGGAGAATGACATCCCTGCTCCTGCTGGCCACACTATTCCTGGTACAAGCCAGGATGCCATTGGCCTTCCGAGCCACCTGGGCGCACTGCTGGCTCATGTTCAACTGGCTGTCCACCAGCACTCCCAGGTCCCTCTCTGCCAGGCTGCTCTCCAGCCACTCTTCCCCCAGCCTGTAGTGCTGCCTGGGGTTATTGTGGCCAAAGTGCAGGACCCTGCACTTGGTCTTGTTGAATTTCATGCCGTTGGCCTCGGCCCACCGATCCAGCCTGTGCAGGTCCTCCTGTAGCCTCTTCCTACCCTCTGGCAGATCAACACTCCCCAGTTACATAGACTAGGTTTAGAAGTTATCCATTTCTGTTCAGGTGTTTTCAGAGCAGAAGAATAAATATACAATGCATTAAATGAAGATGAGGATGGTCCTTTTTGGCTTCTTGACCACAATATCCTCAAATAACAGTCACTGTTATACCTACTTACAGTAGCCAATTACAGCTCTGGTTTGGCTTCATATCACTTTCCTAGCACAAAATTAGTTCTAGCCCAATTACTACATTAAATATGAATTATAAAGTTATCACTATTACATTATACCTATGAAGCCTTAAAATTGTGAACTTCCCTGGGCACATTGAGTCTCGTATGCTGGTCAGTAAACTTAGACTGTGAGTACATGAAAATATGGAAAACTAGAAATTGGCTTGGATTAAACAAGTCATATTTGGTAGGGAAACAGAGAGGAAGAAGAAAAGTTTCATTTAGAATTAATTTGAAATACTGTGATTTCACTAGTATCTAACTTTCTTGATTCTTCTCTGGGAACAACTTCCAAATAAAGTCAGTCACCATTTTCAACGAAAAGAATGAAGGCCTAGTTTTCAACAATTTCTGACCCAAAACTTCTGTTGCCTAAATAGAAACCAAATTCATATTTCTTCTTGCTCCAAAACTACAAATTTTACTCCAGATATTAGTATTTTGCTTGCCTATAGTTAAAATGAACCCTTAAAATAAATGTCTCTATTTTCTTCTCAATAATGATACAGCAGTTTTAATACATAGTTAGAAAGTTCCGCAGCAGCCCCTCTGTGAGTATCCTTAAATATCTGTAAACCATGAATCAGGAGGATAGTGAGGTGACAGAGGCAAGGAATGCATGATCTGCCCCGAGAGACTCACTGTAGTGACCAGGTCCCGTTGGGCCCCTGCAAGCCTGGTTCAGAGCTGTCTACCCATTTGCTGCACCTGCAGGCTGCTGCCTGCTGTGCACCACCGGCAGTGGGGGGGCTTTTATCCTTCTGTCATCTTCTGCCTGAAAGTAAAAAAATCTGAAAAGTGACTACAACTTCCAAATCTGACTCCTTACAGAAAAGAGCCCGTTACTGGAGTCTGGAGGAATCACGACCACTGTCTTCAACAGCGTGATACACCTTTGGATACCAGATAGGTTTTTGCACATATTCTGTGCTAGGTCAGAGTTAGGGTCTGTGTTGTACAAGACGTTAATGGCTGTTTCTGTCTTTAAAGATTGCACAAAGTCTGGGAACATCCTGAGCAGAATAAACTGGCAGTTCCGCATAGAAAGCAGTGAGAAAGCAGTCCTGTGGAGAACTAGGAGTTATTTGAGCCTCAGCTGAAACCCAGAGAGAGGAGAAGGGTCAGGTATAGGCAGTAATGCATGACTTCTTCTCCTTTCCTTACCTCAACAATTTTTTCACTAGCCTCAAAAATTCTGTTTACTCACCTTGCTCAGGATGTGCACAATCAGATACTGGAAAACTGGCTTTTGAAGTCTCTGCATTATGGTAAGAGCACACAATACCTGCAGCAGGCAGAACAAACAAAACAGAAGCTAGAAGATTCTGGCAATGAGAAATAAGTCACTTTTTTGCAAACAGAAAGAACAATGCACAAAAATTATAACCAAACATTCAATTAAAATATGTGGAAAACACAAAATAATACTGGCAAGCAAACAACCAGTTTTTTAGTAACTTCTAGATATCACTCCCCAGTTGTATCTTGGCATACACACCTTTTCCTTCCCCTGGCACAAGCCTGAGGAACTTCAACCAGATATTCTCTAAGCTTCACCACAATTCTCTAGGAAGGTCTATTTTTTCCAGCCAGAATAGGCTTTTTCCCACATTACACTTCAGTTAGGTCTAGGATCAGCACCAAAGGAGCCAGGTTAGGCAGCTGATTTTTTCCTGTGATTTTGGCACCTCCAGAAGCAGTGCATCAGCCAAACTCACCCCTGACTGTATTCAGTACTAATGACTTGCAACTCAGCCAAACTCATGCTCCCTGGTAGAGCATGAAAGAGCCCAGCTGCAGCAGGATTCACAGTCTGTACATAAGTACAGGAAAGACAGAGGCTTCTATTTTAACGAACACAGCAAAGGAGAAAGCACTGTGAAACTTCCCACCTCTCCAGCATGGAGTTGGAGCTTAGCTCCATGCTGTACTTGTATTCACCTGACCTCGAAGCAAGAGTAAGTGATAGGGAACCATTCTGATGGTGCCTCCAAATTCAAAGGTACCATTTTGCTACTCAGCACCTTCTCTCCATCAGTAAATGCAAACTAAACCCAAACTTTTTTGGTTGCTTTGAATACTAAATAGGTACATCCTAGTTGCCCCACAAACTACTGAGTCAATGCTTCAGGACACCGCAGAACAATTAAATGCAGAGCCATTCCAAGCCAGATCAATACAAAAGCTTGTGTCTATTGTTTCATTATACAATGCTTCATACAGCTTTTGACAGCACAGACTGGAGGTTAGAGAAAGACCACCTCCACCTGTAGTAGTAAGCAGGCTTCCTCCAAATGCCATATTAAGGATCAGGAATGACCACTTTGATCACATGGAGGGGAAGGGTTGCAGTCAAGAGGAACATGACTGGAACCTTAATTTTTCACAACTAAACTGTATATCCAACATAAAGTCAGTCTCCTGGCTTGTGGTGTATAAAGCACATGTTAGTAAGAAGGATACCAATTCCTTCCTCCAATTTCAATATTAGAGTTGATGCATTTCAGAAAAATCACAGGGAAAAGAGTTATCATCCTCAACTTTCAGGGGGAAGATCCTCCTCACCACATCTCTGCAGTCAGATCCAGATAAAATTGCAAGATGAAGAGGTGATGTAGACAAATCACATATTAGCCCAAATTATAATAATGGCACAGCCTTTTTCAAAACAAATGCCAAAACACTTTCATTATGTAATGAGCTGGTGTTTCTCCCCCATCTCAATTCAGGGAATGAGAAGCCTTCTGAAATGCCAGCCAAAAAACTCCAGCACCTTCCCTCCATCCCAATACCTAGCATAGTTTTTCATAATTACTGCTCTGCAAATGTCAATTTGTAGTTTTCCCTGATGATAGGGATCGTTATTCAACTTTAAAAAAAGAAAATAAGAGATCTGTGGAGAGTCAAACTGCTTCTGCTTTCAGAGATGTCAAGGTGACAAATGGTGTCATTTTGAATATTCAGCAAAAGCCAAAAGTGATTGCATGTCCAGTGAAGCGGCAAAAAGAGTGATGGAGGTCATCACTTCTGAGTCTTCAGAGGCACCTGGGAAGAGGGCAAATCAGGAGTCCTCAACAGAGATGTTCAGTTGTCATTTCCTTTCATTGGGTAATAGTTGTTTTCTTTACCTGAGGAGAGAGATTGAATATTAGAAACTGCCTTCCTTTTGAACACATCCACAACCAAAGTCTGTCAACAAAGAAAGGTCAAACCTTTCTGAGCTTTCATAATTTCTGGAAGCATTGTACAACTGGAAAACAAAACTTCCAATAACGCCATAAAATGCATACCATCAGGTATCCTCTATGGCTCACATTAAACATAGTTCAAGTAGGAGTCAAAATAATTAAGAGGTTATGAGCAGTCCTGACAAGACTATGGCAGTGGAGAATCTATATATCTGCATTTGTGCAGAGAGTTCAGTAATATTTCATACAATGTGTTAAAAATGGGCACAGTTCATTTCCTGTATATATTTTTGATAAATTCATCACAAAGTCTCTTTTGCACTCTCAGTTATGGCACAAACTAATAAAAAAGTTCATATGCTTAGCACCTACTGCAAAATTTGAGGGCAGACCAGCATGTCAGGTACCTAACTTGTCAAATTATTTTATTTTTCCTACAGATATCTTGTACACGCCCAATTCTTTTTTTTTTTTTTTTTTTTTTTTTTTTTTTTTTTTTTTTTTTTTTGTAGCCTGCTATGTGGAAGTTTTCAACTAAATAAATGTGTTCTTTTTCCATTCTTGATCTGGGGACTCTTTTATTCATTTCTCATTCCTTTTACTTCCAGCATTCTCAGTAACTGACTGACATAAAACCCTGTTGAAGAAAACTGACAGAAGACTTTCCCACTGAGACAGCCATTTTTCCTATAGCTGATTTTGAGAGAGAAAATTTGCAGTGCAGCTAAAAACCTCCTTTGACTTTCCAGATGTCTGCTGCCTCAACTAGAGTGGATTGGAGCAGAACCTGCAGAGAACAGCTTCTTCTTGGGAAGGCCCATTTCTGAAAGGGTTGCACCTTGATTGGCAGAGAGAAGTAGTAACATGCCAAGAATTTGATTGTTGTTCAAGTACAGGGTTATTGTAAGCTATCTTCAGCATTTTTGTATAAATTAAATAGATTGTTAAAGTAGTAACAAATCTATACCAAGGAAAAAAAAAATAGGAGACAAGGGTGGTTTTTAAACATCGCTACTTGGTCTAAATGAGTATTCAGTTCTGGATTCAAGATTAAAACATGCATAAATTTTTTTTCAGACTATTTTTTTCTTTGCTTTGCTTTAATGCTTAAAGCTTCCTTCTCTTTTAAATCTTTAGATATCTTTTCCCTCTCCTTCTGATGCAGTGAACCATTCATATCACTGGTAGCTTTTTTAGTGACTGCACCAGGTCCTGCAGTAGCCTATTTTAGGCTGTGCCAGGCAGAGTTGAGACCCAAGAAGAAACATCCTGTGGCATTGGTCTAGAGACTTCTGAGTTGTACACTTTCCTTTTTTTGTTGTTGTTCTAACATTACTGCGAATAGTACCAGCACATACTACTGCAAAGTCTCAAGCAAGTACAAGACTACTGAACTTTCTCATCTCAATTCTGCCTATTTATAGCAGTCACAGAAAGCAGAAATGAAGATACCTTACTAATGCACACAGAAGTGATCTAGCCTTTTCTTGAAAATCTAGTTACTACTTACAGAAGTAGCACAAAAAAGAGAAGAGAGAAAATCATAGAAACATAGAATATCTCAAGTTGGACGTGACTCATAAGGATCACCAAGTCCAACTTCCTGCACCTTGCAGGACCACCTAAAATTAAGCCATATGTCTATGAGCACCATCCAAGCACTCCTTGAACTCTAACAGGATTGGTCCTGTTAGACTGCTTCCCTGGAGAGCCTGTTCCAGTGACCCATCACCCTCACAGTGAAGAAGCTTTTCCTAATGTCCAATCTGAACTTCCTCTGATGCAGCTTCATGCCATTTCCTCATGTCCTGTCACTGGTCACCACAGAGAGGAGATAAGCACCTCCTACCTGCTGTCCCCCTTGAGGAAGTTGTAGACTGCCATGACGTTACCCCTCAGGCTTGTCTTCTCCCAGCTGAACACACCAAGTGACCGCAGCCACTTCTCCCAAGTCTTGCCCTTGAGACCTTTCTCCATCTTGGTCACCCTTCTCTTGTCCACTCCTGTAGTCTGATGTCCTTCTTATACTGAGGTGCCCAAAACCACACACAGTCCTCGAGCTGGGGCCACACCAGTGTGGTGCAGAATGGGACAATCACCTCCCTCAACCAGCTGGCTGTGCTGTGCTTGATGCAGCCCAGGACATGGTTGGCCCTTTTGGCTGCCAGGGCACGCTGTTGACTCATGTTCAACTTATCATCAACCCAAACCCCCAGATTCCTTTCTGCAGGGCTGATCTCCAGCCTCTCATCTCGCAGTTTATATGTACAAGCAGGATTAACCCATTCCCGGTGGGGAACCTGGCACTTGCTCTTGTTAAATTTCATACTGTTGATGATGGCCCTACTTTCTACTCTATCCAGATCTCTCTGTAAGGCTTCTCTATGCTCAAGGGAGCCTGCAGCTCCTCCTAGTTAATATCATTGACAAACTTAATGTACATTTGATTTCTGCATCCAGAGAATTTATTAACCATTAAAGAGAGCTGACTCTAAAATTGAGCCCTGTGGAACCCCCCTGGTGGCTGGTGGCCAGCCTGATGTCACTCCATTTCCTATAACCCTTTCAGCCCAACCCACCAGCCAACTGTTCACCCATCATATTATAGGATTGTCTAGCTGTGTGCTGGATATGCTGTCCAGACGGATAGTGTGAGAGACAGTGTCAAAAACTTTGCTAAAATAAAAAAAAATACAACCACATCTACTGACTTCCCTTGGTCCACTAGATGGATGACTGTGTCATAAAAGAAAATTAAGCTGGTTAAGCAGGAAACTCCTGCTTAACCTCTTGAACCTGTCCTAGCTATGGCCAATGATCCTGTTGTATCTCAACTGTTTTTCAGTATCTCCCAGAATAACCTTCACAATTTTACCAGGCACTGCAGTGAGAATGATAGGCCTGTAATTATCATGGTCTTCCTTCTTACCTTTCTTGAAAATTAGGACAACACTTGCAAGCTTGGAGTTGACTGGGACCTCTTCAGACTCCCAAGACAGTTGAAAAATAATTGAGAGAGGTCCCAAGATAGCAGTGGCCAGCTCTTTCAGTACCCTGGGATTAATCCCATTGGACCCCATAGATTTATGCACATCCAGCTGGAGCAGCAAGCCTCAAGCAAGTTCAAGGTTGGCTGAAAGTTGATCATTCCCCATTTGCAGCCCTCCAACACAGGCTACAGGGGTTCCCAGGGCCCATCAGTGTTACAGAGAGAGGCAAAGAAGGCATTAAGCATCTCTGCTTTGTCCATATCCCTATTTGTGAGGTGACCAAAATCATGAAGCAATGGACCAGTGTTACATCTGATCCTCCTTTTGCTGTTAACATATTTTTAAAAACCTTTTTTGTTGTTCTTCACAGCACTGGCCAGCTTGAACTCTTATCAAGCTTTGGCTGCACAAATTATCTCCCTACAGTGGCAAAAAGCACCTCTGCAGTGCTCCCCCATTGCCTGGCCTTGCTTCAGACATCCATACACTTTCCTTTTCGACCTAAGTTCTAGCAGAAGATCCCTGCTCAGCTCAGCTGGCCTTCTGCCCCACTTGCTTGACTTCTGACACTTTGGAATTGCCTGCTCCTGTGCTCTTAAGAGACAGCTCTTAAGTTTACAGCTCAAGCAGAGTAAAACAAAATTGCTCTAGAAAAAATCTGTTGCTAGCAATTTACAACAGAAATAGCAAGGAGCAGGGATCAGAGTGTTATGGAAAAGCCTACTGATGTCTGCACCTCAGCTGGGCAAAGTCACATTTTCCATCCACTGAGGGACCAAGAGCTGATAAACAAACCTTAAACCATTTTTATACACTGAATTTCAGTAAGAAGCACTTCACAAGCATTCTCTTGAAAGCTCCTGACAAGCAATACAGATAAACACCTCACTAAGAATCTGGGAAGTTATAAGCAAGTTCAACACTTTCTCAAGTTATACAAGATCATGGAAGGAAGCCACACCAGGGCGGGGAGCTAGGTCCTGAACCCTGTCCTGAGCTGACCTTTTTACTTAGAAGGACCATCCTTATGTCTATAATTTCTTGCAAGTAAGTAGTGTTCCACAGAAGCAATGTTTACACACACACGAAAGTATTATTTACAGCCTTTCTTAGCTCACATATTCTATTGTCCTGGTCTCCTACTGTTTGCTTTCCACAGGAGGGGGGAAAAAAAATAGTATCCAAAAAAAGCCTTTAAAGGCATATCTTTTAATGTCTACCTGCAGCCTAATACCTCTTCTCCTCCTCCCCTTTAGAGAAGTCAAAACTCATGCATGAGTATCTCAGATAGAAAGCAACAGGCAACTTATACAAGTGCCTTACCATAATTCACTGCTTTTCCTGGGAACAGGCCCTATCATTTCCACCTGCTAATAAATCTGGGTTTTGTTTTAAAATGGTCACCAGCAGACAACAGTTCATACGCTAGCCAACTGCACCACCTAGCTTCATTTGGAAGGATTTCAGAG
This sequence comes from Hemiprocne comata, assembly GCA_020745705.1. Taxonomy (NCBI): domain Eukaryota; kingdom Metazoa; phylum Chordata; class Aves; order Apodiformes; family Apodidae; genus Hemiprocne; species Hemiprocne comata. Next base: position 45,357,620 of record CM036616.1, read on the forward strand.
TCCTATTTTTTATGACAGCAGTGTTTATATTCCTTCAAGGTGAATGCTTCTTCCAGTATCACCCCTACTCATTTGGTGCCTCACCACTGATACTACAAATGACTCAACAGCTTTGACATGTTCAGAGTTCAAGAAACCTCTCCCCTAAGAAAAATGCAGTATTGGTATAGGAATGTCAGAAAGCTGCTTTATTTACCCTTCCATTCTTCTACCTTACATAGAGTGGTGTGAGCTTTCAGCCCACAGATACTTCCTATAACTCATGTCCACATTTACCAAAGCCTGACAGCCTCTGTTGTTGGTTTTGATTTATTACTGAGTGGAGCACCAACAACTGAAACAAACATCAGTACGTATAAGCTCCATCACTCAGTGATTTGGTGTCTGAGAAGTTAAAGTCTCCCTTGGTCCCACTTGAGCAAGAATTCCCTTTCTAGCATTAAAACAGTGTGCTTGTGATCTCTAACTTCAATCAAAATTGTCCTGACTCTTAAATGAAAACTTGTATATTGCCACTAAGTTTAAAATCTGACAAAAGCACATTTTCTGCACTTTGTGAACTTGAGTATTGGGAAGAAAAATTATCAGACTCTGTATACATCCCTTGGCTAAATGCACCATGGCACAGGTTTAATTATTTTCTGACCTCATTCAGATTCAGTATTCTAAAGAACAATGAAAGCACAAGACAGTAGTAGTTAAACTATACCTCAACATCAGACTACTGTAGTCCTCTGATGTCCAATCTGGACCACAGTCCTTTGTAACATGTTTGCATGGTGCCTTTGAAAACCCAGAGAAATTCACACATGATATCATAGAATGGTTTAAGTTGAAGTGGACCTTAAAGATCGTCTCGTTCCAACCCCTCTGCATGGGCAGGAACACCTCCCACTAGATCAGGTTGCTCAGGGCCCAATCCAATCTAGCCTTGAACACTCCCAGGGCTGGAGCTTCCACAGCTCCCCTGGACAGCCTGTTCTAGCGTCTCACCACCCTCACACTAAAGATTTTCTTCCTGATGTCCAACCTAAATCTCCCCTCTTCCAGTTTTGATCCCTTACCCCTTGTCCTCTCACTGCAAACCCTTGTAAAAAGTCCCTCCCCAGCTTTCCTGTAGCCCCCTCAGATACTGAAAGGCTGCTATGAGGTCTCCCTGAAGCCTTCTCTTCTCCAGGCTGAACAGCCCCTACTCTCTCAGCCTGTCCTCGTATGAGAGGTGCTCCAGCCCTTGCATCATCTTCGTGGCCCTTCTCTGGACTTTCTCCAGGAGCTCCACATCCTTCTTATGTTGTGGGCTCCAGAACTGGACACAGTACTCCAGGTGGGATCTCACAAGAGCCGAGTAAAGGGGGAGACCCACCTCCCTTGACCTACTGGCCACACTTCTTTTGCTTTGCTTCAATCAGTTAAATTCAATCAATCTAGGTAACCAGGAAAATAACCTGGAGCATCAGTTCATGAGTCTCTTGGAAGCTTCACAGACTGCTTGAAAGGTGTCCTGTGGCTCTTCTCTTTTCTCTCCTTTCTAGATTGGTACTTCTTATCAAGTCCCTAGGCCTGTCTTACAATAAAAAGTGTAACACTCTTTCATACAAAAGTTGTGGATAGAGCACAGTAATTCTCCTACAGTGATGACACCTCTTTTAATACAGTTTTAGGGCATATTAAAACTTAGCAGTGGCTAAACTGCTGAAAGCAGCAGCCACTGAAATGCTATCCCTGCGGAGTTGCAAGACAGTTGTTTTTTTTTAATTACTAACTGCATGTAAACTAATACAAAAAGCATGAGTACAGAAAGAGTTCCTTAATCTTAACAGAGCCATGAAAACAATTAAAAAAAAAAGGTTTGTGCTCTCATTTTGACTGGACACAATATAACCTAAAAGTCACAGCAAGCTTGTCAGTCCACAGAGAGTTGGTACAAATTCTGGCAAAATGTTTTAAAAAAGCAGAAGACACTAAATCTGTTTTATATGTGACATACAATTGTCACTCAGTTTCTACCAGTGTCCAAAACATCCTCATGTAGCAGCAATTTTGGTAATTGTGTTTTGCTCCTTAATCTTATTTGTTTGCTGCTAGGCTTCACCAGATATTCCCTATAGATAGAACAAAGTGGAACGCTATTTAAAAGCCTTAGGCTGCAACCTTTACTCAGACATCCATAGTAGGAATATAACATGCCCTCTCACTCACATAGGCAAAGTTACAAGCTCAGGCTGTGAATCTCAGAGCTATGCATTACACAACACAAGCCAAAAAATAATAATTTCACACCTATATGGTGTGGAATCAGCTTTAAAACTCTTTCTGGGCTTGATTCAAATAAAAATATGGCCTCTTTTCTAAATTGCCCTACTGAATTATTGCCATGTATTTTCAGGACTCTTAACTTTTTATTCTCTAATGTAATACCAGGTATTACTTCAGCCTGCTTTCCTGAGAACTGATTTGTCTTTAAATCCAGACTTATACTTCCCTTCTATGAGACAGCCATTCAACATCTGCCAGAATAATCATAACAACAAATAGAGCTTTTAATCCAGAGCAGCATTACCAGCTTTTTGACCAATGGTACCTATTAGAAGATGCAGCAAAGATAGCAGCAAGATAGCAGCAGTGATGGCTGAAAGCAACATAGCATAATCCACAGGGAATGAAACTGCTGCTAAGCATGAGTAGGAAGACACAGGCCAACACTAGACAAACTGCTAATATTGTTCAGATTGTAAAAGCCATGACTGAATACCTCTAGAAAGTGGCTGCTCTGAAAGTCACTGCATCTCCATATGACAGGGGGGAAAAAAAAAATAAATCGGTAGCTCCATAAACCAGTAACTCACTTTAAGGAAAAAGCACCAAGGGGTAATCACAGATTGACCCAACCACAATCCAGAAAAACTGGCCTTCCAGGTATAACTATGATTTCACTTTGACAACAGCCAATATCAGGCATTTCATTTGAAAGCTGCAAAAAATTCCACAGTAGAAATTCGACCCACAAGAAGTGGAGGGAACTTTTTTGTAGATGTGATGATGGAGCAGAAATTCTGTCTGAGGCAAAACAGCTTGTCAACTTTATCATATTTTCAGAAATATGTTCCTGAGGAGACAGCAAACCTCAGCATTTTCTCACATGAGCTACTGGCAAAGCTCTTACGTGCCGTCTTGAGGAACGTAACTGAAGTTTGAGTTTACCCTAATAAACACTGCTCAGATAAGCTTTGTTTGAGTATGAACAAACTGCAAACCTGTACCCGTCATACATAACCTTATTTCTGTTCCCTTCCTCCTCATTCTGCTGTTAATGGACAACTGTCTAGATTGCAATAATTTCATTTAATCCAAAGCAGAGTAAATCAACTCTTGGCTGACAACCTCCAAGCTAGGATTTTTACTGTTGCACAGAAGATGGTGATGGGCCATTTGTCCCATTTTTCATCATAGCTATGATGCTGTAAATTGCATGTTGTTGCTGCCCTTCATGATGCTTTAGCTTTCACTTAGGTATAATCACATTCAGTCATTATCAGGCAGACCAGGTCTCTCTAAGAATCCTGTTACAAAGCCACAGTGCTGGAGTTCTTCCACAGACTGATGATACTGCTGGTATCATCATATGCATGGCTACGAAGAGACCAGGGTAGTACAAAGAGCAGAGTGAAAACAAAGAATGTCAATATACAGGGTCAGGAAACTGGAACGTGCTTGGTGGCTCAAAAGAGTGTGTTTCCAAAACATTCAAAGGGCAGTTTTACAGATGTAACATGAAATCAGAGCAAAAGATTCTGTGGAAAGAACTATCAGAAAATTCATTGCTGCAGAGTGAAATAACTATACAGACATTCTGTAGTAATGTCTGGCCGTAAAGACACCATTATTTCCACTAGACAAAAACTAACAAAATGGGCATAGATGACAATGCAGAAAGTAAGTTTACCTGAAAAAAACAAGGTCACTTCCTCTAGTTTTTAAGAGTGGAATATTTTATTGTAGGCATTCAGCCAGCCTCACTCGAAAATAATTTATGCTGACTTATTGAAATCTATATACAAGAATGTGTATTACTGTGGTATCCCCAACAAACAGTTGTACATTTCAGATTAAAAAGGGAATGACAGCACATTGAAAAAGGGAAGACATAACATGTTTTTACTTAGAAAAAAAGTATTTCTGCAAATGACTTTGCACAGTAAGACAAGATTACTATGCATCACATTGTTCAGTATTCCTTCATCGAAAATAACATATTCTAGTTATTTAGTTTGGTTATGAAAATACTTAAACCTACTATAGATATAAAATACACTGTGTGATGCTCCCTTGCAGACTGTGGCATAAACAATTTGCAGTATTGCTGTTTATGGAAAAAGCATTTACCTTCAGTTTTACAGACCATCTGTTATTGTTGCTGAATGACAGAAGTCCAAAGGGTGTGCAGGAGCAACTAGTGGTTTACTCTGTCTTGTAAAGGTGGTCTTAGAAGTCACGAGGAAACACTGATATGGTGTGGCACTGAGTGTACAATTAGAAAGCTCAGAAGTAAACTTAAAAAAAAAAATAAATTAAATTTAAAACCCAGCATAATTATATACTTACAGATGAACTTCAACAAAGTCCCCTAGCTCTGCTCTCTAGACACTACTCATCTCTGATATGGTCTTTCCTGAGTTCAGATGCTAACAACAATCCTGAATGCAAATCCATGAATTTACATGCAATGCCATGGGAAAAGGAGAGAAAGCAGAAAATAAAAACAGGAAAGAAAGAGCACAACTGAACAACAATTTTCAGCTTATTAGAACCAGAAAGACAACGTTAAGTAACTGTCCACACATGCACATGGATTTATCCTAGTTTTGTCAGCATTAAGATCATTAAAACAGACATGTGAAACAAGCAAAATCAAGAGACACTTGTTTTAAAATACTTCCTAAAATAACTGCTAAAATGAAAACAACTGTATTAAGTCTGATCACCATGAAAACATTGGAAAATTACGGAAGAAGAGGAAAGTAGTTTCAAGTGTACTGAAAAGCATCTCAATGCATAATTAGCTCCTACACACTCCTTTGTACACACTTTGGGGAATTTTTAACTACCTGGACAAGAAGTACAAATGTACACAGCAGAAAATACCTTTTTTAAGAGCCCCCTGTGGGGCTGGATGCTGTGCCTGTAAGGCCAGTGCCTATTGACCTTACCTGGCTCTAAATGGACCAGGAGCCTTTAGTGGGCACCAGTGGGCCACACGGACAATGTCCACATACATCTTCCTCTGCCACAGTGACTACTGCAAAAGTGTGACTGATAGCCAGCCTAGCAATGCTCAATTCAAAATCTGTGGGACCGGCCCAAGGCATAGCCAGGGCTCCTTGGTCATCCTGGCGTATTTCTCTGAATATTTGCCAGTGCCACCCAGAGAACAGTGTCTATGCTTCCCCATGGAAGCTCTAGCTGGATCCCAGAACCCAAAGTCTCCAGGCTTTTCAGTCTGAAGCTCAAATGGTGTTTTCCTACCATGTATTGTATTTGCAAGCCAGGTTAAATAATCCACAATAACTGATTTTTGACAGCACTTGCTTCCTTTGGCTAGGTCTGTGCTGATGAAAATCCATGTAGGGAAGCTTGTTGTAACTCCAGTAGCCTCATATTCTTTTTTAAACAACTGCTGAGATTAGTAAATCTTCAGAAAGAAAGGAATTTGATACAGCATTGTCTGAATCTGGATCAGACCAACTACCATACCTGTCTTCTGGGTCTCTATATAAAAAAACATCCGTTTCTCACAGCTTCCAGACAATGGTTGTTTTTCCCAGTCAGACAGTGCTAAATGGGAACCTTCTCCACAGCTTCCAGACAATGGTTAAGTTTTTCCCAGGTACATACTGCTCTGTGGGGGACCCTGTGTTCCTCTACTTTCTCCATATTTGACTGACTGTGAGAGACGGACTCTATGTCAGGCGACACTGACACCTGCCTGGCATAGGCAGAGGCTAGAGTTTCCTCCTCTGTTGCAGCCCCAGTGTCTTGCTGGCTGTGGGACAGTTCTTTTCATATGTCATTTAAATGGCCTTGGCTGCTTTCAAATGCTGCCCAGTATCTCAAAGGCAATGGGTGAAGATACTTAAGTAGGGTAACCTTTCCTTCGTGTTTCTGTCTTTCTGACTTTCTCTAATCAAAGTTGAACTTTATGTCAGTGGTCAGGGCAAGGTCTTAAAATAATCAGTTCAGGCACCCACCACAAGATCAGGACTTTCCATTATGCAGTGTACCGTATATCCATCTGTCCTGGTTTGAGCCAGGATGAAGCTAATTTTCCTTTTACTGATTTTTTGTCCTTCAGTAAGCTCCCTTTTAACTCTTGTTTTAACAAGAGTTTCAGCTAGTGGACTGATAACACTGGAATGTTTCTGTTTATGCTGAGATGTGAAGGTCAGTTTGTTCTACCCAGTGAATCTGCCACTACAGATGCTACTGAGAGCAGGGGAGTCCTATCTATGAGCCCCCCCATAGGGGAGCTGGACCAGACAGACAGCAGAACTGACCAAAGGTATTCCATTCCATATATCTACATAAGCTCTGAGGAAGGTCAGAGATCACAGAAGACAACTTCCTTCCTGCTTCTTCTTCCCTTCTCTTCCATCCATGGCCAGCGTCCGGGGAGGACTCCATCCACCCATCACCATCGACCCCCAGGCTGAGGCATCAGTGACCTCATAACCCAGCCCCTGTCTGCTCTGCCTTATCTCCTGCCTGCGGGCTGAGACATTTCAGGACTGCTCACAGCTAAGGAGAGTGCCGGGGGAGTTGCTGGGAGTGGGGTAGTTGCAAGAGGCTTTTGCACATTCCTGAACATACTTGTATATAATTGTACATATATTTAAAGCTGTCTAATTTAGTTTTCAATCCAGCTAAGTCTCTCTCCTTAATTCTCTCTCTCCTTCCCTACCTGGGTGGGAGGGGGGAGGGGATCGAGATCATTGTTGTCTCTGGTTTAATTGCCGATCCTGAGTCAACCTGTGACAACAATTTATTGGCGCCAAACGTGGGGCTTGATTTTAAGCCCAGGCTATAAATTCTCACTAATACTGGATGTTTTAAATTCGATTTCTGATGGGAGGAATCCCTCAGATGGCAATGAGCAACACTTCTGCTGAATCTAATGGTGGACTGAAAACTGAACAGACACCTTCTGGAATGTTTCTGCTGGACCTTTTTCCCAACATTCAATTGTACATGTGGTATGCAGCTGGGATGATACTGCTCTGTGTAGCTGCTCTTGTTATTGCTTAATGGTGTATCGACAGAACTGTAGCCATGATCACCCATATAATTACCAGCCTAGTGATCCTAGGGGTTTTGATACTGATCTTTATGGGGGCACTGTATGTGTACAGTTATGGCACAGATCCTCAAGTGAATGAAAAGGTCTATGTTGGTAATGGCAGTAGCAGGTTCAGTTCTACCTCTCCATTTTCTCTCAAGCTGAATCTCCCAGTTCTTGATCTGAATAGCATTGTTTCAGTAGAGATGCTTCTGCTGAATGTTTATAATGTATTGTGGATGCGTAGGGTGAGGTGTTGTTCCACTGCCAATCGCCTACAGGCACTGCTGCTGCCACCCATGATGCAGCTGCCAGCACTGGTACTGCTACAAAAACAGCTGCTTCTGCAAAGATTAAGTCAAATCTCCTTTGATTCAAACTAAGAGCGAATCCTGTGACCAGGAGCAAAGCAAAGGTGAAACGTTCCAGCCTTTTTACCTGCGCCCGTTTGAAATATCCAGAGTTTCTTCAAGCAATGTTAGAGACCAAAATAAAGAAAGTGGACGATTCTAAATCAGGTGATGGAGCAGGTACTTCTGAAGCAGATAAAGAAACAGGCTCTTCTCAAGCAGATATCTCCCTAGAGACAACTGGTCACATGTTGCAGCCATTAAGAGGAAACATCTATCTATGAGACAGCAGCAAGAGAAAAGGAACCCACTCTGACGCCACCTGTGGTCTCTCTTACGTAATTATTTTAAAGAGGACATGAGAATCTGGGACAATAGACCCACTGATATTCTCCAGATATGTGTGCAAGAGCTACTAAATACAACAAAGGCTGCAGACGGTTCTTCTAGAAGAAGGCTGCACCAGTCTCCAACCAGGATGGTGCTTCAACCTCAAATGCTCAACATTAGAGGTGCCCTGCCTCCGGCCAGGAGGAGGAGAGGGACAACTGAGTTTACTGGACTGCGTGGATTCGGTGGCCTGGCACATTAGAACCACAAAGGTATAAAGCCTTGGTGGACACTGGAGCACAGTGCACCCTAATGCCATTGAATCATAAAGGGACAGAATCCGTCACTATTTCTGGAGTGACGGGAGGATCTCAAGAACTGGCTGTTGTGGAGGCTGATGTGAGCCTCACTGGTAAAAAGTGGCAAATGCACCCTATAGTGACTGGCCCAGGTGCTCCGTGCATCCTTGGCATAGACTATCTCAAAAAGGGTTATTTCCGTGACCCAAAAGGGTACCGGTGGGCCTTTGGTATAGCAGCTGTAGAGACTGAGGACACTGAACAGCTGCATACTTTGCCTGGCATTTCAGATGACCCTTCTCTAGTGGGGCTGCTGATGGCTGAAGACCAACAGGTGCCAATTGCCACTTCGACAGTGCATAGATGACAATATCGTACCAACAGAGACTCTGTGATTCCCATTCACAAGCTGACTCGACAACTGGAGAGCCAGGGAGTGATCAGCAGGACTCACTCACCCTTCAACAGTCCTATTTGGCCAGTGTGGAAGCCTGATGGTGAGTGGAGGCTGACAGCAGACTATCGTGGCCTGAATGAGGTTACATCACCTCTAAGTGCTGCTGTGCTGGACATGCTAGAACTTCAGTACAAGCAGGAGTCAAAAGCAGCCAGGTGGTATGCCACTATTGACATTGCAGCTCAGATAGAGAAACTGGTTGTAAAAATGCATCATGTAGATGCACACATACCTCTGAGTCGAGCCACTGAGGAACATCAACACAACCACCAAGCAGATGAGGCTGCTCAAGTGTTCCAAATAGACTTACTGGGAACATAACGGTGAACTCTTATTAGCTCGATGGGCCCATGACACTTCAGGTCATCAGGACAGAGATGGAACATACAGATGGGCTTGTGACCAAGGGGTGGACTTAACCACGGACACTACTGCACAGGTTATCCCCGACTGTGAAACGTGTGCTGCAATTAAGCAGGTGAAACGGTTGAAACCTTTGTGGTATGAGGGGAGGTGGTCAAAGTACAGGCACAGGGAGGCCTGGCAAACTGACTATCACACTGCCTCAGATCCACCAGGGTAAGCACTATGTGCTTACAATGGTGGAAACAGGTACAGGATGATTGGAAACATATCCTGTGCTTCGTGCCACAGCCCAGAACACCATCCTGGGCCTTGAGAAGCAAATCTTGTGGAGACATGGTACTCCAGAATTGAGTCAGACAATGGGACTCATTTCAAAAACAGTCTTGTGACTGACTGGGCCAAAGAACATGGTATCAAGTGGATATACCATATCCCGTACCATGCACAAGCCTCAGGGAAAACTGAAAGGTACAATGGTCTGTTAAAAGCTACCCTGAAGGCAATGGGTGGTGGAACTTTCAAAAACTGGGACAAAAATTTGACAAAGGGCACCTGGTTAGTTAGTACCACAGGATCCATCAATTGGGCTGGTCCTGCTCAATCAGACCTTCTACACACTGCAGATGGGGATAAAGTCCCAGTGGTATGTGAAAGAAACCTGTTGGGTAAAAGTGTTTGGGTTTATCCTGCTTCAGGCAAAGGTAAAGCTGTCCAGGGTGTTGCTTTTGCTCAGGGACCTGAACATACGTGGTGTGTGATGATGGAAGATGGTGAAGTACAATATGTACTTCGAAGTAATCTGACTCTGGGGGAGAATCCTTGATTTGGTATTTGCTAAAATATAGAGCCTATGTGTAATACATGGTATTGAGTAAGGGGTGGAATGTCCTGGTTTGAGCCAGGATGAAGCTAATTTTCCGTTTACTGATTTTTTTCCTCCAGTAAGCTCTCTTTTAACTAGTAGCAAGTGTTCCAGCTAGTTTATGTTACTGCTGAGACTCCAAGGTCGCTTCTTAGCTCTGCTGCTACAGAGGCTACTGAGAGCAGGGGAGTTATATCTGTGACCCCCCCCTGCAGGGGAGCTGGACTAGACAGACAGCAGAACTGACCAAAGGTATTCCATTCCATAGATCTACGTAAGCTCTGAGGAAGGTCAGAGATCACAGAAGACAACTTCCTTCCTGCTTCTTCTTCCCTTCTCTTCCATCCATGGCCAGTGTCCAGGGAGGACTCCATCCATCCATCACCATCGACTCCTAGGCTCAGGCATCTCATAACGCTCATAACTCTCCCCACAGCCCTGACCGCTCAAAACTAAGAAGAGTGCTGGGGTAGTTGCAAGAGGCTTTTGCACATCCCTGAACATACTTGTATGCAATTGTACATACGATTAAAGCTGTCTAATTTAGTTTTCAATCCAGCAAAGTCTCTCTCCTAATTCTCTCTCTCCTTCCTTACCTGGGTGGGAGGGGGAGGGGATCAAGAGCATTGTTGTCTCTGGTTTAATTGCCGATCTTGAGTCGACCCGTGACACCATCCCACTTCCAATACCAGAATGTCTGGGCTTACGGCAGCCTTGTCAAGGTATAGGTTCAGGACATTGTAACAGACACCAGACCAACAGCTTCCAGGATAAACAGTTTATCTCTAAATAACAGTACAGAAAAAAAGTACAGATCAGTGGTCCAATTATCTGGGTTGTAACAACACCAAGCCAAGTAATTTAGCATGACTGGGCTAAAACTAGTATCTGGGCATGCAAAGACTTACATAACCATGACTATCACGGAGGCAGCAAGGCATGACCTCTTCTCCGGACAACTGTCCTGGACCATCCAACGACCTTGGGACATGCAAATTTCTTGGCTTGACCATCCTTTTTATCATCAAGTCACAGAAGTACTACTTGGGCTTGTTAACCAAACATCATACCCCACCTCTGCTCCTCTCTGTGCCAGCTCTGTTCTTGGTGTGTATGGGGCCCAGGAAATAGAAAGAAGATTTATAGAAAGAAAGTATGAAGACTACATTGAAAAATTAAGTTGTACTGGTAATTTTTTAAATTTTTTTAATGAAATAAAAATCTAATAATTCCCAAGTCACAATACCTTTTGGCAGCAGCCTTCCGAAAGACTGTTTCAGCTTGCCAACATGCGAGTACCTTCCAAAGGTGAAAAATAACTGAAACTGGAAACACCACTAGACCAATCCACTCTCAAAAGTCTCATGCTCCTTTGACTTATGTATTTAAAATTTTACATTCTCCAGCTGCCCAGTTGTTCTGTATACATGTATCTTGCTCTCTCATACCATGTCATATTTGGAAACATGTCTTCTCAATTTATTTTACACAAACTGCAAAATTGATTAATTAGTATTACACTGGTTTCTCTTATACATTTTACTGAAGCTTTAAACATAAAACTGGTATTTTAACTGTCTACTCAGCTACTTTAAACCCAGAAATAACTTGTATGTGGTCCTTTTTCAAACTTATTTTTTAACTTAACCACGTTTTTAAATATCAGCTGCACACTACTGTAGACAAATAATTCAGTGAAAAACAGGCCGGTGAAGAACATTGTGACATTTGTTAAGACAAGGAAATACTGGAATCAACATAATCCCCTCTTATTTTTCCACTGCCAGCTGCACAGCAGGACCACAACTTCAGGAGTTGCATCATCTTCTTTCTCATCTTTATATTGTAGGCACACTGCTGGTTCTAGTGGTTATAGCTGACATTTCAACAACCACAGCTAAAAAAAAAGGGAGAGAATATTTAGCACAAAGTATACCTGTTTTTTCACAAAGGACAGACAGTACTATAATGATACATTGTATACAGATAGCTTTTCCTCTATCATAAAAACAGAGGTAGTTATGTCATGCATTACTTGCTATTACATTACTTGGCTTGCTCAGATGAGTTTTTTCCTGACAAAGAAATACGGTCCCAAAGCTGTAACAACTGCTCTCCAACTTGTGGTTCCAGCTCCTAAAAATTAGTAGGACATTAAAGAAATTATTTGTGTTGCTACTACTGAACATACAGAAACTTTAACAAAATTATTAGATGAAGTTACTGGTGATTGCTTTCAGTCTTTCTGAAAGAGCTCATTCCTTTTGCTATTGAGACATACATTAGAACTCCCCACAATTATTTATTTTTTTTTAACTGGGGCTCAAGAGGAGATAAAAAGATAAAAAAGGATCTTTCATAAGCAACCCTGGCCTACAGGTTGTTTGGGTTTTTTGTCATTCACAGTAAGATGACAATTCTTAAAAATTCTGAGTGAACACATCACAACCAGATACAAGAACATATTCATCATATACTTTGTACCCTCCACAGGTCACTTCCTTATGAACTAAAGATTATTCTCCACATCTTCTAAGTTTAATTCTTTCAGGTGTGGTAAAGAATGTGGAAAGGCAGGTCCTGGGTAATACAGGGGGCTCTTGGTGGAATTGCAGAAAACTGTGACTCAGATTCACAAATCTATTATTACGACATTTGAGATAAAGATCAAGGCTACACAAACTAATAAACAATACACAGTTCTACCAAGTAAAGATTTTAGAAGTGAACAACATTACCTGGCCATCTCTGCTTATTTGTACTTTCTTATTGTCATTCCAAGGGTTCAGCAAATTGCGTGCAAACTGAAAAGGAATGCTTTCTTTTTGGATCCACTCCACCTTAAACACACCTCCGAAACCAGCAGATCCCCAGTCTTGACTTTTCTCACACCCTATCTCTGACGCCATTCTAGCAAAACCCTGAAGCAAAAATTGAAGTATGAAAGGAAAGACATAATCGCAGCGTATCTGCTTACTTTGGAATTAAATAAATGACTGGACTTCACAGGAAACATCCAAATTAGTTTCAAAGTCATTCACACAGTCTCCCTCATTAAGTTGGATCTTTGAAAATGTTTACATCTATAAAGTTAAAAGAAGTATCAATTGATTTTCCACTTCAAATATGCATACAGAGTTTGACCACAGAGAATTACTCTCAATCTCTCACAATTACCAAAAAGGTTTTTTTAAGCTTTGTAACAGAGGTTGAAAAGGTGTTCTAAAAACATTTGGACCATAAAGAATCAAGATGAATGTTCTACTACATAATAGTCCATTAGCTACTCCTTGTTAGTTGCAGATCTTTTTTTTTTTTTTCCAGAAATCCATTCCTTTTTCCCCATGTTCCCTGTATGTTAACAAACTTCCACATAGAATTAAGAGATCACAGCTGTTCTTCAAAGAAAGAAGTCAAAGTTGCTTTTATTTCCTTCTTCAACTAAGCAGAAAGAAATTCCAACAAGTATCCAGAGAGAAAATTAAAGAAATCCCAAACGCAAGACTAATTTTAACTTACTTAAGGACTTCCCTACCTGCCCACACGCCAAAGAAAGAAAAATAAAAAAACCACAACAACACCCCACACACCCAACGTAACTATTCAGGCAAATTTATGCCAGTTATGACAAAGGAATCCAAGTGATGTATTGCACTACCTATATTACCAGCACACAGGACTGTGATAAGACATTCAGTCCTAGATAGCTCAAAGCCAGACTTAAATGAAACTAACGAAAGGAACACAGGAAAAAAAAAGGTGGAAAGAGACACTTGCTACAAGAGACTACTTATAGGAATGTTAATCTCCCATTCCCATGAATGTCCAGTGCATTGTCAAAATTGGAAGGGCAAGGCAACATCAACCACCTACACTCCTGACTTGAGCATGTCTTCCCCTCTCAGCTTCTGTATGTAAGAGCACCAAAACAACAGCCCATTTTCAGTTACCAACTGGCATGCTGAAAACTACTTTCCAATATTACACCTGCATTTGACAAATTATCATATCCCTATCTCACCATAATCCTTCAGTGGTATGACAAAGACAGCTATATTTGGACTAATTCACTAGATTATAAATTTAGGTGACTTTTATTAATAGTTTATATATGAAGAGGTAAGTTGAGCTTTCTCTACTTGGAACAACTGAGTTTAGCTCTCTCTAAAAACAGGTAACCTGCAATGTTGTACTACCAGGTCAAGCCTTTAACTTCAAGTTGGCTAGAAATGTGTCAAGAGATTGTTGACTAATACCTTACTAGATCTAAATTAAAGATACAGCTCTAGAAGAATCATGGCCATGACTTCCCAGCTTCGTAACTTTCAGAAACTACAGTTTAGACAAAACAGATTTTATTAGCACTTGTAACAAAGACATCTATGAGTTTTCAGGCTTTAGGAAGCTGTGTCTTGACTATAACTGCTTGTTCACTTAAAATATTTACTTTCAAATGCAAAGAAAAGAGCAGCAATCCACTGCTTTGTTTGAATTGTTCTGTTTATTGTAGTTGTTTTAAAGGGCTAATGTAGGGTATAAACATGACTGTGACTCAAGCTTTTTGAAGGCAAATTCAGTGACAATCCAAGTTAGCTGAAAGGGCATACTTCTGAGAAGAATTAAGTACTCTTTCCTCAGCAACCTGACACAATCACAGCATCGTCCTGGAGAAAACGTCTGCTCATGGCTTGGAGAGGCATACACTTTGCTGGGTTAACTGGTTGAATGGCCAGGCCCAAAGAGATGTTGTCAATGGAGTTAAATGCAGTTGGTGGCCAGACAAAAGTGGTGTTCCCCAGGGCTCAGTGCTGGGACTGCTCCTGTTTAACATCTTTAACAATGATATAGATGAGGGGACAGAGTGCACCCTCAGTAAGTTTGCAGGTGACACTAAGTTGGGTGGAGTGTCAATCTGCTTGAGGGTAGGAAGGCTCTGCAGAGGGATCTGGACAGGCTCGATCAATGGGCCAAGGCCAGTGGCAGGAGTTTCAATAAGGCCAAATGTTGGGTCCTGCACTTTGGCCACAACAGCCCCCACCAGCACTACAGGCTTGGGGAGGAGTTGCTGGAGAGCTGCCCAGCAGAGAAGGACCTGGGGGTGTTGATTGACAGTCGGCTGAACATGAGCTGGCAGCGTGCCCAGGTGGCCAAGAAGGCCAACTGCATCCTGGCCTGCATCAGGAATAGTGTGACCAGCAGGACCGGGGAGGAGATCTTACCCCTGTACTTGGCCTTGGTGAGGCTACACATCAAGTAGTACTACACAAGAGCAGTTCTGGGCCCTTCACTACAGAAAGGACGTTGAGCTACTAGAGTGTGTCCAGAGAAGGGCATCAAAGCTGATGAAGGGTTTGGAGCATATGTCTTACAAAGAACAGTTGAGGGAGATGGGTTTGTATAGCCTGGAGAAAAGGAGCCTTAAGGGAGACTATCGCTCTATACCACTACCTGAAAGGAGGTTTGAAGAAACAAAGAATCATAGAATGGTTTGGGTTGGAAGGAACCTTAAAGACCATCCAAGTTCCAACCCTCCTGCTTAGGCAGGGACACCTTGCACTTGATCAGGTTGCTCAAAGCCCCATCCAACCTGGCCTTGGACACTTCCAGGGATGAGGCAGCCACAACCTCCCTGGGCAACCTATTCTACTGCCTCATCACCCTTACACTACAGAATTTCTTCCTAATATCTAACCTAAATCTACTCTCTTCAAGCTTAAAACCTTGTCCTACCAATACACACCCTAGTAAAAAGTCCCTCTCCAGCTTTCCTGTAGAGCCCCTTCAAGCACTGGAAGGCCACTATGAGGTCTCCCCAGAGCCTTCTCTTCCCCAGGCTGAACAACCCCAACTCCCTCAGCCTGTCTTCATAGCAGAGGTGCTCCAGCACTCTGATCATCTTCATGGCCCTTCTGTGGACTGGCTCCAACAGCTCCCTGTCCTTCCTGTGTTGGGGGCTCTAGAGCTGGACACAGTACTCCAGGTGCAGTCTCAAGAGAGCAGAGTAAGGGGGCAGAATCACTTCCCTTGACCTGCTGGCCATGCTCCTTTTGATGCAGCTCAAAACACAGCTGGTCTTCTGGGCTGCAAGTGCACATTGCTGGCTCATGTTGAGCTTTTCATCGGCCAACACCCCCAGGACGTCCTCCTCAAGGCTGTTTCCAACCCATTCTCCACTCAGCCTGTGTTTGTGCTTAGAATTGCCCCAACCCAGGTCCATATCCTACGTGATGAGGTCTCCTGTTTCCTTCTGGATAGGGCCCACATTTTCCCTGTTCTGCCTCTTATCACTGATGCACCTGTAGGAACCCTTCATATTATCCTTGATGTCCCTGGCCAGGTTTAACTCTATCTGGCCTTTAGCTTTCCTAACCTAATGCCCGGCTTCTTGGGCAACTTCTTTATATTTTTCCCAGGCTATCTGTCCCTGCTTACATCCTCTGAAGACTTCCTTTTTTCATCTAATAGTGTCAGGAGCTCTTTGTTCATCCATGCAGGTCTCCTGGCATTCTTCCTTGCCTTCCTCTTTCTTGGGATGCATTGCTCTTGGGCTTGGAGGAGGTAATCTTTGAATATTGACCAGCTTTCTTGGGCTCCTCTCCTGTCCAGGATGTCATCCCATGACACTCTCTCAAGCAGATCCTTGAAGAGGCTGAAATCTGTTCTCATGAAGTCCAGGGTAGTGAGCTTGCTGTGGACCTTCCTTGTTGCCCTACAAATCCTGAATTCCACCATTTCACAGTCACTGCAGCCAAGGCTGCCCTTGAGCTTCAAATTGTCCACCAGGCCACCGTTGTTGGTGAGAACAAGGTCCAGCATAGCACATCTTCTAGCTGGTTCCTCTACCACTTGGAAAAAGAAGTTGTCATCAACGCACTCCAGGAAATTCCTGGATTGCTGGTGCCTTGGTGTGTTGTCCCTCCAGCAGATGTCAGGGTGGTTGAAATCCCCCAAGAGAATTGTGACCTCTGAACAGGAAGCTGCACCTATCAGCCTGTAGAGGGCCTCATCCGCTTGGTCATCCTGGTCAGGTGGCCTATAGCAAACTCCCACTGTAATATCACCAGCCCCTGTCTTCCCTTAAACCCTGACCCATAAACTGTCAGCTCCGCCTCCATCCCCAGATGGAGCTCCATGGACTCCAGCTAGTCACTGATGTAGCGGGTGACACCCCCTCCTCTTCTCCCCTGCCTATCCTTCCTAAAGAGCTTATACTCATCCATTCCCACACTCCAGTCACAGGAGTCATCCCATCATGTCTCAGTGATGACAATAACTTCGTAGCCCTGCAGGTTTGCACACATTTGCACCTCCTTCTGCTTATTTCCCATGCTGCATGTATTTGCATAGAGTTATTTAAGTTGGGCCCTCATTGAAGCTGCCTCACTACCTGGGATTCCATTATCCTTCATTTCAGGTATTCTCCTGCTGGCCTGTGATCCTTCTTCAGGCCCAGGGCCCTCCCTGCTCATCCTGCCTGCACGAACTGCAATGCAAACTGCCACCCCACACCCCTTCTTACATGCCATGCCCTGTTTGCCCACTCTGTTCACCACACTCCTGGTCGCTGGTGCTCCCTGCAGCCGCTTTTGTGGGAGTTGGGGGTGAGCTCCATCCACAGCTCCTCTGCAGCCCTCTGACAAACTGCCCTTTCCCCGGTGCTGTCCAGCGCTTGTTCCCTGCTCCAGAAAGCTCAGCAAAAGTCCCCTTTTTCACCAACATTCTACTCCAATACAGACATGCCCGCATCAGAGCTGTTCACTTCTGCAAGTGACCAAAGAGGTGGGGATCAGTCTGTTCACTGAAGTTACAAATGACAGGACAAGGCGTAATGGCCTCAAGTTGCACCAGGGGAGGTATAGACGGGATGTTAGGAAGAATTTCTTCACTGAAAGGGTTGTCAAGCATTGGAACAGGCTGCTCAGGGCAGTGCGGGAGTCGACATCCCTGGAGGTATTTAAAGAGTGGTATAGACACAGTACTTATGGATATGGTTTAGTCAAGGACTTGTCAGTATTAGGTTAATAGTTGAACTCTTGAACGTCTTTTCCAACCAAGGTAATTCTGTGGTTTGCTTGCTACTCCTTAGAAGGTCAGAAATCGTAAGCAAAAGCCTCCATACTACAGTCACTTGCTGTGCTCTCCTAAACCAGCAACCAAATATAATATTTAGTATTAACTAAAGACTCACCTGAAAGTGTCCAGATCCTTGAACAGAAAATATTAAGTAAACCATGTTGCTCTCCCAAAAGGCTCTGTTTAGTTTTTGTTCATTACTTGGCGTAGTAGACCATATACCCTTCTGCTGAGATATATCAATGTTTTGCAAGTTGCAACTTTTCATTATAAAGTACCGAACTGGCATATTTGGTCTTGGTGAAGGAGATTTAGAACCCTGGAAAAAATACATTAAATTAAGCTACTATAAAATAAACCAGGCTTCTTTTCTAAAGGTCTACACACACGAAGACAGAAATCTCTTGACTATGCTTCTCCTCTCCTTCCTCCCCAGCTTCTATAAGAAACACAGAATCTATCAGCTAGTATTGCCTGAACTGGTTTTAAAATGTATTTCACGTCTACTTAGCACTTACCAAAACAGGAATTCACTCACGAGGGGCAGCAAACAAGTACAGCAGAACAGGCCTAGTGATTAACTACAATTCTTTGAAATCTCACACCTTCAGATGACACAAATGTATCATTCTACACTGTAGCCTGAAGCACACTATTCATTTCCACCTTCAGGAAACAAGTTCCCTCCCTTTTACACCAGCTGAATTTAAAAGGAAGTCTTGGGAAGAATTATTCAATTCTCCAATGAGTTTGTGCCCAGAGGAATAATGGGTTTTCCTCTCAGTTATCTCCTTATTATTACCACAATTTACTGTTCAAGTACATAGGAAGAATTATGCTGATAACCTAATGTAAAATGTTTGCTTTGTTAAAATAACAATCATTTAAAAAGCAAGCAGTCATAGTAAGGCAAATAACTTACAGAACCAGTGTCAATATATGCTCTTACAGAAACACAGGAAGGCAGAATCCAAAGAATTCAGAAGTGTATGTACTTTATACTAATTTATGAAAGAACCCCACCACATCTTCACTGGTTATTATATGAAGCTTAAAAAAACCCTGTATTTTCTACTTCAGATAGCTTCACCTCAGCAGTCTGCAAAGAGTAATATTTTTACTGTATTAAACTGGTGCAACAAGGATATTCAGTCTAGATTTTAAGTTCCAGAAAGAAAAAAGTACTATGCAGCTGTTAAAAATTAAAATCCAAGTTAGGTTCTTAATTTATCAACATAATACCTGACAGTTGCTGAAAGATATCGCCAAATTTATTTTTGAAATTCTATTAGTTTTGAAGAACGTGGTAATTTGTTTATAAGAACTCTACCTTTCCAGATATTGGAGAAGCTGGACTGGCACAGGGGCTAGAACTACTGCTGTCTGTAGACTTCACTGATGATTGATTTGATTTGTCATCTGAAGTTCGTTTGGAGTGTGAAATGTTTTTATCCTTGTACTTCTTTGGCTGGTGAAATGCAGGAGATGTAGATTTCATTAAAACTCTAAAAAGTAAAGGTAGATACAGGACATACCATAAGTTTCCCAAGCTGCCACATAGCAATTTCTATCTGCATATCTACCAATCCATGACTATATGTATTACAGTAATTCCAAAACATGACTAACTAAACAAAATATTCAACATGTATTGTTTTTGAATGCTCGGGTTAAACCTGTTCTGGTACTTCTTCCCAGAGATTACAAATCATAGACAATATTCCTGACTGCTCTCTCAAACAGCAGGCACCCCATATGAATTAGTCCAGAGGAGGGCAACAGAAGACTTTCAGAGGACTGGAGCACCTCTCCTATGAGGACAGGCTGAGAGAGTTCGGGCTGTTCAGCCTGGAGAAGAGAACGCACCAGGGAGACCTTATAGAGGCCTTCCAGTACCCGAAGGGGCTACAGGAAAGCTGGGGAGGGACTTTTTGCAAGGACATATAAGTAAAAGGACAAGAGGTAATGGCCTTAAACTTGAAGAGGGGAGATTCAGATTAGACATTAGAAGGGAATTCTTTAGTGTGAGGGTGGTGAGACATTGGAACAGGTTGCCCAGAGAAGCTGGGGATGCCCTCTTCCTGGAAGCATTCCAAGGTCAGGCTGTACAGGGCTTGGAGCAATCTGGAGGTGTCCCTGCCCATGGCAGGGGGGTTGGAACTAGATGATCTTTAAGGTCCTTTCCAACATAAACCATTCCATGGCTGTAAATACTTCTCAATGAAATCATAATTACAACACAGCATAGGACAGAATCAATGCTTTAAACTGTATTTCTATTGTTTCTTCCTTTCTATTATTAGCAGAAATTCAAGTGATGCTTTTATAGCTAAATTAGTTAAAACAATTCTCTAGAGCTCAAAACCTTACTTTTCATTAGAGCAGTCAGAGAATTCTGGTTTTGCTGTGCTTCTTCTACTGTTGGTTGACCTCCACGTAGATACTGAAGGAAGTTCTTCAGAAGCCATGGGTCTTGGTCTCTGACCAATTCCTGAAGGCTGCTGCAAACCTGCCAACTGTTCTTCAGTACTTAAAACAGCTACAATTACTCTTACAGTTGTTTCATCAACGTGAGACCACGGTTTAGAAGGAGCTCGCATACGACGAAGAAATAAGCTATGCCACTTCTGTCTGAGTTGCAACAGCAAACCAGCAGCCTGTAAGGGATTTCAATTCTGTTAAAGACTAATAAAAATTAGATCAGACAGGTAACAGTAAGACAGGTAACCTAAGTCTTTCCTATCAGGCAGCATCTGGCATTCTAAAATGAACAGGGTCCAAACTAAAAGGCAAGACTGAAGTGCTGGGGAGACGAAGAAAACTTCACATTTAAACTAAGCTGTTATTTTTTCTTCACCCAGATGCAAGATAATTTAAAAAATATTTTCTTTCATTTACCTCTGCACCAAGCCTAAAATTATGTTGTAGACCCACAGGATTTTTTTATTTTCACTTTAAAATTATCTTTTTTCTTAAAAAAGTATAGAAGTATTTTGATGCCTTATGCTCTTCCTCTGAATTCAATCTGTATTCAGAAACTCTTCATTTGTACCTGAGGAAGAGAGCTCTAAGTGACATATTTTTCTCATACAGACTTCTGTTCAAATGAGGACTGAATATAGAAGGCTACAGTCTATTCCCACTTTTATCAGAAGTGCTTCCAGCTTAAAAAAAAAACAAAACAAACAAAAGCAAAAACCCCACACTTTTGAAAATCTCTAGGAGACAGTATTACCAAATCTGATGAATTCAAGTGTTTCATAACTCAAACTACTCTACCTCCTACCACAGCCAGAACATCTCAATGACCTTAAGACTTTCATCTTCAAAAGGTGGCTGGTTTTGTTTTTCTTTTTCTAAAATCTGACAGCAACTCCAAGTGCTCCATTTTGATCCAACTTCAGTGATCCTCTCAGAGAAGGAAATATACAATATACCATTGTGACTGTTCACTCAGCTCCTGCTCAGATTTTGGCTGACTCAGCTCATGATAAAGCTTCTGGGAGCAGTGCCATTAGGTCAAAGAGCACCATGTAGGCAGGAGAGGTGTCCAGAAAGAGTTGAAGGACCATTATGCAGCCACTATCACCTACAGCTTGCTGTCTCCTGCAGTCATTATCTATAGTCTTGCAGTTCCATCAGCATCTGCTAACTTAATGGAAATGCACCCAACCTCCAAGCTGGAGGGTGTAAAACATCAGCTTACACAAAACACTTTTGAAGCAGATCCAACAGCAGCTAGACTGCTGAAGACTTCCTGCTTCCTGATACGATACAGAGGATGTCCACACCATGACACAGGAGGAAGGATAAGAATTCTCATTGTGGGCTAAGTAACAAAGTATTTTCTTCTTTTTGATCATAGGTGCACAAATTCAAATTTTTCGGTTGTAAGTTATGAAACCTTATGAACTGCATGGTGAAAAAGTGAATTTGAGATATAGACTAGTCTGGTCAAAAGGGGATTGAGCCACTGTTTATTTTATTTCTTAATGAGCTCCTGAAATAAAGGTTAAATCACAGTATGTTGTCCTGTAAACTTAAGAGACGCAAATGGACAGTGGCAGCCATTCTTCTAGAATATTCTTGGTTCCCAAATGATTCAGAAATATTTTTAGGAAGATATGACATAAATACCCTTCTACTTGAAACAATCTTTGAAGTGATACATTACTTACTTCAGGGTCCAGTTTGAGATGGAGCCATTCATCCACCTTCAGTAGTGGCAAATTGGCAGCTGCATTGTCCTCCATCTCACTGTCACTGTTATCATTAGATAACCCATACCCTGAAGTAAATATAAAAGGTGCATTAACATTTTTACATTCTTTTCAATTACATACAAAAATATCTGAACACTACTGTTCTACCAGCAACAAATGCTTTTTCCTCCTAAATTTTACTTTAAAATGTAAACATTTGTAAAACTCCTTTTTATTCTCTACAAACACAACTCCATAAGAAGTCTTTGCTTCAGTTAGCAGAACTCAAGTATCGAGACCTGCTGAGGGCCCTGCTATGCAAGCACCTGAATTGATGTGATCTGACTCACTCACATACCTTCATCAATATCAAAAAGCCATTACCAAACCTTTGCCTGAAGCTGTTTGAAAAACCCCACATAGTTCTGTGCATTATTTCCTAGTAAAACAGCAATTCTGAGGACCCATTAAGAAAAAAAATAAACCCTATATACATATGGCTATTAAGTAGGACTGCAGTATTTTTTTAAAGTGCAACTCAATTAGTATAAACACTATTTAAAGGGTAACAGCTTAAGAGCAGGACAGGAAAGCTTTAAAAATAAATGTGGACTCTGATTTTAACTGATATTTCTAGAGAACTAGCAGCAGAATTTATTAATTTTGCTTCTATTCCCCTACAGCATTTCATTTAATTAAAAAAAAATTATATATACTCTTTACTACTTCTAGTATATAGTGTAATTAACTGTCATTAAAAGTTATCAGTAGAAAATCTACAAGTACTTTTCAGCTGGAAGCAATATGAGTCTCTGCAGTATTGATAGTTTCTAAACTATTACTCAGTTTGAATAACCTGGTTCAAAGTGTCAAACTAGTCTGTAGAAAAAACATACATATTACACCTTTTAACATTAGTATCGTTATTAGGCATTTTCTTTAAATTTTTTATTTCATAATTGTCCTGCTTTGAGCCAGGATGAAGCCCATTTTCCTTTTACTGATTTTTTTTTTTTTCCTTCAGTAAGCTTTCATTTAACTAGCAGCAAGTGTACCAGCTGATAACACTGGAATGTTTTGTTTCTGCTGAGACTCCAAGGTCGCTTCTTAGCTCTGCTGCTACAGAGGCTACTGAGAGCAGGGGAGTCATATCTGTGACCCCCCCCCGTAGGGGAGCTGGACTAGACAGACAGCAGAACTGACCAAAGGTATTCCATTCCATATATACGTAAGCTTCGAGGAGGCTCAGAGATCACAAAAGACAACTCTTCCTGCTTCTTCTTCCCTTCTCTTCTGTCCATGGCTGGTGTCTGGGGAGGAGTCCGTCCATCCATCACCATCGACCCCTAGGCTCTGACCTGAAAACCCTCATAACGCAGCCCCTGTCTGCTCTGCCTGATCTCCTGCCTGCGGGCTGAGACATTTCAGGACTGCTCACAGCTCAGGAGAGTGCTGGGGGAGTTGCTGGGGGTGGGGGGAGGCAAGAGGCTTTTGCACATTCCTGAACATACTTGTATATAATTGTACATATAATTCAAGCTGTCTAGTTTAGTTTGCAATCCAGCAAAGTCCCTCTCCTAATTCTCTCTCTCCTTCCCTACCTGGGGGAGGGGATTGAGAGCATTGTTGTCTCTGGTTTAATTGCCGATCCTGAGCCAAACCATGACAATAATAACCTATACTGTAATTTCTGAGAGTACAGAACGATGTAAGTGTCCTTTACAGATACAAGCCTATAGGGATTCACAAAACGGAGACATTTATTACAGATTCAATGAACAGCTACAGAAATTATAGCTCTGTCGTTTAAGGATTATCCAATACACATATTGCATATTTCTCAAAAATATGCCTTTCATATAGTAAGTCCCAATGGAAACATTCCAAATCCAAACCCTACTATACCTCCAAAGGATGAAGGTTTCTGCAAAGCATTACTTGGTAATCTTGCTGGTCCACAGAAGAGTGACACAGTGACAGGTGTTACTACGGAACAGCATCTGATACTTGCTGTCCTCTGAGCTCTCGTCATTTCATCATATATAACCCAGTCTGTAAGGAGTGCCTGAATTGCTGCAGCTTGCCCGTTTGCTGGGGGAATCTGTGCAAGAGCAAATAAGACTAGGCTATTTCACCCTCTGTTTGCAATTAAAATAAATGTTAACATGTTTCTTTCTTTAATTGTAGGTAGAAATAGATGCATAAATATTAACAAAAACTTGTATCTACAAACAGAAAAGTAAGAGAGAATTCAGTCAGATTCACCAATCATCTTACCACATTGAAACAAAGTATTTTGCTTTAAAAGGACTTTTTTAAAATCCACTTAAGAGCAGAATTTCTTCCTATTACAAACAGGGATTGTTGCATGTTTAAAACAGTTTCATAACTAGGGTTTTTTTACTATTTTGATTCGTGCGATCTGGAAGAAGGACTAACTGGAATACTTTTCAATGACTAATACTGGAAAAATAAACCAACTCCAGTTCTGTATTTTATCAACTGCCAGGAAAAATATTTCCTAAAAATGTAGTGTTTAATGCACATGCCGCTTTTAAAGTACTAACAGCTATGAAGAGACATTTATAACATGTTTCACAGAATATAGTGCTCTTTTTTGTGAACTAAAAAAATTAGAAGTGATTTTACCTTTTTATACTGAGGTTGACTAAGAACAGAAGTAGGATGAAATCGCACTTTCTTCTCCTTTGGTCCAGTCAAGACCAAGTTTTCTCTGTCTACATGCACCAGATTGGGGTACATACCAGCCACTAAGGCAGCTTTGACTACAGCCCAGTTTTCTGAGTTAGTATTAACATCTCTAATATCGGCTCCTCCTCTGGCTCTAACAAAACCTGAAGAAAGAAAAGGACAAAAATGTGTTAATTTGTTTGTATTTATGATCTGCTTTTTTTGCTTCTCAAAAGGCATTTTAAAATGCAAAATAAACTACAAATATGTTGCATTTTTCACTACTGCCCATCTTAATAACACCAAGAAGAAACCATTATACTGAAATCCTCCCTGATAAGAGGTTTTATACTAACATTGACTATAATTACTTTTTACAACACAACATTTCATACAGAAATAATTTATTAGAACATAGAGGTCCAAGGAAACATCTCACACTGAAAGCCAGGGAGCTTTCACTTAGATCAGCTGTTCCCCAGCCACACTTCCTCACGCTAGCATCTGTACCATACGCCCAGCATGAATGTGTGCTAGTCTGTTTCAAACTAAGGAAGGAAAATTACACCAGTGAACATTATTGTCGTCACAATTTGTATACACTTGCATTAGGTATACACTTGACTCCAAAACTATGTTAATCTTTTCCAAGCTACTTACCTGAGGCTCTAAGATGACCAAGCAACTGTGTTCTCATTCTGACAATTATTTCCATTGTGGCTTGAGACAGGAAGTTCTTTTCACAGAAGGCTCTCTCCCAGCCATCACTGCGTGCCTTCTGCCACGCCTGTAAAGAATTTTTTTTTTTTTTTACATTTGCCTATTAATTTGATTAGCTAAAATTTTAAAATGTATTTTTTTTAAAAAAATTACATTTATGTCAATAAAACCAAGGGAAAAACATTCTGAATGAAAGGAAATGTATCAAACCAGATAATTTTTTTCTGGTTAAGTACTAGATTCTCTTTAGCCATCCCCTAAATTACCATAATGACCATTATGTTAAATGATTATTATTACATCATTATATTACTTATTATAAAGATCATTCTGTTAAGATCATTATCTTGAGTTATCAGTGTAGTAGGATATACAGTGGCACCTTGTTAGAACATTCAGAATTCATCCGGGTTTGAAAATATAAACAAAAAAACCTGAAAAATGTTCGCTCACAAATTTATGAGTCCAATATGAAGGAAAGCCACTAGACAAAAATAAATTTTCTTTAAGGATTTAATCATAGTCTATGATCCTACATTTGACTTGATTGGTACATCATTTATTTCAATATGTGATCTATTGCAATTAATAGTCTTTCTGCAGATGAAATAATACCTGGAAAGCCCTGAGAAGTGCCATATGGTCACTGGATGTTCCTGCACTAAAACATTTTCTACGCAGCATGGCTGTACGCTTTTGAGAGGCAAGTGTAGGTAGGACGAAAGGGTCTCTATATGCAAGAGTGCAAGCAATAGTAAGAACAGGATCCAGGCACTTCAGAACAACAGCACACAACACCATTTTACCAAGGTGTGGCTCTACTGGTAATTCAGTGAGATGATAACCAAGTTCAGTGAGATCTTCCCAAGGGTCCATGGCATCTATTGTCTGTTCAAGAAAAAAAAAAAAAAAGAGTGGGGTTCGCAGGATGTGTGTAAAAGTAATTTACAGTACAAGCAGAGATAACGTGCATAATGGATTATCAACTAGATTGTTGCCAAGCACTAACAAAGCGAGTGAAAGCAAGTCAAACTCTTAACAGTGTAAGAAAGGATTTTTAAGTACTCTCTTCCCTTAAAATGGAAAAATACATCCAAACACACAAAATGAAAATGAGCAGTACACAGAAACTCAAAACATCCTTAAGTAACTAAACGGTCTCAGTACAAACATAACTCAGTGAGATATCTTGACACACCCCAAAAATTGAATCAAATACAATTCCCATCTAAATCTATTCCACTGCTGACCTTAAGCATCTGCACAGCATTTCTCACAATTAAAGCTGGTGGAGGATCAGGAGCTTTCATAAGAAAGTCAACAATTGGACAATCAACTGGAGCCAGAAGTTTTGTGTGTAAACAAAGCTCCTGCAAGTTAAAAAGAAAAAAAGATTGTTAAAATTGGGAAATAAAAACCAAACATCCACCAAACACTTTTTTAGAGTTAGTTGTATGGTTTGATGATAATACATTTTTAAAAGTTATAATTTCTAAATGAACACGCACCTGAAGTGGCATTCTTAGAAGTTCTGGAGTCTGAAATTCCAACATATTCTGAAATCGGAGCCTGCTGAAGAGATGAAAACAGACTCCAGGCTGACAGCGCCCAGCTCTTGAAAATAAAATATGGCAAGGATTTGAAACTTAGATTTTATTTTAGAGAAAAAAAACAACCCCAAAACCAACAAACACACACAAAAAATCAATCCAAATCTCAACTGTCCTTTGATTTAAGGAATATGAAGTTGTATACTTCATTTCTTCCTCTTCACATCCCTAAACAACTGGAAGTTATTTTGAGAGTAAAAGGTAGAATGAAAACCAAACAACTTGTGAGTGAGGAGACAGACAGAAAATGCTCACATTCATGCTCTAATTCCTGAAAGTTAATGACAATGTCATGTCATCAAACATAGGCATTTGCTGCTATACATTTTCTTGGCTCTCATTCAGTGCTAGAAAGAACATGGTAACAACCCATTAAGCCATCAATAGTTTGGAGAGGTGAATATGGAATCACCACTCAATGTCTCTTGTAACATAGGGATGAAGAGGCATCAATTCAGTACTAGCAATAGAAAGCCCTTTGTCCACAGATAAACTCTGAAACATCTTATTGGACATCCTGGCTGTTGGTGCTACATGGGATAAAGAGGAATGAGAACAAGTTTATGGAGGGAAAACAACCTGGACCTAATGTAAGCTTTGGGAAATTTCTGAATGTCATTTTTCTACTATTTGACAAATTACTCTAAGGAAATACATGCTGACCCATACTCTTCTGCAAAGAATTAGCATTGGCCATTGTCCAACACAACACTGTACTAGGCTAGGAACATTACCCAGGTGTGACTGCTATTACCTTGCATATTTTATCCTTAACATACAAGACAGTGGTTATCTGCAAAATAAAGCTCAGTACAAAGCTTTTATTACCTGCCTTTTCTCTGGATAGCACTGGCTTTTGAAATCCACACCATTTTTAGCATTGTAACACAACACAGTGCATCAAAAGACTTCTATAAAAGCAAAGCAAGGAACATAAAACCAAGATTAAATAGGGTACCTGAAACAAACAGCACTGATGATTGAGATCAACAAAAGTTCTCTAAAAAAATTAAAAATAAAGTAATAACCAGCAGCACCTTCTGACACAAGGGTATGATCTAAAGTACTTGGCTTCAAGTCAATTTATGCTACCTGCTTCACATCATCTTTGTGTTACACAGTTTTCTAAACTGAAGTTTTCTACTCAATAGCTAGTTGTAAGTCAGTAGGAGACATGGATTGTGTTTTGCAGTATTCAAATCAGGCAAAAATAGATTAGCATATTCAATAAAGTTTTGCTCTGTCTCTCACTTGGAAATGACGTCCATATTTTCTTACGTTTGATACAAAATTATGAGACTGTCTCGTCATAAGAACCTCAGAAATTTGGTGTGCATATCTCTTATGAAATCAGATTTTATTTTCTAAGTCATATACTATGTCTTACGCTGCCTCATTATGTTATCTCACTTTTCTATAAAAAGTAATTAGGGAGTGGGCATTCGATGCATCAAAAACAATGCTTAAAAATTTAATGGACTTGGGCTAGATCCAGGAGTAGGAAAAGGGAAATAGCTGTGTTCTCCACGTCTCGGGAAGATGGCAATTTAAACTGATGGATTTTTTTTTTAACAGCAAACAAACATTAAAATTTAAAAAAACAATAAAAATATATCAATATATCAATGTGCTACATCTTTTACAGTGTTTTTAAACAGCTAGCTATTTACAGTCTTTGTCGTAAGATAAATGGGTACCAAAACTTCTCAGTGAGTTTTGTTTCTTGACATATACTAGGTTTCAACCTGCCATAAAAAAGTTTACTTCCCAAAGAAAGCTTTAGCAAGTCATACCTCTTTCATTTTGCCTGAGTCAATAACATATACAACATCATTGATTGTTACGCTGGTTTCTGCAATATTAGTAGAAAGAATCTGAAATTAAAATCAAAATAAAACACCACTTTAGTATCTGTAAAAGCAAAGACAAAATAGATCAATATAACATCTGACAAAGTCCCCTGATACTTGCTATTTTGCGGACGCCAAAAGGTGGACTTTTAAGCACCTTCTTCTGATCCAAAGTCTGCATATTTGAATGAAGCATGAAAACTTGGTATCTAATGCAAGACAAAGAGCACATTTTAAAGATCTTTAAAACAAACAGCAAGAAAATCAACACAACCATAGAAACGAGAGGTTTTACCTGTGCGCATTATCAGCAAACCTCTTGTCATCAAAAAGGATACGGTTCCTCAGGCTAACTATCTCATCATATCCAGGAAGAAATATTAAAATCGCTCCTAAAAAAGAAGTTGTTTTGCAGAGTTAAACAAAAAATTAACTTCAAATATACGTCAGTACTGCAAATACTAGCACTCAAAAGGTATCTGGTAATTTAGTATTACTGAAAAAAGACCACAATTCATCAGAAGCTGAATCCACAGCAATTTATTGCATGTGTCTCTATATACCTACCAGCATCATAACTATGACAGATGTTATATAGTAAGTGCATAATCAGGTCCAGATCCACTTTTTCATCATTGAAACTGTGATGATAAGCTTTCAAAAGTTCTCTGTCTTCTGCACTAAGGTCACTACCACTCGTTTGGACTAGAGAACTTTCATCCAGATTTCTAAATTCCACTGAAGCACTAAAATATAAAGACACAGGCCACAAACAAGGTTGTTGTTTGCTTTGGATTTGCATTCAGCCATCAATTCAAACTCAGATCAAGACCTCTTTTCTCAAATTCTAATTTTCAAGTGTAGCAGAACAGCATCTCCACAACACTACTACTGTTCTCTCATTTAAGTGTTAACTTAAAAGCAAAGCATGCAACTTCAATTTTTAGCATTAACTTTATTATATTTAAACCATAAGCAAATGTGACAGAACTCAAACTGTAGACACATTTGTTAAGGAAATACTTAAAAGAAATGTATTTTCCAAAACACTTCCCTAACGTAACAGTTAGGCAGGTACTTCACTAACAGAAACTACATGAAGACAAATTTTAATACAGGTCTCTACACTCAACTATGATAACTGTAAGTTAATTAAAAAAACAATTCTTGAATGGCCTAGTGTACATGTTACTCATATGAAGTCTCTTTATTACGGTTATCATGTATTAATATACAGATAAAAACACATAATGTATTTGTTTCCCAAATAAGTATCTGAAATTAAAATAGTATATGATATAGAACTGCCATTCCTCTCCATGTTTATTTAAGTTACTTATAATCACATCTGGCCTGGACACACAATCATCCATATCAAGATTATAAACTCTAGTAATATAAAAGAAGTCCTACACTACTAAAAGTGTATATACCCTAGCAGCTGTGCAAACTATAATCACTATGATACTGAATACAAACTCACTTTTTAAAAAAACTACTCTTTCAAAAGATCCCTATATTCAAATCTTGCTATTTAGGCCACATTTTAAGGCATAAAAATCTAAAAACTGTCCTGATTTGAAGGCGACAAAACATAAATTTCCCTTCACCATGTTATACAACTGTTTCTGCAAAGCAGTTACAGGTTACCTGTAGGACTCCAACAAGTCAACAACCTCTGTCTGTCCAAAGCGCTTAGCCCAGTCCAAAGCCATCCTGAAAAGAGTAGCATATAATTCTTAATTTCCCACTTCAAAAGATACACATGAACAACACATTAAGTGAGGAGGCAGCTGAAACCACATTTTTGTATCAATTTCTGCATTATCGTTAAAAAAGTGCTGTTATTGCTGGATCTGCAACTTCCCATTCTTAAGTGTATGAACAGGTGTAATAGCTATATAATTTTTAGGTAACTGCAATTCTTCACCAAGAAAGAATCTCAGTTTTACACAAAATTACATGCAAACTTGCAGAAGGAAATGAGCCATTCCTTCAAAACCCATACCCTGATATGCAGAGATGAACCGTGTTATTTAATAGTACTGTTTACTGGCTCCTTTAAACCTTCCTGAGAAGCCACCCCACCAATACTTTTCTCCAAATATGTGAAAACATTGCACTTTATTTCTTACAGAAGTTGCCCTCCTCAAAATGCAGTTCAATCCCTTTTCCTCCTAAATTGCACTCTGTCCTAAGTTTTTTATAGTGGTAGTATCAAGTATCAGACCCCTGGAATCTTAATTTTTACCTTTCCATAAAACAATTATTTACTGTAGTTCCCTGTTTAAATCAAGACACACTTAATGGTCACAAAAATCTTAATTTCTACAGAGTGACAAATATTTTTATCTGTAACAACATCTACAGATATAACACAAAGATCTTTGGACCTGTAATACACTATTTTTAAATTCAATTTAGGTTACTCTCTTGAAAGAAGAGTTGCCAAACACTTTGGGTGTAATTCAACCAAACCAGTGAGAAAGACTCCAATTTTTCTACTAAGCGGTGGGTTAAATCAGACTCACTGAAACCAAGACTGTGTATCCCACATCCAAAACTGTTTAACTAAGAATTCAACTTAGAATTTGCAGATGAACAATGTGGTAAACATAAGTTAGAAATCATTTAGACTGTCAAAACTGCTTACAGTAGTCTAGTACGTTAGAAATTTCCGTGACATTTAATTTGCTTTCTCATTTCTATATTGGCAAATAAATTTATCTTCCAGTTTATCTGTTTGTTTTTACCAGCCATTGGATGACTTGCAGTGGATATTTGCTCCCATACTGATCAGTTGTTCTACTTGACTCAGAAAGCCTCTCCCTGAAGCAATCATTAGTGCAGTTGCGCTGGTTTCACTGTGCCTATAATCAACTGAGAAGTACAAATCAGCAAAACCAATACATATTATGCTATTTTTCCATCTAAAGGTAGTACGAATATGACTTTCAAAACACAGCCCAAAGAGGAGTTTTCTCACTTCATCCTCCCAGATAGCTCACGTGATTTTAACACTATTTTAGAAACATAACACCTTTCAATACTTCTAAGTAAGTACAACAACTAGTAAGTACAGGATTAATTAAATCTGCTAACCCTACTCATTTTTCAATAGGCATCAAAATTCAAAGGTAACTACATGTGAAATTAGAGATGAAGTAGCCCCAGAAAAACAAGTAATTTTGTGGATTTTTTTTCATAATGTAGTAAGATAATACACTTACCACTAACATTTTCAGTTAAAATGAGATGGAACACTTGAGCAAATGAATCAGTATCTTTATGCAACCAGATGTCAGAAAGACAAGAATCCATTTCTTTTATTAGCCATGGTTCAAGGC
Organism: Hemiprocne comata; assembly: GCA_020745705.1. Taxonomy (NCBI): domain Eukaryota; kingdom Metazoa; phylum Chordata; class Aves; order Apodiformes; family Apodidae; genus Hemiprocne; species Hemiprocne comata. The sequence goes on from CM036616.1 coordinate 45,390,107, forward strand.
AATTTGAATCTTTTTCAGTCTGAAGACAAATAATAGTATTGAAAGATTAATCTCTTCGGAGAGTTATCTTTACTTTCATGTATTAGACACAAAGAATTTGAACAGTTAGTTTTCCAAGTAACAATGAGAAATATAGCATTCAGGTATCTACTAAGGCATTTATTATATCATATGCAAGTACTTTAAACAACGGCAGCCTAGCCCTTTGATCTAAACGGAAGTTGTGTACTACCACCGTAACTGAAAAACACACTTCAGTTAGAGTAGTTCATGCTAATAAAAAATATGATGTTTTAAATTATATATCAATATCCTTTACAGGAATAATATCTTTAGAAAACAGTTTTTACATGAGCAGTAATACTATAACCCAGATTTAAACATCTCTTCCAACAAAAGGAAAAACTTACCAGTTGATTAAATACTGTGTCACCACCATCATACAACAGATTACACTCTTCAGTTGCACTTGGGACAGATCTTTGTCTCTGAGATTCCAGTTTGCTACTACTTTCTTGAGCAGAACACCATTCAGTAAGAGTGCTTTGCTGTTTTTCCTCTAGAATGCATAAAGTATTTCCAAAGAAAATTTTACAGTCATCTTAATATCCATTAAGATGGATACTACTACAAAAAGTAGCTACCATCAAGTCATAAAGTTTTACCCATTCAATCTCTTTTATTTCATATAGAATGTTGCTACCAGCCCAACATAAATTCCATTATTAATGGCACCCTAAGTGCACCACTGCAAACATCTGCTGTAAGAACATGGTGAAAAATTCATCTGGATGCTTAACCCCCCAAGTCTCCAACATTTCAACCTACTGCATTCAAATGAGCTTTCTAAGTACTTTCTACAAAATTCTCAGTCCATATCCTTCTTCAGAAATGAAATATTAAAAAGAAGTGATACAGCTCCTGCATGTAACAACTAATTTTTCTGTACAAGTAGAAGAAGTAGAAGACACTAGGGCCTTAACTAAAGTTTTCTATCCACAGTGATCAGAGCTGAGCACCACTGTACACAGTTAAGACTGTATGTTACAGCTTTAGTTTGGGCCTTTTTTTAAAAAAATACACACTAAGACCATTACTTCCAGTTGTCCGGAAAACTTCTCAAATAACATATCTACTTAATCAACAGAAAAAAAACTACATTAAGTTCAAGTGTATTAATGCTTCTAGGCTATGTATATTAAATACACCCATGTCTGAAGAACGCAATGAAAAATGTTCCTAATAGAAACCACTTCTATGCAAGATGTACAAAATCCTGCACACTTAAATGGCTGCACTGCACTTAATTTTGCACCCAAGAGTCAGCACAGTCTTCTGTTTCTATGGACAAAGTCCCAAATCATATGGAATTCTACTCCACAATAATTAGCAAAAATATAATATTTATCAATTGAAAGCAAAAAGAATGCAGCCACTGAAAGAAAATTTGGGGGTTTTTTGTGGCTTTGGGGTTTGTTTTAAGTTACATGATCTACTTGAATAATACAAACACTGAGAGCTCAAAGATACTTGCTGTCAAGTAATCATGTCTCATTTAATATAGTGACTTTGGAATTTTAACAGAGAATCATACTATTTTGTTGTTCAACCAATCATTCAATGAGGCTCATGGCCAACCCTAATAATAAAGAAGTCCACCCACCTCGCTGCTTTTCTTTTTTGTACTTTACCATCTCTTTGTTTGTATAGCCAGTGCTTCGTAAAATGTCCTCCAGAAACATCTCTTTGACTTCAAAAGGTCTTCCTTGTACTGAAAGTATAAATAACTAATAAAATAGTAGCTATTCCCTAGCATCATTTATAATCTCGATTTTTTAAAAGCATTTTTGTAAACATTAAAAGTCAATTAAATATTATTATTGCCTAATTCAAGGAGTTACTATTTTATTTGAAAAGTCTTGTAAGACTATCTGCACCAGAAGTTTATTTTCTTAAGATTACTGGGCCAAAAACCAGAACATTTCACAGGGGAAGTATCAACTGGGTACCTTGTTTCTCATTAACCTCTTCAATTCTATGAAGTGTTATAGCAGGAGATGCTCACAAGTTTTACAGTTATTAATTGCAATTTTATCAAAATCAGAAAGAGAAAATAGCCGTTTTTGTTTAAGGTTACAAAAAAGAATTCACTGTGTAAGACTGCCAACTGGATTCTAAAATACAACAGCAATTGCTATAGCTTTAGTGCAAGATCCCAGAAGCAGGCTGACACCTTGGCATTAAACTACTTTTTTCATTAGGAGTATGTAAGGAGATGGGACTCCTCTCAATTTTCTCAATCACTTGAGCCAAATGTGTCTTTCTTTACTGAAAACCTCCCCATAAATGAGACATTCCAATGGTCTTTATCTCCTCATAATTTACCTTGATTTCTTTTTCAGTATCACTGTTTTCTAGAGCTTATTTATGGACATTAAAGAATTCTTTTTCACAGGAAGAATTAAAATCTCTAGATTTTGATTTCTGGTCCCTTAGCAGACAGTCACCATAACTGAATTTACATCACCTCGGTCTTGTCTTTTTCCAGAAAGAGCAAGCTACAATTCACATACTTTCAGAAGCCGACATGGAGGGAGTCTTCCAACACTGACTGTGTACACTACAGGAACCACAACTACAATCCATGGTCAGGATTTTGTCAGCTAAATTGTTTTAAGGAGGATCAAATCTTTTTCATGACATTAACATACGAAGTATCTAAACTCTCTTAATTCTTAAATTCCCCCTGAAGTAGGTGCAAATAGTTAAGAAACAATAAAAATGAACAAAGAACATGCATTGCTGTAACTCTGTGTATTTAACATGTTCCCTTACTCACAATGGTTCAGTACAGTTTAATAAGATCTTTAAGTCCTAGGGCAGGTACATTCAGATTTAAAAGTTTACATAAACACTTACTGCATATTACTGGGCAACTTCCAAAATACCTAATAAAGAGATTTGCATCGAGAGCAGCACTAGAAATAATTAATTTTAAATTAGTCTGCTTTTGCAACACATCTCTCAGTTTTATTAACAAGAAGTCACTGAACCTATCCCTCTCATGTACTTCATCCTATAACAAAAGGAAAAAAAAACAACACAGGTATCACAGATCCAAGATTATAAACTTCCACAAATACAAACTTATTTTAAAACTAAATTATATAATTTACTGATACATTGCAGACACATTAAATTGTGTAAGTCTAATTAAGTACAGATTTTAAAAAACAAAATATCCAGAAGTCAAATATTTCAAAACATTTTACGTAAGTATTAGAGCAAACTACACTGGTAATGCACAAGCCACATAAACCTTGATTTCAGATGTTAAAGTGAACTTCTGAAATTTTTCTAATTCTTACGTTTGAACTTCATTTTCAAGAGGACAAATTGCTAATCCTACAAATCTTATTTTAATAAACTGGTGACCATTTAAAAAAAAATGTAGTATTCCACATGATCAGAAAAAAGTTATGATTGCTTAGAGCCATAAGCCATGCACAAAGTTTGTAATCATGACTGATTAACCATCTTTGTTGGTGTGTTCTGTTTTATATTATGAACATATGAAGCAGGGATCCAAGTACAATGGTTTTCGGCTGAAGTCAAGAATGTATAAATAATTTTCACACTTTTTCTATGTTGACAGGCAGGCAGGTAGGCAGGCAGCTACAATTCTCATCAATTTTTCTGTATTCAGCAGCGGACACTTAATCTTGCAGTGAACATTCTGGTTCCACTGACTTATCAAACTGCCCAACAGGAATATTCACACAATCATCAGTGAACACACTTGAATACTCATTCGCTGAAAATCAGATTACTCACTACCTTGAAAACATTTGGACAAACAAATGGACTGCAAACCAGGTACTGCTAAAACAAGTACAAGATACAAGAAATTCTGCTGCGCTCTGATTGAATCAAGCTGCCCTAAGGCTTATCTGCTTTCTGACAGAGGAAGTCTGGAAAAATTTAGAGCTCTGTCCTCCACAGCTGCATCATGATTCCAAAATTAGTTATTGGCAGAAACCTAAAACAAGATACTATTACAAAGAAAAAATCAGAAACAAACATGCTATAAGACTCAGTAAGTCTTTAACATCAATTCAGAGTCTAACCAAATAAAAACACCTTAAATGCTCATCCAATTAAGAAAACTAGGATCTCATTTTCCAATTAAAAAGTAATACGTACTGCTCCACCTCCCATTAAGTACAACAGGATTCTTACCACTATAACATGTGTCACAGTTGATAAAGTGCTGTCTCCTGCCATTAGTGTGCGAAGTAGTATGCCGTTAGTGCAAAATGTTACGAGAGTCTTTGGAGAAACCCTATAGAACAGTTCATAAAGATACTTCAGTTTCTTCCACCTTTTAAATACTGCTAGCTTTCCACTAGTTGCTGAAAATTAAAGGATTGAACAGCTGCTCACCAGAAGTGGAATTATAGTTCTCTCACCAAAGAATTCATGCACAGTATTTCTTAAACCACACCTATTCCCAGAGAATTCCTACAGAATCTTAGTGCTTCTGCTCCAGCATTTCAGACAATTAATTAATTAACAAAGTAAGATAAACATTTATTTAAATACATAAGCAAATCAAACTGAACCGTGAGAATCTCCCTGTGTTGTTTGATTCACTGAAAAATTCAGTGTGGACTGCTTTGGAAAACCAGGTTCCAATTCTTCAGCATATGCTTAGATACTGTCTTTCTATTTGCCCATATGTGGTGCGTTGACCTTGACTGGATGCCAGGAGCCCACCAAAGCGGCTCTATCACTACGTTCCTCAGCTGGGCAGCAGAGGGATAATATAACAAAAGGCTCGTGGGTTGAGATAAGGACAGGGGGAGATTACTCCACAATTACCATCATGGGCCAAACAGAATCAACTTGGGCAAGTCATTTTAATGTATTGCCAACCAAATGAGAGTAGGATAATAAGAAATAAAAAATATCAAAACACCTTCCCCCCCTGCTCTGCTCTTCTTACTGGGCTAAACTGTATTTCCAAACTCTCTACCTCCTCCCCTCTTTAGTGGTGCAGTGGGACAGAGAATGGGGATGTGATCAGGACAGTATAGACAAGGCACTCTGTCAACAAATAGGAGCAGCTTCACATTCGCAAGCCAGGGTACTCATGGGGGACTTCAACCACCCTGGAATCTGTTGGAGGGACAACTCTAAAAGGCACAAACAATCCAGGAGGTGCCTAGAGTGTGCTGATGACAACTTCCCTTTCCAAGTAATCAAAGAACCAACAAGGAGGGATGTGGAGAACAGTCATGGGAAAAGAAAAGGGGCCTCTTCTATCTGTAAAGGAGTAGATAAAAACATGAGACCAGCCAAAAGATTAGGGCTTGCTGTGAACACCACTGTGAATACTGACATAAAGTAGAGCACTGGTTATCTGCTACTCGGTGTTTTGGTGGGCTACATTCTGGGAAACTAGGAACTGTGAACATGACAAGCACTGGGTGTGAGTGCTGTTTCAACCACTTGTATCCCAGCTGCTATTTGTCAGTTCCCACAGTAAAAGTATATATGGAAAGCTCTTTCCCAAAATAAAGGTCCCATATGCTTCTCACCCTGGAATCCGTGTCTTCATCCATCACAGACAGGTGCTGTGCTGGACCTTGTTCTCACCAACAAGCAAGGGCTGGTGTGGGATACTAAGCTCAAGGGTAGCCTTGGTTGTAGCAACTGTGAAATGCTGGGAGTTCAAGATCCTTAGGGCAGCAAGGAGTAAGCTTACTACCCTAGACTTCAGGAGGGCAGATTTCAGCCTCTTCAGGGATCTGCTCAAGAGAGTGTCATGGGATAACATCCTGGAGGGAAGAGGGGCCCATGAAAGCTGGCTATTTAAGGATCACCTCCTGCAGGCCCAAGAGCAATGCATCTCAAATAAGAGAAAGTCAGGCAAAAATTCCAGGAGGCTGGCATGGATGAGCAAGCAGCTCCTAGAAAAGCTCAAACTTAAGAAGGAAGCATACAGAGGGTGGAAGCAAGGGCAGGTACCCTGGGAGGATTACAGAGAGGTTGTCTGAGCAGCCAGGGATCAGGTTAGGAAGGCCAAATCCCACTTAGAATGAAAGCTTCTATAGGTATGCTGGGGAAAAAAAGCACAACCAAGAAAAACGTAGGCCCTTTCCTGAAGAAAAAAGGAGACCTAGGTATACAGGATATTGAGAAGGCAGAGGTTCTCAATGACTTCTTTGCATTGGTCTTCTCTGGCAAGTGCTCCAGCCTCAACATTTGTTCTCTGGAAGACATCAGCTTAGTAGGTATCATACATGTATTTTTTTTTGAAAGTTTGGAATTTACCCCTCCTTTTAAAAATCCTCTGACATTAAATTCAAGGAACACATCCGACATGGAAATGCTTTACTTTATCCATCTCCATTCTTCTTTTGTCTTTAACAACCTTTTAGAAATCATCCTGCTGTCTAGGACCTAATAAAACTTCAAAAATCATACTACTGCGTTAGTGTAAAGACCTCCACCTCACTTTTTTTTGCCCAGAGTTGGAAATACTATCTACACAGTCCAAAGAATCTAGAAACCACAACACAGTCTTTAGACTTCAATCCATTCCCGTACTGTTTTATGAACAAATTCTCCTGTTGACCTATCTCTACTTTTTTATCACTTAATGCACTAAACATACAAGCTGAAAAAGAGTAAATATACCCCAAACTAAATCAGTAAATAATGCTCAACTTCATAATTCACTTTCAAATTTTGCTTATTTTCCTTTTATGTACCCTACTGACTCTCACCATACAGCATTTGTTACAGCATGTTGGTCTTCCTACTTATCTTCCAAGCTTGCAGACCTTTTGGATCTATGCATGTTAAAAGTAGGGAGAAAAAAAACGAAGAGAACAGCGTAGACTTGATCTGAAAGCAAGCCAAGGAATTCCACACAAAAAACCAAAAAGAAATCAAGAGAAAGAACCTGAGATTCACTTTTATATTACAACTTATTACATTAAATTGCAAAATACAGGAGGAAAACTGCCCTTTTAACTCTGCAATATTCCATTACCTGAAATATCGTATCATACCTATACTTTACATACTGAGCTTCTACTAGGCTGTATCCCAAATACACTGCAGTTCAAATGTACACACAAATAAAGATACCAACACAAGATCAATTTACTTTAAGAAATATCATTAGTACCTGCTTTCTAATCGGATCTGATAACCAACTGTCTGGCCAATCTTTTCTCTTCTTTCTGCTGCTACTCTTTCAGCCACAGCAACAGCTGCCAAACGTCTTGGCTGAGTGCAAAATATACGACAGGGAGTTCCATTTTTGTAACAGTCGTCAAGGAGGAACTGAGGGATCTGTAAAGAAGTGGTTCAAATTTACTTTTTAAGTTTGATAAAGTCACAGCTTTTGGACTGCATCTCAGTATTACACAAGTTGCAGAAGGATTCACAATAGAATTATCACTGCAAACATACTTGAAGGGGTAGAAAGACAGCAAAAATAAATTTCTCATTTTAAGTATAATCTGTTTTAAAAAAATTCAAATGAAGCTGCTCTCCTGCTTCAGAGAAATCTATTAAAAAACCTGTAGGTAATCTTTCATTTTGACACAATAGTACGCTATTCTAGATACTAAGAACAGAACTATTTTTAGAAGGAAAAGTCACAGCTACCTTCCCTTCAATATTTTATATTATTTTAACGAAAAACTAGTACCTATCAGAAAATAGTGCAGAACCATTTAAACTTCTAGTAATTATTTGCTGGCTTAGCATTTCAAAAGCAAGAAAGTGAATTAGAACACAAGACTTTCAACTACACAGGAAACAAAGCCTTAAAGCTAGCATCAAGAAACCCCTCATTACATAAATATTCCAAAATTTGCATTAGTTTTTTATAAATACTTGTCCTTTTTATTTCATTACAGAAACATACCTGAGTAGTTTTTCCTGATCCAGTCTCTCCTACAATCAAAACAACTTTATTGTCCTTTATTATTTTGATAATTTCTTCCTGTTTTTGAAAAACTGGTAGTGATTGCCTGAAGGAATCAAATTCCGACTCCCCTCTTTTCACTGGAACCTGAGGGATACCATTGTTGAGTCGTCCGCTTGTCTTACTCACTTCCCTGTTCTCTATAAACAGAATTCAACAATTTAATTAGACAGATACAACAGAAGGTCATTAACACATTCTTTAAAAATCATACGTAAAAATGAACGTTCCTAATTTATATGCATCTCTATAGATGAAGTGAGAAACTCATCACACATTTAAAAGCCATATTTATAGTTCTCATCCTGTTATGGTGCTTGAAATAAAAATTATTCAAAGGAGTAATTATTTTCATAGATGTTTTAAACTAAAAATAGACTATCCCACAGCATTGTTCGAAGCCAAAAAAGATCCTAAAGAGCAAAAGGTGAAACAGAAACTAAGCCTGAGAAAAGCAACCTGGCATATTGTCTTGGCCTTTGTATCCCGCTCACACATTCACATGTTCACAGTTTGTCTAGAAATACTCAGTGCATAGTCAAACTTTTAAGTGACTCCAAACTGACAAGCATGTCTTTTGAGATAAAGGTAACTTCACCAAGATTCATATGCTTTCTTTTACATTCTCCCTGGTCTTCAATGACCTTCAGTTCAGTCCTATATAACCTACATCTCTAGTCTGTAAGATTTGCCTTAAAACACACAAACTGAACCATGGTGTATCTAGACTCCTGGACCCACACAGCACAGTATTACATGTATTAGAAAGCAATGAGTAAGTACGCAGAGAACCTGCACGTCTTGACAGACTACTTCAAATTCAGTATTGCAAATGTTATTTCATGATTCCTTAAAAATTATTTTCCAGATGAATGAAAAGCTTGGTATAAATTCAATTACACATATTTAATGTGATTAATAGGTTAATATATTAAATTATTAGCACAGTCTTACCAAGACAGACACAGGCTTGCAGGTTAAAAGAGCCAAAAACCATTCTGGAGAAGAAAGTTAAATTTCACACTACTGATTACTTTATGCCTTACACTCCCAAGGAATTGATTTTCAGTACTTTTAATGAATAGGGGGTAACAATAATAAATAATACTATTAAACAACTGAAAAAGAAAACTAGCAAAGGAAGCACTTAAAGCATGAACCGTCATAAATCAGAAATATCCAGTGAAAAAAGATATATCTTTCCAAGTGTTTTCTATGCACTACACCCAGCTTTGCGCAAAGAAGCACATCACAACTTTTAACACTCATAACTGCTAAACCAATAATCTTGTTAAAAGCATTGTTTTAAAAACCCATAGTATATTAAAAGTTTGTCTTCCAGTGAACTCTTTCACATTCTAGAAATCCAGAAGTCTAGACAGTAGCTTCTTCTGGAACAAATCCATTTTAGAAGACATTGAAACAAAAAATTAGCTTTTTTTATTAAGAACATGAATTTATTTAAGCAGATAGTCAGACTCATTTTCACATATGGGTGTTCTTACATGGCAGGCATGGTAACACTGCTCTCTTCAATTTCCCCTCACGTTTCAGAAACCTACTTCCAAATACATTTGGTTGGAACTGGCTCAAAGACTCAAAAGTAAATTGACACATGGGAGACAGTAGAATGTGGGTGAATTCCTATGCTCCTCATTACAGCAGTTTTGACAGACTCTATATTAACAGTTAAAATTCAAGAAAAACAGTGGACTTGTTTGTGGAGGAGGGTGTCAGTTGGGACACGAAAGGAGACAGAAAAGAAACGGTTTTGTTTTGTGGTTGGGTTGAGGATTGTTGGCTTTTTTTAAACAGTACTGATTGACAAGTCCCCACCAGAAGACACATTGAACATACCAGATTCAACAGCACAAGCATTTCGTCGCTCTGTCCTTGGCAGAAGTTCTGTTCGTTCTTTATTGGTGACAGGAAATCTCTGAATTAAACTCTGAATAGCACATTTCGTACTGGGACCCAAGCAACAAGTCATTACTGCATGTGTCAGTTCTGATCCATCTTTCTTCCTTACAGTCAGGTATCGCTTTGCCCCTTTTCTGGGAGAAAACAAGTTATTTTAGGAATAAGTAACCTATTTACCTCTATGTAACGACGTTTGACCATAATTCTTTCAAGTTAGCTGTCAGATTATTTGCAAATATGATGTCAGAACCCAAAACTTCCAAATAATGCACCGTGTAGCATAACACACACCAAATAACAGAAGCATCCACAATATCCACCACCAAAGCCACCCTCTATTCACATGAGGTTGTGTAGCACACATACTACAGACTTTGGAAGACTACGCCCAGCACGACCTTACAACTGGGCCTCCATAACTGTTCTGCTACCTTCCTGTTAAAGGTCTATAACTACATTTGCTTCCCAAAAGGCATCCAGCTCCATCAATTACTTTACCAATCAATACTGAGAGGTGTAACACAAAACTAACTTATAGACTAATTGAAGACTTTCAGAGGTTAAAAATCAACAAAAATACGTAAGAGACTATAACCTTTCTAGCAATATTCCAAGCCTTAACGAAATCCAGTAAAACAAATTAAGACTCCCTGGATGTTAATTATAAAAGATTTACAATGTAGAATTACAACTGAAACACTTAAGCATAATACCGTATTTATTCCTCAGACTGGATGCTTACACTGAAACACAAAGAACTGCTGTAAGTATGTTCAAAACTCAACTATCTTGTGCCTGAGCAACAATGACATATCAAGACTTTGGAAACTACTTCTCAGGATAAGAACAGAGGTCACATACACTAAGGGCTCAGTGCCCTGTCCCTGGCAGGAGTGGCACAGTGGTGCATGCGTTCTGGGTACAGGTACCCAGCTGCTAGCAGGAGTGGCCTCTGTGAGGAAAGGCCTGAGATGCCCCATACAGGACCCAGCCAGCTCCAAGAGACCAACCTTAGGGCACAGCTGAGCCCCTAAGCCACAATGGTGGTGATTCAGTAATAAGGAATCTAAGAAAGGAAAAAAAATGCCGCACAGCAGCTATGAGAGAGGAGCAAGAAAAACATAAAAGAAACGGCCCTGAAGACACTTAGTTCAGTGAAAGAGGCAGAAGAGGTGCTCCAGGTGCTGGAGGAGAGACTCCCTTAAAATGCATGGAAGAGACTTCAGTGGAGCATATGTTGAAAGAACTTCAGCCTCTGAGAAAGACTCCATGCTATTTTCTCCCCATGTCCCATTGAGGGGGAGTGACACACCAAACTGGCTGGGCACGTGGTAGTTGGCCAAGGTAAACCCACCACAACATGACTGCTCTCTTAAGTTGTTGGCTTCAGTTCAGCTCCTGATCTATGCAAGATAACATTTCAGAATAGCGAAAACACTAAGGCTGGAACAGTTCTTGAATGTGCATGTCCACCGAAAGGCTGGCAGAACTAGAGAAACTGCAATGCTTCCCATGACTATGCTCCCAGTCTACAGTAGCTAGCATCTCAGCAACTTAGAACCACTGAGATAGGAAGGGTATCTCTGGAGGACATCTAGTCTAACCCCCTGCTGAAGAAGGGTCTCATTAGAGCCAGTTGCCCAGGTCCATTTCCACATGGCTTCTGAGTATATCTAGGGAGGAAGGCTCCACTACTTGGGCAACCTGTGCTAGTGCTTGGCAAAAAAGTGTTTGCTGATGTTCAGAGGGAACCTCCTGTGTTTCAGTCAATGCCCACTGCCTCTGGCACCACTGAAGAGAGCCTGGTTCTGTCCTCTTTGCAGTCTTCCTTCAGTCATTTATCTACATTGTTGAGATCCCCTCTGAGCATTCTCCAGCCTGAACAGTCCCAGCTCTTTCAGCCTTTCCTCACGTGAGAGACACTCCAGTCCCTTCATCTCCCTGGTGGCCCTTTGCTGGACTCCCTCCAGTATGTCCATGTGTCTCTCGTACTGAGGAGCCTGGCAGTGGACCCAAGACTCCCGGTGTGGCCTCACCAGTGCTGAGTGAAGGGGAAGGATCACTTCTCTCAACTTGCTGCCCTGCTGGCAACACACCCCCTAACTGGGGGGTGGGGGGCCGGGGAGCTGCAGAGAGAGCCCTGATAAAGTGCAAGCCCTGCTCAGAAGCAGCCAAAAAAAACAATGTGTTATCGACACTATTCTAGCTACCAACACAAAGCACAGCACTATGAGGACTGCTGTGGGGAATGTTAACTCCATCCCAGCCAGACACAACACACATACAATGCTAATAATATCCAGAGGAAAACACACGAGCTATGAAGAGTTTGGTACCAAGTTTTCTGTAAGTATTCAACGTACCATTCTGGTTTCCACCAGGATAAAGCTAATTCTTTAATAGCTAGAATAGACCTGTGTTCTGGATTCAGTATGGGATTTGGTATAAGAATGTTGACAATACACTGCTGTTTTTAGTTGCTGCTAAGTTATCAGGGACTTTTCAACTTCCCATGTCTTGCTAATGTGCAGGTGAACAAGAAGCTGAGAGACCAAATGGCTAGATCAACACATCCAAACTGGCCAGCGGAATATTCCAATGTCATGCTCTGCATACAGATGAGAGCTGGCCAGGAAATTTTTATCTCTCTTCCTGGATTGCAGTTTCAGGATTCTCCCTCATCTGGTACGGCTTGCCAGGGATGTGCTAGGCATTAGCCACACTTGTTTGTCTATTCTGTTATTAGGATGATGATATTATTACTATTTTATTTCAATTATTAAATTGCTTTTATCTCTACCCATGAGTTATCCACCTTTACCTTTCCAATTCACTCCCCCACTCTGGAGGGGGGGCAGGGAAAAGTAAGTGAGCAGTTGCATGATATTTAGCAGCCTTTTGGGTTAAAACCACAACAGCTATGTTTGTTTAACTCAAAGGAAAAAACTAAGAACAGGAAATATTGTCCTATGGTTCCCTAGTAATAGCTTCCTCTCCTTACCCTAGGAAAAGGTTCTTCACTGAAAAGGTGGTGGGTCACTGGAACAGGCTCCCCAAGGAAGTGGTCACAGCACCAAGACTGTAAAGAGTTCAAGGAATGCCTTGGACAGCACTCTTAGTCATATGGTTTACTTTTAGGTAGCTCTGCAATGAGCAGGGAGTTGGACTTGAGAGATTATATGAATCCATGAAAACAACCACCAAAACCACAACAGAATCTACTAGGGAGCCGCTCAGAAACACAGTTCTACAAAGAAGTAACTCAGATCCAACCAGGGTTTACCAATTACAGTTAAGCACAGACACCACACAGTCCAAGCACATTCCTGCTAACCATTTATGCACATCCGACAAGGCTTTCTAGCACTTGATGTTCCAAAAATATAAGGCAAAGATATGCAAGTTCCACCAAATTTACTGTCTCAAGTATTTGTGGCAAAAATCACAGTGGAACCACACTGGAAGCATACCTTCATTTGAACAGCACTATGCTTGAATAAGATCTTCTGAAATCAAGCTACATATTCAACACAGCACTGAACAGCACTTACTCCCTACTTAAGTATAGATCAGAAAATTAGCATTTTACACTACTTTTGCAAGAAACATGAAGTATCATCAAAAATGAGGAACAGCAAATGCTGCTACAGGTATAAAAACAGTTATACATGACACTGCATCTATCAGGGTTTTTCCTGGAAGTTTCCCTTTCCTGTTGCTTTGCAACCTGAACTCCCAAGGGAAAATGTATTCTCAGCTTTCACATAAGCTCATCAGGTCAATAAACATGGGTTTTCTTTTGAAAAGACCACAGCAGGGTAAAAGAAAGAAACATCTTACCCACATAACAACCCTCTTCTCCTGGCACTTCTCAACAGAAGTACTCTTTTGGTTATATTTTATCTGTCAAGGTATGCGATTCTATAAAACACCCTTGGGCACACAACAGTGCATGAAAAACAGAACAGATCTTGGTGCAAAATAATGGACCCACGAAATCCTTGAAGAAGTATAAGGACAAGCTATCTCAAACTAAGCACATCATAAGTTGTTTGCTTTCTTTTTAAGTAGACAAGTGCTTTAAGTGAAGCACAAATAGACTTATTCTTAAACTTTTTTCTCTAGTACTATTCCCTGCAACACGCAGGATGTGGCTAGAAACACAGATCGTTTTAAGCTAGTCATACAATTCCATACATTTGAACCAAAAAAGGAAATAACAAATAAAATTAAGACTCCAACTTACCCTTTACTTTCAGATATCAGCCCACGAGACTGACAGAGCCGGTGAACAAATGCTCTTTCAGTATTAGTGAAAGAAGAAGGAAACTCCATTTCTAGAAATATAACAAAAAAGCAAACATAACAACCAAACACGCAGTAGTTTTGACGTACTATGTCAAGGTTTTTCTATGACCAAACTTGCAGCGTTCTCCCGCAAACAGGACCAACAACAGCGCTGTATCTCCACACCTGTAAGCGGTGCAGGGTCCACTAGCAAGCCACCTTATTCAGGCAGAAAAGAGCTGAGGAGAGGCTTCTCCCGGTGAAACGACAAGGAGCCTCCAGGCCTACGCGTCTGTCACCCCCACTCCGGCTCTCGGCTCCTGTCGCCGGCCCAGGCCAGGTGCTCACAGCCGTCCAGGCCAGGTGCTCACAGCCGTCCCGGCTGCTCTCAACCCCGCGCCCCTCTAGCCGCCGGCCCACCGCGACAGGCCCGCCCGCCCGCCCGCACCTGTCACGCGGGGCGCCTCCCCACACACACCCCCTTCTCCCCCGTGGTCGGACGGCCACTACGCACCTTTGTCCTCTCCGTACTCGAACCGCTCCAGGGCGAGGTGCACCGCGATCTCCACCTCCTCGTCGACGCGGATATCTTTCAGCCTCTTGCCTCGGCCGCGGCCCGCCGCCGGGCCGATGGAGGCGGCCGTGACAGGGGTACCCGAGCCCCCACCGGGCTGCCGCGGGGAAATGCTACTGGGCCACGACATGATTTCGCGGCTAGGGCGAACGGCGAGTGCCGGCGACGCGGCTAGCCCGGGCAAAACCAACCGCCCCGAACTGATTACTGCCCGCGGCGAGACTACTCGAACAGCCACGGCGTCGTGACGCCAGCGCGCCGGGCGGGGCGGCAGGAGACGACTCCGGCGCGGGGCGGCAGGAGACGACTCCGGCGCGGGGCGGCAGGAGACGACTCCGGCGCGGGGCGGCAGGAGACGACTCCGGCGCGGGGCGGCAGGAGACGACTCCGGCGCGGGGCGGCAGGAGACGACTCCGGCGCGGGGCGGCAGGAGACGACTCCGGCGCGGGGCGGCAGGAGACGACTCCGGCGCGGGGCGGCAGGAGACGACTCCGGCGCGGGGCAGGCTCCTCCCCGGGGTGTTGGGGGCGTGGATAGAGGTGCATCCTGTGAGCGCAGGCGCAAACTGGCTGAGGCCGCGCGCGCCCCAGCGCCTTCCCGTGCTGGGCCTTTGGCCTCAGGAGGGCGCCGTGTGTCCCGCCCCACCCCCTGCCCCGCCTCTTGGGGCAGCTCCGCAAACTCGTCTCGATTTTTTAGGGAATTTACTTACAATTTCGAGGTTGCCCTCCAGCTCCCACTGGTCTGTGTGCGGGCGAGGGCCCTGGGAAGGAGGAGCAGCAGAATACTCTCTGCAGAACATAAGAGCCAAATGTGCCCATACTAGCATGGCACAGTGACGCGAGGAAATAACTCTATAGCCCCGTGGAGCTATAAAGCGGGTATTCTTTATTGCAGCACTGGGTGCTCGAGGGATAGCTCCTCCAAACACGCACGCCAACGGACAAAAACAATACATATTTATTCACTTAAAGCATACATATACATTATTTTTCCAAAAGGTAGGCAGGATTATACAGATTAAATCCTGGAGTTTATTATAATATTTAAATCATTTCCCAGAAATGATTAACATAAAGCTACACCCATTCCCGCATGCACAGTGCCTCTTGGTAGTCGTGGGCAGCAGTCTCTTGGAGGAAGGCTTGTAGTCTTCTTCACTGTGCTGGGTCATGTTGTTCCTTATTCTTGCAAGTTGGCTGATGTTACAACCACAGACCCAACTGAATCCTGTTTCTTGGGCTCTCAGGCGAGACACATCCTAGTTCAACACAATGCCTCTAACAAACATAAACAGATTCTACTATTCAGCATCATACAGGTTTAGCAAATGTAACCCTGAAGTCTCTAATTCACAGGGCACAATGCCTCATGGTGGTGTAAGACAGGCCCAGCTTCACATTAGTTATAGCTTCTCCCAGGCTTTTGATAAAAGACCTTTAAAGACAGGTCAAGGTCTATGAGCAAAGGAGGTGCTCTTCTGCGTTCAGCCAGATCTTCACCAAGGCTAGCATTCTAGTGGTTGAGAGTTACTGGTTATGGTGTTTAAAGTTCATGGGGTTAATGGTTTGGTTAAAGTTTGCAGAGGGAGGGCTGCTCCCCAGGCTTCCCGAACGTTAACTGCAACAGCAGCTCCTCTTGCAAGTCTGACTAGAAGGATCTGTGACTGCCCAGTTGGCAAGTGCGCTAACAGCGCAGCTCCAGGTCAAAAGAAGACAGCGAGGAAGATTGCCAGCCTTCCTCCAAAAGACCCCTGCCCACTACCACTAGAAGGCAGTGCCCATGAAGAAGTGGGAGGAGCCATATGATAATGATCTCCAAGAAATACATAGCATAGTCCTGCCCATATAATGCATATGTATGCATTGGCTGCATAAATTGTCACCATTTTGCTCATCGCTCGTGTGTATGAAAGGAGCTATCCCCCATGTGTCCAGAGCTGCAATCAAGTATACTTGCTTTATAGCTTCACGGGGCTATAGAGTTTTCTTTCCACGCATCACTAGCTCCATCTCAGGTCCATACTAGATGTAGAAGTACAAGAGGAACCAACAACACATAATTTTGAAATACATATATACAAAACAATATTTGTCTTTGTTTCTATCCAAGTTCTTAGATATGGTAGCTTACATATATTCTTTATACATTTTCTCTTAATAAAAATTACTAGCAGTAGAATTTCTTGTTAAGAGCTTGTAAGAATTTTTAAAATCCTGTTTCATGGTTGGCCTCAGAAATATCTTCTGGCTAAGGCTTACACAAAACAAATCATTTCTGGAGTAAGGATTACTTCCTTCTATCACTGTGTGTCCAAATGTCCCCATATGTATTTTTATTAGAGGCAT
Organism: Hemiprocne comata; assembly: GCA_020745705.1. Classification (NCBI taxonomy): domain Eukaryota; kingdom Metazoa; phylum Chordata; class Aves; order Apodiformes; family Apodidae; genus Hemiprocne; species Hemiprocne comata. The sequence goes on from CM036616.1 coordinate 45,407,238, forward strand.
GAAAAGGCAGCATACAACTACACATTCTTATTTACCCTCCTTAGAGGCACTTCTACTATGTAGCAGTTTTTTCTGGCTTCTTTTTAACTTTGCAGAAAATTTTCTCTCTTGTCAGTACTATAAAATTCCACTAAAGATACCTACTAGTGAGATAAAAAACTGTAAAGTAATTTTATGAAACAAAATTATCCATTATGTACTGTATAACTTCATTGTGTGAATTTGACTGCAAAACAGTATCTTGGTGATTTTAAAAATATTTTACTGTTATCTCTTGAAATACGATGCAAGAATCACTAATAGGCTAATACTATTCTGCAAGTGAAATAGCACACAATTAGTATTTTTTTCTGTTTATTAATTACAAAACAAGATATTGTGATATGCTTTTAGTTTAGACATCACAGAATTTTGTAACCAGATAGGTACTGGCTATAGATATCTCTTCATCAATGTGTATAATTCATACATAACCTATTGGAAGAATAAATTCAATTTTTTTTAGTATGATAGACCTGCTAGGAAACAGGGATAAACATCAAAGTGGGATTTTTTCTTTCTCTAGCTCACTTACATAGTTAAGAAGTATTTCACACATTAGGTGACCACATGTATTTTCTAACGGTTAATTTATAAATAAATTTAAATGCATGGAATATCAAATGGTTGCACTGTATTAATTGCTTTAAAACCAAACTGTTTTCTGTAATATTTGTAACACATTCCTAATGCCTGACATTTACTGCTCTCTCGGAATACCAAGTCTTTTCTTCCTTTGGCAGAAGTAATGTTGCATAAACACAAAGAATTCAGGGATTTTGATAATTTTGAGATCAGGTCCAAGCATGCCAGCCTTGGCACTACCTCCCAGCTGTTTGCTGCTATATTCTTATTTTTCTGTCATTGCTCTATCCCTGTCTGAATAACTAGGTAATTGGTAACTCTTAAAATGTGCTGTGTTTATAAATGTGGCCTGAGATGCTGGAATGTACAAAAAAAAAAGGGGGGAGGAGGGGGAAATGATGAAGCAGCTTGTTTCTATTTGTTGGCTGAGGCAAGGGTATAACACTACTGTTTCATCACTGAAGCGTAGTCTGGGGCCTAAGTACCATGTACAGCTAAAAAACAGTGGGTAGCAAATTGGCTTGTATCAGCTAAATAGCCTGTCAGATTGCACTGTCTTTATAGGGGTGTGTCACTGCTACCCCCTGTTCCCGACCCCTGGTACTGTGGTTATCATAACTAACCCCATTTTATGTTTTGGCAAGCAGCCAGTCTCTGTGACCTAGGGGGTCCTCTATTCATTCCCTTTCCCTCGTTATCAGGCCCTGAAGGTTCTGTGCACCAAGCAGACAAGCCAAACAGATTCTTCTTCCCCTCCTCACTCGCCTCAGGGTTCCTGGGCACCAGGCCCATTACTGCCTTCCTTGGTGGCCTTGAGGGTCCCAGGCACCTGGCCAAGCCAGGGGTGGTGATGACCCCACCAGAGATCAGAGCAGCGTAAGGGCACCCACAGCACTGTCCATAAAATCAGGCAGTCACGAGTCCTGAGTGGGGAACTTGGACCAGATCTGCGGACTGAGTGAGTTGTATTCTTTTATATGATTTTCAAGTCCAGATTATGACTGTTATATTGATACAGCAAATGATGTCTTGAGAACTGACCCAATCAGCAGAGCATCCACGTGATTAGAAATTATAAGTTAAGTTGCATTATAAATGCTGTATTACACTACTTTTACATTGTGCAATATTGATTCTGCTTGTAGAAATCCTGTGCCATTTTAATCACAAATTCTCTGCTATACTAATTATAATATCCTGTTAAAAAAATAAAGCTTTGATTGTAACTACAATTTCATGCCTGTCAGCATTTGGACATCAGGGCATTATGAAAAGCTGATTGTAGAAATAATCTAATATTGAAACACTATGGATTAATTCAACTTTGATGAAATTATAAAGAAAAAAAAAGACAGTTAAGATCCCCAGTTTCAAAAAGAAAACCTACAAACTCTCTTCCTTTGAGAAGTACCAAGCCTGCTTTCCAAGAGGGGAGAGGCAGGAGTATGGAAGTTTCATTCCCAGCCTTCCTTCCTTGTTCTCTCTTCCTAACTCTCTGGACACCACACACCCTTCCCACCAAGGACAGTGAGAACGTACTTCAGGAAGGACTGATGTCCAAATGCAAATAGAAAAATACACCATATAGCCACTGCAAAAATTAATGACAATGCTGTAGTAGTACTAGCTGCATTTATTCTGAGATCTCTGAAAGATAGGCAGGAGACACCTTATTTCTAGAGGTGCTGGATTCCTAAGACCACACCAAATCAACAATTTGAAGTTTGTCTGATCTCTGAAAGTCAAGACTCTTAGGTGTTGAACAAGAGAAAACCATTGTACACCTCCCAAAATTTAACTACAGATGGCTGATAGTTTAAAAAAAGGCAAAGGTAAAAACTGTCAAGACAGCATCAGGGTGGAGGGAAGTAATTCCTGGAGATTCTCATTGCTGTGTTTTGGATCTGATCTCGTTACTTCGAACTTGTGGCTTTGTCAAGAAATGCTGTTTCAGGACTCTGTATGGGTAAGAATTTTAAGTCTTAGTAAGAAGCAGCAATGTGCTACACTTGCAGATTGTGTGCAAGTGTTGTGTGTAGCGTTGAACAGCTAGTCTATGGGATCTGGCTAAAGAAAATGGTCTTGTGACTACCCAAGCCTCAATATAAACAAACAGCTGCAGTAAACAAGCTGTCTCACACATAAGCAACGTCCTACATAGGACTGAGGAAAAGCAAGCACGTGCCAAGACTAAGTGTGAGACCACTGTACATCAGAAGATGGAACATGATGTAAATCTTCAAAAACATTACACACTACAATCTGAAAGAAGGACACTTGCAGTATCCCCTGCTTTCATTGTCTTGAAAGAGTATGGAAGTGTGTTGGCTCCTCCAGCCAGCGCTCTGGTCATCCAGCAAAAACCTGTGTGAGCAACCTAATTTGGCAAACCGCAGACACCGAGAGTGTATGAGAGTAAGCATATGCGTGCTTGTACTTGCAAGTAGTTTTAGTCAGTAAAACACCATAGAGCCTCTGCCTTGTAATGACTTGCTCAAGGCACAATAAAAATTAATAGTTAGAACTATTGCTGTCAGTTGTTATATTTGAAAAGGACTGTGCGAGAAGTGTGATAGCTTTGCTGACTTCACATATTTAAGAGCTGTTGTCAACAAGGAAGATAAAGTTTTTATGTGGGAAGAACTACATGTCTTCAACGACTGAAGCAATAAGAAGGGATAGTATCTGATAGTATGAGAGAAATCCATGTCCTTAATAACAAGGTATTTTTTCTACACAGAAATAGATTAGGAAAAAACTCAGCTGATGTGATTAATCACAGGATGATGGAGTAAGAAAGATAATGCTACTGTTAAACAGGCAAATGCTGTTCTAGGCTGTTTCAAAATGTATTTTTCCAGTAGAGATAAAAGATACTACCATTGGTGCTGTTGGTGTACCAGTTCTTTTCAGGAGAATAAGAGGACTGACTGAAGCTTAATTAGGTGTTGAAAAGGGTGCCAAGGATTCTAAAGGAAATGAAGAAGCTATCCTATACATGTGAGTTGAGATTTTTAGTCTGGCAACATTAAGACTGCAAAGAGAACTGCTTTTCCGTAGATGCAAAGGAGACAGACATGGATAGGTATAGGCCATGAACAAGCTTAGAACATTAATGGTGAATTGTTGGAGCAGAAAAACAAATTATGTACTTTTCAGGTAAAATCTGATCAGTGGAAATGAACTGGATGTGTCAAGAGAGGCTGGTGCTCTGTGCCCCGTAACACTCCCACCTGTTCCATACACCATAAAACAGCCTGAAATCCAAACACAGGGGTACTGAAAATGATTATTTTGTTGTAATTTGTCTAGGCTTGCCTTCCACAGGCCAGCCAAAGTCAAACAAGGCCACAGCACTCCCGAAGCAGGGAGGCTAGGCCTGCCCAATGAACGGAAAAGAAGCAGCCCCCAGACCACCAGAGTGAGTGAGGTTTGCTCAGCACTAGGTGGCTGGACTCCAGCGGGGTGAGCAGCCGTAACTATGAGGGGCAGCCTTGATTTGGCTAGACCACTCACTCACGGTGCCGCCGTGGTTTCTAGCAGCAGGAGAGCAGCCGGCGGAAAGATGGACCGAGCTGGAGGCAGCATGACGGCGTGGACAGGAGACGAGTTGGGAGCCTTCGCCGCCTCTCGCCCGCTCCAAGTTCGACGCTCGGCAGTACGGGCCCTCGAAAGGTCTCGGTCGAGACGGGAGGCGGGGCTCCAGAGAGCCCGGGCAGGCCACTCCAGCCTCTGGCTTGGGCTCGGCGGAGGGTGGATGCGGAGCCGGGGCGGCGCGGCGGGGCTGCCCGTGCCTGCCCCCGCCCCGCATTGTGTTGCCGCTCGCAATTTGCAGGCGCGGCGAGACTCGGAGCCCCAGGCGCTTGAGGCAGCCTCGCCTCTTTCGCGTCCCTCCAGATCTGGGCGCATGATGGCGGCAGCCGCCGTAGCGGAGGTGAGCAGCGCCGGGAGTAGCAGCAGCGATACCTCCAGCACAGGCGAGGAGGAGAGGATGAAGCGCCTCTTCCAGACCTGCGACGGCGATGGGGATGGCTTCATAAGCAGGTAGCGACAGCGGGAAGAGGTTCTTTGTGCCGCTGGTACGGAGCCGTCCCGTCCTTCTCTCCCTTCCCGGCAGCCCGTGAAGCGCTCTCTTAACTTCTTGCCGACTTTGAGCAGTTCGTAGAGCTCAGCCCCCGCCTCCAGGCCGGACCCTCCGCACAGCCGGTGGGGGCGGGGGAGGGGGGGGGCAGCCGCCCTACGGCTCCTGCCGCTGGCAGCGCAGGGGGCGGGCCCTGGGGCCGCTCATCTCCTTGATCCGCTGCCGGCACGGCCCGGCACGGCCAGTGCCTGATGGAGCGCAGCGGGCTACAGTCAGCCCAACCGCCCTCTCTGCCGCCCCCCAGAGTGCCGCGGGGTTTGAGAGCAGGGCTGCGGCTGCGCCTCAGTGCGAAGAGCTCTTAGGAAGTGGGAGTTGTGCGTAGGTGAACAAATACCGCCGGCAGGACTTCCACTTACAGCAGGTCGGGAAGGCCACGCCTCACTGGGGTGCGTTTTATCACCTACAGCACTAGGCTGGTGATTTTTGCAACAAGCTGGTCAGAGGTAATCTGAGTGGAAATTCGTATTAATCTCCCAGATCATCTGATTTTACTTTTTTATATATTTTAATCAACATCATTGTTACACAGTCTCATTTAAATTCCTTTACTGATCCCCGTGTGGTTTTGGGATGGTGACCCAGACTGATAGATTTTGAGAAGGAAAGTGCTGAGCTTGTACAGTTGCAATAGATAGTTGAAATAAGCCATAATGAAACGTTGATCCACCTGGAAGTATTGGCAGTGTATTTTGGCCAGAACTGGGTTTTGTTGGATATTTCTGGAGCTAGCCCTCTGCTCTCAAACCATATAATTAAAAAAATACTGAACTTCTGAATGTGGGATCTCCTAGAGGAGGTGGGAACTTGCGTTTACAAAATGACACCTGTGTTAGTTGCAGTCAGTAAGCACTTCTAGAGAGCTGAATCAGAGTGAGGGGATTTCTAAGTCTGTCATTTAATGTGAAAACTAAGATATGTGAAACCTAATATGACCCTGCAAAAATGGCTATGTAAACTTCAATCCTGCTGTCATCTCTTTGGAGCCAGAAAGCTGTTGTAAATCTGTAACAGCTGTCAGTCACTTTAAAAATAAAATTTCAGGGTTATGATATTTCTTATCTAAATGGCTCCCTGAACACTCTTTTTTCTCCAGTCTAATGATTATTTTGACAGTTGTGGTTCTGAAATGTAAACTTGAAAATGTATGCTTTCCAACCAGTGTGTTAAAATTGCTTCTCATTTGTTTATTCTCTTCATGGAAATTATTCTTATGTCTGAAAACTAGGATGTTCACTTAAAGTGTAAGCTGCCTCTTCAGAGCACTCTCACTGAACCGATCTGTAATGCATCTGTGATGCTTTTCTGCAATGAAAACTCAATAGGCTTCTGTATATTTATAATTCAAAGACCTCACTGAGTTTTAGTGCTTCATACGGACAGTTGAGAGATGCTGCCATGACACAAACTGCACAGTTCTGGTTGACTTTTCTACATTGCCTAGGTTTTGTTCCAAATTTGTGGTTTGTGTATTTTAAAATGGGTATTTCTGAATGTTGCTTTAACTATACTGTTGAAAGCTTTGAAAACTCAAGGACAGGTCTGAGGAGGGGCACTGGATTTCAGTGGAACATGGAAATGAAGCCCAGAAGATAGTGGTTCAAAGTCGTTTAGGAGATGGTGGGTTCCTTGTTGAAGGTTGCTAATACCTTGCTTCAGAAGGGAGTTGTGCCTTCAAGGCAGAACTAATATAGCCTGGATCAGAGAACATGGTGTTGTAAATTACTGTCTTCCCTTAGAATGAATATTTAACAAATGATCTTTTACATGAGAGGGAGTCACTTTTCTTGACTTCATTAGCTAGCCTAGTTAATCAGTCTTGTAAATGGAACGTGTTCCTTGCTTTGTGTAGTATCTCAGTTTCCCTCAAGATCTATTCTATGGCAATGGCTTATGCAGGAGCAGACTTGTCCAGAGGTTTTTTGGATATATTTGTAGTATGCACCACCATATCTTACGGACAGCTGTTTTGTTTACGGTCTTGGTGTTTAGGTAATTGCATCTTTTTAGCATAATGAATTACAGACAAAAAAGTTACACCTGCTTTTACACTAAACTTAATCTTGCCATTCTGTGCATGCTGTTTGGCCTGCTTCTGCTTTTTGTTTTTTCATTCAGGACAGATTGGTTGTTTTACTGTTCCCTCCCTGCTTCTTTGAACTTGCTTGCCTTCTCTCATCCTTGAGGGCAACAATTCTTTGTCTTCCTTGTAGCTCTAGTGGAGATGGTAGGCTGACTTCTACATGTTACTGCATCTTTGACAGCACACTAGACATTGCAATATATGGCTGGGCATCTGTATAAAGAGCTGAAAACAGAGAAGCCAGCACTTCATCACACATCAACCGCTTCCTTGTGGACTAGATCTATAGCCTTGTACTAGTTTGAACTTATTTTTCAGAACTTAGGTTCTATGCAGTGGCGTTGAAATTTGCAGTTTTGCAGCTGTTACTCAGCATCAGTTGTCATATATTTCAAAATTAGTATCTCTTCTGCTTGGAGGGCTGATGCTTGGTCAGTCATTTGTTTGCATAACAAATGCAGCAGTATGTTTATAAAATTTATTTCTTTCCAACTCCAGGGCTATTACAGAGAGAAGATCTACAGCAAAGGCAGGAATTTTTTATGCATTTTTACTTAGCTCATATTGCATGGGGAAAAGAGCTATTTGCATTCCTAATGAAGTAGTAATGGTGTCTTAGCTGTGGAAATGCTTTGTCGTGCATCAAACTGTAAACCTCTTCAAATAATAGCAGGGAAGTAAAGGCACAGATGGAGAGGAGGAGCATACCCTGAGATACTGATGAATTTTCAGGCTCTCACCTGAAATGCTGATTGATTTTCAGGCTCTAAATAGTTAGGACAATGTCAAAATGATAAAGCGTAATTAAGTGTGTACCATTGGTGATTATAACTTAGAAGAAGCTGAATGATTTGGTATGAAATTCTAAGGGTGTGTCTCTGGGCATTGCACATGACGTGCATATTGAGATTTATAACATCTAGCTAGACAGCCATACTAAGAAAACATAAGAGCTTTAACTTGATTTGTGCTGAAATGGCTTTTGCCTCTTTTGGGATTAATATTAGTTACTTAATTATTTTAACATCTTGCAAGTGCTTGGCATTCTTTTGATACTTCAACAATGAGAGTTAACTTTACAAAAACACTCCTGAACAACTGCAAAGCGGTCTATGATAGAGGCTGGATCATCCTTGCTGGGAGCAAAAGGCAGCCCTAAACACTGTTTACAGCAAAACTTCATTTTTGCAGCTGTAGTTGTGTGGTGTTCTTAAAAACAAAAAGCTGTTAACTGAAAAAACACATTTGTTTTGCTTTTTAATCTGTCTCCTTTGGACCTGCTGGAGAGTAGTGTAGGTGAAAGAGACCTGGGGGTCCTGGTAGACAGGAGGATGACCATGAGCCAGCAATGTGCCGTTGTGGCCAAGAAGGCCAATGGCATCCTGGGGTGCATTAGAAAGGGTGTGGTTAGTAGGTCAAGAGAGGTTCTCCTCCCCCTCTATTCTGCATTGGTGAGGCCGCATCTGGAGTATTGTGTCCAGTTCTGGGCCCCTCAGTTCAAGAAGGACAGGGAACTGCTTGAAAGAGTCCAGCGCAGAGCCACAAAGATGATTAAGGGAGTGGAACATCTCCCTTATGAGGAAAGGCTGAGGGAGCTGGGTCTCTTTAGCTTGGAAAAAAGGAGGCTGAGGGGTGACCTCATCAATGTTTACAAATATGTAAGGGGTGAGTGTCAGGGAGATGGAGTTAGGCTCTTCTCAGTGATGACCAGTGATAGGACAAGGGGTAATGGGTGTAAATTGGAGCGTAGGAGGTTCAAGGTGAGTATCAGAAAAAACTTCTTTACTGTGAGAGTGACAGAGCACTGGAACAGGCTGCCCAGAGAGGTTGTGGAGTCTCCTTCACTGGAGACATTCAAAACCCGCCTGGATGCGTTCCTATGTGATGTGCTCTAGGTGACCCTGCTCTGGCAGGGGGGGTTGGACTAGATGATCTTTCGAGGTCCCTTCCAACCCCTAGGATTCTATGATTCTATGATTCTATGATCCTTTGAAAACCTTCAGAGTCTGATGTTACAGTTACAAATACACTCAGCTTCAAAGGGTTGGTGTGTTAGGTAGGACAGCTAATGTTTTTTTCTTTTTTGTTAAGGTCAGCATATGTGGCCTTGGTTGATGTCAGTGGGGGAATTGAGAGCATGCTGGGTTTTTACAGGTGGTGGGCTAGATTAATCTCTTCTTTAGAAACTTAATTGCCATGTAGTTTTATTATATGTGGATTGTAATGAAGTTCCATTTAGCACATAATGAATTTCATCTTTACTGTAGAAGTCACTGCCTGTGTTTCCAGTTTATTCCATTCTAACATTGCAAGGTCTGAATAAACTAACTTCGAATCTGCGGGATGTTTAAAAAATGAAGCTATGAGCTATGGAGATAATGGGTGAAGAAAGGTTAATTTCATTGCTAAGTTACAAACATGCTAGTTTTCTGATTTTAACTTTTAAGCATGGTGTCATGGTTTGACTCAGGATCACCAATTAAACCAGAGACAACAATTCTCTCGATCCCCTCCCCCTCCCACCCAGGTAGGGAAAGGAGAGAGAATTAGGAGATAAGTAATTTGTAGGCTTTTAATGTAGAAAGGTAAAAGCTAGTGTATAATTCAGAGGGAGAATTGTCATTGCATTAGCAATAATGGGATGAAGTTCTGTTTGTAGTTTGAAAATATTTTCTTATGTGTACACAGATTTTTTTTACACTTACAGAAAATCTCTGATAAAAGTACAGTAAGACTGCTTCCTTCACTGGTCCTTGACAGAAACAGGTAAAAGGAACTTGTTGGATTTGATCTGTTATCTGAGTGGTTTTAGTGGTACATAGCTTTAGGAACTCAAAACTTTTGCAAGGACAAGCTTTTTAATGGGCTGCAGTAGCAGAGTGTTCTCAGCTTTCTTGCTGAGTGTATTTTTGCACTGTTCCCTCAGTATTTCTGCATCTAGTGGCCACATACTCCTATAAAAGAAAAAAAAAAAGTCTTTTCAAAAAGACAAAGTGTGTATTTATTCACTGTGTTTTTAAGGGAAGAGGTTTTTGCTTCTATGGTTTGTCTCTTTTACTCTCCACCACAGCCATTACCATAAAACTTTTTTCAGGTGGTTGCTCTTGCTAGTGTGCTTGAACTTCTGGTCTTAACATTTAAAGAGATACCTGTTGAAGCACGAAAGGACAGATTAAATAAAAGGAACCAAATTAATGTGGGTTGTCTGTGATCAGCCCAGTTACTGCCTTGGGTTTTGTGCTGTTGTTGTTTGGGGTATATATGACTCAAAATACAGATGCTGTGCTGTAGCAGCTTAGTAATTCAGGCTGACATCCAGTTAAAATTTTTGGTGTATAAATAAATAAATTGGATGTTTGTAGCAGTGAAAGAAACTGTGAAAGTATTTATTGCTATAGTCCAGGTTGCAAACTACTGTTCATTAATGCAAATTAATTTATGAACTTGGTTGAACTAGATCAATTTACAGGACTCTTACTTTTTTTTTTTCTTTTCTTTCAATTTTCTGTAAGTAAACTAAGCACTGCTGAGAAATGTAAGGGCCCAAACTGACTGCCTGGGAATCTTCTTAAATAACTGATTAGAAAGTGGCCTTATAACTTGCAAATTTTGGAATAAAAATAATCCTTTAGTTATTTGAAACTTATGGTCCTTATGTAAGACAGGAAATGTTTTACTCTCTGTTGCCTGAATGTGGGCCCAACTTTTAGTTGCTTGTAGAGTACTAGAACAGAATGTGTCCTGTTAAGTTTGACTTGTTGGATCTTCAGGAGAGAATACATATGAAACAACTATGAAATTAACAAAAGTGTCCACAATTTTTGTGTTTAAAAGGTAGTATAAATGTTACTTTTAGTCTCAAGCAATTTTACACTACTCCTTTTTTCACTCTTTCCTTTAAAAATAGGTAAATGCTGCAAAGTGTTTGGAATTAATATAGATGTCTCTTAAGACCATAATCTAACTTCCCTCCTTGCAGTTGTTGCAAGGGCATACAGTATGCTTTAGGCTATAGCTTCATTTGAAACCACAAATCAGGTTCATACAAAGTGTTGGCAGACTTCTTGTCCAAGCATCATATGCATTCATATATAAATTTGACTTAGCTACCTTAGTGTTACAGAAGATGAGTAAATTTTGAGCTCAGAACTGTACTGTTCATTTTTACGAGGGGGGCAAAAACAGGAAGAAGCTACTCGTGTGGGGTAAATTGTGATGAACTTGTGAAACTTTATTTCTTGTAAATAAAATACGTAAATCAAGTGCATAGTATTTAAAATAGATACTTAGTGAGAACTAATGAGTTCCAAATTCATCAGTAGGTTAACTGTTACAATGTTACTAGAACTCAAGGAGACTGAGGTTTGCCCTTCTGTTGTTGCTAGCCTATCCATTGTGCTGCTTTGCAGCGTTCAGAAGCATGCTGTGTTGACGTTGAGGTGAAACATTTATTGTTCCCAAGGGAGCTGACTGCAATATGTCCAGATCTTCACCTGGATAAAGAATATAACTACTGCACGGCCCTGGGGTTCTCAGACTCCTCCTTTCTGCTGTGTATTTCTGTGTTTAGCAATTTGTAATTTCCCAGTCTTGGTAGCAGTTGTCAAGCAGAGGACAAGTAACTGTGTTGACAAGAGAAAAAGGCCTTTTTTTCCTCAAAGGCTGTACTTACCAAAGCAGTATTGATAGTGATAGCCACAAGAAAACATACAGGAAAAAATAATCAGCAGGCTCTTCCTGTCACTACATTTTATTTCTTTAATTTCTAGTTATGCTCTGCTGTGATTAAATTGTTCTCCTTTCATAGGTAGTCCCAGGACAATTGGGGAAAAGGTGAGCAGAGGCACTAGTGTGAGTGTAGTAATGTGGACTTGGAGTGTAATGTTGAAATGATGCCTCTTCTGAAATATATACACTTTGCAAAAATATCTGAAAAGGAACTTTTCAATAATTTGGTTCATATTTCAGCAGTAACCTCCAGGAGACTTTTCTAGCTTGGTAATTGCCTCTAAAATACTAAATTCTGTAAATGTACAAACATACACTGGCAGGTTTTTCAAAGATTTTATCAGCTTCTTTTGCTGTTGAGGGCATGAAGTTTTACATACTGTACATGCATATTACGGGTTTTACCCATAATATGGTCTTTTGTGAGCCCAAGCAGATCCATTTAGTCAGGAACCCTGAAAACTTCATTTGACTATGAGTTAGTACTCTGCATGTAGGTGCTTTCTAGTCCCTGCAGGCCATTCTGTGCTGGTTGGAAGCAGCATCAGCAACAAAATGTGTAAGCAGAAGCTACTATGAGTGTTCAGATGTCATAGAATCATAGAGTGGTTTGGTTTGGAAGGGACCTTAAAGATCATCTAGTTACAACCCCACTACATGGGCAGGGACACCTCTCACTATCACAGAATCACAGAATCACCAAGGCTGGAAAAGACCTGTAAGATCATCAAGTCCAGCCTATGACCAACACCACCACACCATCTAGACTATGGCACTAAGTGCCACATCCAGCCTTGCCTTGAACACATCCAGGGATGGTGCCTCCACCACTTCCCTGGGAAGTCCATTCCAATGTCTAATCACCCTCTCCGTGAGGAAGTGCTTCCTAATATCCAACCTAAACCTCCCTTGGAGCAACTTCAGGCTGTGCCCTCTTGTCCTGTCACCAGTTGCCTGGAAGAAGAGCCCAGCCCCCACCTGACTACAACCTCCCTTCAGGTAGTTGAAGAGACTGATGAGGTCCCCCCTGAGTCTCCTCTTCTCCAGGCTAAACAACCCCAACATCCTCAACCTGTCCCTATAAGACTTTCCCTCTAGTCCTTTCACCAGCCTTGTTGCTCTCCTCTGGACCCGCTCCAGCATCTCAACGTCCTTCTTGAAGTGAGGGGCCCAGAACTGCACACAGTACTTGAGGTGAGGCCTCACCAGTGCTGTGTACAGGGGGAGAATTACATCCCTACTCCTGCTGGCCACACTACTCCTGATACAAGCCAGGATGCCATTGGCCTTCCAGGCCACCTGGGCATACTGCTGGCTCATGTTCAACCAGCTGTCCACCAGCACTCCCAGGTCCCTCTCTGTTGGGCTGCTCTCCAGCCACTCTTCCCCCAGCCTGTAGTGCTGCCTGGGGTTATTGTGGCCAAAGTGCAGGGTCCTGCACTTGGTCTTGTTGAATTTCATGCCATTGGCCTCGGCCCATCGATCCAGCCTGTCCAGGTCCTCCTGCAGCTTCTTCCTACCCTCTGGCAGATCAACACTTCCCCCCAGCTTGGTGTCATCTGCGAATTTACTGAGGGTGGACTCAATCCCCACATCCAGGTCGTCAATAAAGATATTGAATAGGACTGGGTCCAGTACTGATCCCTGGGGGACACCACTGGTCACCGGACGCCAGCTGGATGCAGCTCCATTCACCATCACTCTCTGGGCCCGGTCATCCAACCAGTTTTTGACCCAGTGAAGGCTTCACCTGTTGAAGCCATGGATTGCTGGCTTCTCCAGGAGGATGCTGTGGGAGAAGATCTAGGTTGCTCTAGGTTACTAGATCAGGTTACTCAAGGCTCCATCCAACCTGGCCTTGAAGACCTCCAGGAAGTGGGCATCCACAGCCTCCCTGGGCAACCTGTTCCAGCGTCACACCACCCTCACAGTAAAGAACTTTTTCCTAATGTCCAACCTGAATCTCCCCTCTTTAAGCTTCAAACCACTGTCCCTTGTGCTCTCACTACACAACTGTGTAAAAAGCCCTACCTGGGCTGCAAGTGCATATTGACGGCTCATGTTAAACTTCTGGTCCACCACTACCCCCAAACCCTTATCCTCTGAGCTGTTCTCAGTCCTTACTCCTCCCAACCTGTATTTGTGCATGGGATTGCCTCAACCCAGGTGCAGAACCTTGCACTTGGCTTTGTTGAACTTCATGCAGTTTGCATGAGCCCACCTCTCAAGACTGTCAAGGTCCCTCTGATGGCATCCCTTCCCTCCAGTGTGTTGACTTCACCACACAGTGAAGGAAACTTGCTGAGGGTGCACTCGATTCCACTGTCCATGTCACTGACAAAGATATTAAATAGCGCTGGTCTAAGTACTGACCCTTGAGGAACACCACTCATCACACATCTCCGTTTGGACACTGAGCCATTGATGACAACTCTTTGGGTGCAACCAGTCAGCCAGTTCCTTATCCAGTGAGTGGTCCATCTATCAAATCCGTATTGTTCCAGTTTCGAGACCTGAATGTCATGCAGGAAAGTGTCAAAAGCTTTGGACAGATCCAGGTAGATGACATCTGTTGCCATGCCTTTATCCACAGAGGGTGTGACCCTGTTGTAAAAAGCCACCAAATTAGTCAGGCAGGACTTGCCCTTAGTGAAGCCATGTTGGCTGTCACCAATCATCCCTTTGTTGTTCTCATGCCTTAGCAGAGTCTTCAGGAGGATCTGCTCCATGATCTTGCCAGGCACAGAGGTGAGTCTGACTGGCCTGTAGTTCTCTGGGTTGTCTTTTTTTTTTTCCCTTCTTGAAAATGGGGTTATGTTTCCCTGTTTCCAGTCAGCAGGAACTTCACCAGACTGCCAGGACTTTTCAAATATGATGGACAGTGGGTTTGCAACTTCATCCACCAGTTCTTTCAGGAGCCGCAGGTGAATCCCATCAGATCCCATGGACTTGTTCACCTTTAGGTTCTTTAGGTGGTCTCGAACCTCCTCTTTGTCTACAGTGGGGGGATCCTCCTTTTCCCAGTCCCTGCCTTTGGTTTCTGTAACATGGGGGTGTGACCAGAATCCTTGCTGGTGAAGACTGAGGCAAAGTAGTCATTGAATACCCCAGCCTTCTCTACATCTTGGGTGACCAGCTCTCCTGTTCCCTTCTGAAGTGGGCCCACATTTTCCCTAGTCTTCCTCTTATCATTAATGTACCTATAGAAACTTTTCTTACTGCACTTAACTTCCCTTGACAGATCGAATTCTCTCTGTGCTTTTGCTTTCCTAACTTGATCTCTTGCTTCTCTAACTACCTCTCCGTACTTCTTACAAGGTACCTGGCCTTGCTTCCACCCTCTGTAAATTTTGTTTTTACACCTAAATGTGTCCAGGAGTTCCTTGCTTGTCCATGCAGGCCTCCTGGCACTCCTGCCTGCCTTACTCTTTGTAGACACACATTGGTCCTGGGCATGCAGGAAATGTTCCTTGAATATGGACCAGCTTTCCTGGGTTCCCTTCCCATCCAAGGATTTGTTCCATTCTACCCTAGCAAGCAAATCCTTGAAGAGATCAAAGTCTGGCCTTTTAAAATCAAGTGTGGTCAGCTTACTTCGCACTTTTCTCGCTGCCCTAACAATCTTGAATTCTACAGTGTCATGGTCACTGCAGCCTAGTCTCCTAGTGAGTTTCGCATCACTCACCAGCCTGTCTCTGTTGGTGAGAACAAGGTCCCAAAGCTCCTTTTCTGGTTGGTTCCTCTACCATTTGGAGGAGGAAGTTGTCATCAATGCACTCGAGGAACTTCCTGGAATGCTGGTGCTTTGCTGTGTTGTCCCTCCAGCAGATGTTGGGGTGATTAAAGTCCCCCATAAGGACCATGGCTTGCAAGTGCAAAGCAGCTCCTACTTGTCTAAAGAGGGCCTCATTCACTTGGTCATCCTGGTTGGGGGGCCTGTAGCAGATCCCCACTATGATACCTCCTGCCCCTGACTTCCCTTTAATCCTGACCCAAAGGGTTTCTGTCAGCTCCTTGTCCTTCCCCAGGTGGTGACTCCAGTTGGTCATTGATGTAGAAGGTAACACCCCCCCTCTTTTGCCCTTCCTGGCCTTCCTAAACAGTTTATACCCAGCCATCCCCACACTCCAGTCATAGGAGCCATCGCACCATGTCTCAGTGATCCAAATAACATCATAGCCCTTCAGGCATGCCAACATGTGCAGCTCCTCATTTATTCTCCATGTTTCCTGTGTTTGGAGAGGCATTTGAGATGTGCCCCCTTCGAAGCAGTCTCACATGTTTCCCTGTTGGCCCATGATTCTCTTCCAGGCCCAGGGCATCTGTTAGTAGCTCTGTCTTCACCATGGTGGGCATGGAATGAGCTGAGGAATTCCCTCCCCCAGCATCCCTAGTTTAAAGCCCTCCTAACTAAATTGTCCAGCCTCTGGCCAAAGGCTCGATCCCCTTTCTCAGACAGGTGGACCCCATTGGCTCCCAGCAGACCAGGTTTAGCAAAAAGAGCTTTATGGTCTAGGTAGCCAAAGCCCTGACTATGACACCACTCCTTCAACCATTCATTCACTTTTCCAGTTCTGTCAGCCCTTTCCTGCCCTTGGCCTTTGACTGCAAGGAGTGACGAGAGCACCACCTGTGCTCCCGAGTCCTTCACTGCTGCTCCTAGTGCTCTGTAATCCTTCCTTATAGTTTTCAGGTTACTCTTAACAGTAGCATTGTTTCCCACATGAAATAGTAAGAGAGGATAGTAATCAGTAGAATGTACAAGTTTAGGTAATCTTTCAGTAATGTCCCTAATTCGAGCCCCAGTTGCCCCAATTGACAGTGTCAGCAATCTAGGGTATTATAGAGCCATATATACCTATGAGTAAGAGATTTTGAAAAGATGAACTCTGTAACAGAACAGGTGGAAGTAAAAACACTGCCTTTGAAGATTTGTTAGAGAAGTAATATTCTACTAGTTTTGTAGGTTCTGGGGTTTCAAATTTCAAAAACGTTTTGGTCCTGGTACTGTACAGTCCTAAATCTGGCCTCAATTCAGCTGTCTAGCAAGGGGACATCATTTAGAAGCAGTCTGCAAAATGTCATCAAGGTGGGGGCAAGGCTTGGCTTAGTTCTTGCATTCAGTCTGGCTCTTCATATTGCTAAGCTGTTCTTACCACGGAGTTGGAAAAGTTGCTAGGCCCCAGTAAAAAGTTTTATATTCTCACTTGAGATCTGGACTATTTAATCTGTGCTTTCTTTAACTACCTGAAATCTTCACACAACTTTGTTTTAGGAATTCCAGAAAAAAAATGCCTGAACCTAGTTAAAACCGACCTTGTCCTTGCACTAGTTTTTGAGTGTGTCTTGGAAACAGATTCAGCTCCCAGGTTCTGTTCCTAGACTGAATTTGATTTTTCATCCATCTCCATTAGGAAGGTGTCACAGGGTCTGTGATCCATGTAACTGAAGGAGTATTTTTATGTGGTTATAGCATAATACTTACCATATGCCAATAACACGGTGAGTGGAAGGACTGTGCTGGTTTTTACCTGACCGTAATCTGTTTTCTGTGTTTGTCTTGGGACTTGCCATAGTCAATGGTCGCACAGTTGTGTAAATTCTGTGGGCTTTTAGTCTAACTTTGTCCTCCACAGATCCTCTCACAGCATCATAGCCAAAAAAGGAAGAAGTTACAGGGGAAAGACAGATGGGCAATTATAGAAGATGAGAAGCCAGAGAGGCACCCTGCATGCTTAGTTTAAGGTGAAGAAGAAAGTATCCCTTTTTAAAATATCGTGTCTAGAAAACATACCAAGAATCAGAATTCTCCCAGGCAACTAGTGACAGGATGAGAGGGCATGGCCTGAAGCTGTGCCAGGGGAGGATTAGGCTGGATATTAGGAAGCACTTCCTCATGAAAAGGGTGATCAGACATTGGAATGGATTGCCTAGGGTAGTGGTGGAGTCACCATCTCTGGAAGTGTTTAAGGAAAGACTGGATGTGGCGCTTAGTGCCATGGTCTAGTTGGTGTGGTGCTGTTAGGTCATAGGCTGGACTTGATGATCTCAGAGGTCTTTTCCAGCCTCAGTAATTCTGGGATTCATTAAAGGCTTATGTGTTTCAAAGTCTGTATTTCTAACAACTAATACACAGTCAAAGGAATATGTTTCAACTTGAATTTTCTGAACCTTTCATGTTTTTTTAATAGTTAGCTGTTCAGTTCTTATGTAAACATCAGACACTTGAAGGGGTATAATACAACATTTCGGCTGGAGCTATTAAAGTTTTAAAATCAGTAAATTTAGTTGGTGTGTTTTATACAGTTTATTGCATCTTTCTTTCCTCATTGGCATTGGTAACCTGGGAAAAGTGACTTTAAGTATGTCAGGCTTGTTGTATATGGTGGGGTTTTTTGTTGGTTTTTTTGAGCTTCTTGTCCAGGTAGATTGTAATGTGGAAAAACTGAGCAAGCAATGAGCCGCTTGAGAATGCAGTTGTCAAAACGGTTTGATCCCTTTGAAAGTTACAATCCAATTAACTTTTAAGTGCTGAAGTTGTTTCTTACTTTTTTGAATTTCATTAATTTTTAATGAGGCTGTTACTAATACCATCTTATTGGGGTTATTACTGTAACAGAATTGAACGTGTTTAAAGTCAATCATTTCCCTTTTGTGGCCCTGCAGGGGAAAAAAAAGTAGTTGTTAAACTGGGATTTTTTGCCTTGTGTTTCCTTGAGTTACTTGGTGGCAATTCTGTTATAACTTCACTAATTTACTCAGTTTCTCTCCTCCCAAGGGTGATGGGGAGCAGGGGACTTCACAAGATGCTTTGATGCCTAGCCTTTCTAGCAAATCCATTGTCCTAGGTTTATAAAATAGAACCCCCCTGGTGGCTGTTCTAGCAGTGTGACTGTGACTGCAGTAAATATTTGAATGTGTCTCATTCATGTGTGATTGCGTATTTTTCTGCTTGTGGCAGAGAAGGCAGTTAGCATCCTCCTTAGCCACTGTTGGTTAGCTCATGTTTCTAAGGAGAAACTTAACTAGATGTTTTCAGAATTAATGTGCCAAAACCTATAGTTAGAAATTAGTGACTGTTTTGGGAGCACTTGGATGAAAGAAGCGTTCCACTAGTGGGTGGTTAACTCCTCATATTTCTTTGTTTCTTCCCATTATTTATGCAGTTTAGGGATGCCATGTGCGAGTATTTTGTTGGCCATTGTGGATGGATTCTTAAACAACTATAAAAAATTCTTTCTCTTAGATAGCTGGGGTAGGGTAGTTAGTGTCTGAAATTGATTCAAGTAACAAGTCATGCATGTTTTCATGGGAACCAAGGAGCCTTACAAGATGCTTGGGCATCTGGCCTTTCTTGCAATATTCAGCCCTAAGCTAGGTGCCTGGACTCCTTATGAAATGAACTTGGAAAAGTATGTGGAAGTTTCATATTTTTTTGGAGTCAACCTATGCTGCCAAGTGAGTTGTTACACTGTGTGCAGTCCTGAAGTTTTGCTCTGTCTGCACTATTATTTGTTCAGTGAAAGGACTACCCTGAAAACTAGCTCAGTAAGAAACATTTCTTTTCAGCGGGGTCAGTTCATGGTTCTGGATTGCTTATATGACTGTGTGACTTTTAGTGTTGGCACAAGACAGAGGTAAGAAACTCGAGCATGGGTTTTAGTTGACCTCTCTCTGGTTATATCTGCTTGATTTTTAAACATGGTTCACTTCAAATGCTCTGAACTAAGAAGCATCTCTAAAAGTTAATTCATGACTGTAAAAAAGGCATTGTTTCAAGATGTATAAAACTACAGCAGGCGTTTTATTTAGACTCCTGGTATCTCAGCTGGTAACTGAAAGATATTTAAAAAGCTAGGGTTGTGCCTAATTGTCTTGCCCAAAGGATGGGCTTGTAATGACATCTGCAGAAAAACAGTTACACTGTGGATACATGGCTTTTCAAATCCATCTTGTTTTTACTATGAATGTTCACATACATCTTTTAGAATAAATAGTACATATGTAGAATTCGTCCTAGCATAGTGACTGTTGGTATGCATGACCTTGTATGTTAATTAACATAGCTGTAATGTTCTATTGTTATCTGCACATTTAATGTCTCTTTTCTGCTAAGAGTTTTTCTGAAGCAGCACTTTCTTATATTTAATACAACAAAACAGTATTAATGTAATATTAGCAGCTATTCAATGAAATCCTTTATTTAATTTTTAAGAGTAAGTTAGGTAACAAAAGTCCAGGGTACCTCTGAACAAAAACTGTGCTCTTGGTAGTTCCTACCATGTGGATAGTTTGTAGGTTGAATTGGTACTGTGTTTTAGCAAAATTTGAACTAGTAAGCAGCACAAAGGAAAGCATAGAATGGCAGAGATTCTGTTGAAAGGCTCTGCTTCTCTATTCATAAATGGACCTTTGTTTGCCTGCAGCAATTGTGTCTCCAGAGGTGACAGCCTTAGCCAAAAATGGGCACACTGTTCTCACATGTTACAAGATGCAGTTTGTGTTAACAGTTTAGTGCAGATGTTCAGCATAAACAATTTATTTGTAATGGGCAGAGTGTACCTTTGCTGTGCTGTCTATAGAAGGGCAGTTCCTCTGACAGACTGGCAGTCTTGTCCATATCCAGTATGAAATGGGACACACACACAGGCACCATGTCAGGTGGTATTGGCTCAGAGGTCGGAGAAACTTTCCCTCTGCTTTCGGAGAAGGAGTGGTGGTATGGGCTGTTTGCCTGGAATCATACTATGAGAGGTAGCCAAGCCAGGACAGACCCGTGGAGTAAAATCTTAGCTGGCTGAATTAGGAATAAAGCACACAGGGGTTTGGGTCTGGTTAACTGTTAACCCTGTCTTCTTTCTGCTGCTGCTCATCATAGGGGGTCAAGTTGCAATTAATTGTGAACAGACAGGACAGGAATTGGAACATGCAAAGCAGAAGATCAAACTGCAAGGAGTTTCAAGTGTAACAAAAAATTACTCTGGAGTATGGAAGCAGTAACAGGAAAACCAGGGAAGGGGTACCCAAGAGAGTGAGCCACTAAGCTGTTGGTGGCTGATGCTGAGAAGCATGTTATGTTTTCTCTTTCTTTGTTTCCAACACTGAAAATATCAAGTATAGTTAAAGGGTTTCTGCAAACACGACTGGTAACAAATACCTTGGAAGGAAGGGGGAAGAAAGAAGTTAGTACTTGGATTTGTTTCAGTTGTACTTGAAGATCTTGGTTTAAGATTCTCAGAACTAGTTTGCAGGTTTTTTTCCTGAGATTTTCCAAAAGATAGAAGTAATAGAAAATTGGAAAATTTCTTTAAAATTTTTCTTTTAACCAGCCTGTAAGGTTTTTATAAGTTTTGTTGATGGGTGAATTTCTTGGTCAATACGATGGAATTGCTCTGTCAGTTGAAGGTCTCCAGATGTAAGAGAGTTGCCACAGGTCCTGTATCTCAAAGGTTTAAGAGCAGTTGTACTGGAATTATGTGCATCTCTGTCAAAGATAAGCATTCATCTCTATTGAACCTATGTATTAGTAGATTGTTACAGACATCCTGATCTTAAAAGTTGGCTCAGAATAGGTGGCTGGATTATTTTATTAGCAATGTTATTTTCATTTAAAAGAGGATTCTTTGGTTTTGTTGGTTTTAAGCCGTAGGGTCATGCATGCAGTAAAAACCCTCTGGTGTTAAAATCACTGGTTGTGGAATTTTATGTTCCCAAGTATTTTATTTTTATTACATTCCAGAATGCCTTTGAGACAATTTTCTGTTAAAGTGACTACATGTTCAGATTAGTTGTGCTTCTCAAAATGTGGATATTTACATAGGGAAACTCCTGCAGGTGTACACGGGAATGGTTGTCAAATTTAAAATGAAAATGTTCCTTACTTACAAATAAAAATCCTTTTGATAATGTTTGTAGATGGTGATTAGGAAAACTCATGTGATTTCAGATTCTGTGATGCACTCCAGGTAAATTAAATCTATTTTCAGTAGTGCTGGTAGTACTGCTGAAGTAGATGCCAATTTATTGTTTTTTGTGATTCATTACGTCTTTTCTTGTGCTTCTATAGTTTGCTTCAGGCAATGTCCTCAGGCTGTAGGCATCATTCAGTTCTTCTTTGCGTAACAGGAGAAAAATCTTAGCACCTTGAGGGTCAGCAACCAGGTATGGATTTGGACATGTCCTGTGTGGGCTGTATTGAGGTAGAGGCTTACAGTGGTGGCAGACAGGGCTGTGTGAGGCCTGTGCCATTGCCACAGCCTGCTGCCACCACAGGCTGGAAAAGCAGCCCCTCTGTCCTGGAAGCCCTTGGCAGAATCACTTTACCCCACTTCCCCGGGCAGTTACTTAAAAATTAGCACCCTTCTGGGGAGTGACTCGGTTTGTGGTGCTGTATCTCATCTGTCTCAGGAAAACACATGTAGAAATAGTTAATTTTCTCTGTTGTTCCCCTTTTAAAAATATGAGTGCTTTGTCATCCTTTTTTTTCTTTGCAACACCTTTGTGAGATCAGTTTGTGTTGTTGCCTTAATTTTTAAAAACTGAGGACTGAGCCATGCTGAGGTTATTTATTAATTGACCAGATTCACAGCTAAGAGCAAAACTCAGACCAAAAATTTAACTGCAAGTATCCATCACTTACGTTTGGCCTACACAGTGTAATTTAATTCTCTTATAATGAAGTTATTTCTTGTGAAAAGAGGAGGTATGATTTTATTTATTTATTTATTGGTAAATGCATGGTCATAATTATTATTACACTCCTGTTTCACTGTAAACATCTCTGCCAAGAAGTCTGCTGTGGCAGCTCTGGAATTCCTGCATGGAACAGACTTTAAAAGCTCCACCCAATGTGCAACTTGTCTCTGTAGAACAGATGGACATTAGCTGGGGTAATAAATTAGTTTAGTGAAACTGTTCATGCAGGAACTTTGGATATATGTCCTTGTTTTCATTGAAATCTTCTGAATTATGTTCAGATATTAGTGAAATAACAATACTACTAAATATAGTAATAATTCACATAATGCTAGTGCTATTACACATTTCCTTTACCTTCCTCCCACTGAAAGCTTTTGTACAACATAAATGACATATTAATACTATTTGTGGTGTTAATCTGTATAGTAGTATTATGCAGTGTAACTCAAAAAGTATTTAAGAAAAGGATGGCAGGAAAGAAATAATGAAGTGTGAGAGTGGCAAAGTAGTGGAAATTCTTTTTAACTTTTCAAATCAGAGGAAATGGGGCGGCAAGAAGATTCTACTAGTGTAGAGCAGCAGTTTCTTCAGATCTGACTGAATTGGGTTACCCACATTTTGTTTGAATATGATTAGATGTAATTCGACAGATATGTATCTGTCATCCTTCAGTTGCTGGAGAAGCTATTGCAAAGATTTTGTTTCCTTCTCTCTCCTCATCCCTTTTCCTCTTGTCCTGGTTTAACTATTAAAGGTGAACCCCAGACAACCAGAGGACAGAATTGCTCTCTGTTACCCCCCACCTCCTCCCTCCCAAGGGAAGATAAAAAGGGGAATAAGAGAGACTTCAACTTTGGAAATTGAAACCAGAAACAAGTTTACTGTAACACAAGGAAAAGGGGTAAAACGGAGGGGGGGGGCGGGGGGGGGGAAGTGAGAAAACGGAGGCAGGGGGAAAGGGGGGGGGGGGGGGAAGGGTGAGTAAATATTTATATACAAATATACAAAACCGATCTCGAGGATGGCAGGGATATGGGGAACGCAGGGCTGCTCCAGAAGAGGTCCACGGCTCCTCACAGCACCCGATGTAGTTGGATTCTGGAGCGAGCACGTGGGAAGCCAAAGGAAGCCAGCAGCACACCTGGGAGGGGAAGAGGAGTAGCAAGAAAAGGAGAGCAGCTTCTGGTTCTGGTGGCTTTTATAGATTGTGACAGGCAGTGGGTGGGAATACTGACCCCTGCCAGTCTCTCAGGGTGCTAAGGACCCCCTCTCTCTCCAATAGGTGTCCAACACAGTGCCGGGGTCTCCCAAACCATAACGTTCCACCCCTTATTCCAATCCACTTCCCGTCACAATCGTTCACCAGGTTGTGAACTGTCCGTATGTAGTATAGTCCATTGAGTCCAGGCTCTGGATTTTTTTATCCATCGGGGAGGCCTCTCAGGGCAGAGGAGATGTCACAGGGTTCTTGGGACTTCATGCTCTTATTCCGCAGGTCCTTCTTGGGCGCCACTGCATTCTCCTGGAGAGAGAAACACTGAAAACAACTTATTACTATCATGCAGTAATTAAAACTACACAACCCAAACTAAATGCTCTCAGCTATGGTACACACTGAACTTCACCATTCTCCTGCACCACCCACCAAGTATGTCCAGGACCTTGAGCAGAGACAACCCCACGGATGGGTTGGCCTCTGCCCAAAGCAGGGTACACCCAAACAGTTTTTCCCAGTAGATTCCTTTCACACACAACAGGGACTTTATCCCCATCCACTGTATGTAAAAGGTTTGAGTGGGCAGGTCCGGCTCGGTTGGCAGATCCCCTAGTATTAACTAGCCAAGTAGCTTCTGCCAAATGCTTATCCCAATTTTTAAAAGTCCCACCACCCATTGCTTTCAGAGTGGTTTTCAACAGGCCATTGTAGCGTTCAATTTTGCCAGCTGCTGGTGCATGATAAGGGATGTGGTATATCCATTCAATGCCATGCTCTTTGGCCCAGCTGTCAATTAGGTGGTTCCTGAAATGAGTTCCATTGTCCGACTCAATCCTCTCAGGGGTACCATGCCTCCATAAGACTTGTCTTTCGAGGCCCAAAATAGTGTTACGAGCAGTGGCATGAGGGACAGGATATGTTTCCAGCCATCCAGTGCTTGCTTCCACCATTGTAAACACGTATCGCTTGCCATTACGAGTCTGAGGGAGGGTGATGTAATCAACCTGCCAGGCCTCTCCATACTTGTATTTGCACCAACGTCCATTATACCACAAAGGTTTTTGCCGTCTGGCTTGTTTGACTGCTGCACATGTCACAGTCATGGATAACCTGTGTAATAGTATCTAGAGTTAGATCTAAACCTTGGTATGTTGCATCTCGTCCTTGATGCCCAGATGTGTCGTGGGCCCACCAGGCTAAGAACAGTTCACCTCTGTGCTCCCAGTCCAAATCTGTTTGGAACACTTTAGCTGCCTGGTCTGCTTGATGGTTGTGTTTCTGTTCTTCAGTGGCCCGGCTCTTTGGTACCTGGGCATCTACATGCCTGACCTTTACTGTCAGTGTCTCTAGTCGGGCTGCAATATCTTGCCACAGAGAGGCGGCCCAAATAGGCTTCCCTCTGCGCTGCCAATTGTCCCGTTTCCATCCCTTTAGCCACCCCCACAAAGCATTTGCTACCATCCAGGAATCTGTGTAGAGGTGAAGTATTGGCCACTTCTCCCGCTCTGCAATGTCTAGGGCCAGCTGGACAGCCTTTACTTCTGCAAATTGGCTCGATTCACCTTCTCCATCCTTAGCTTGTGCAACCTGTCTTGTAGGGCTCCAGACAGCAGCTTTCCACCTCTGCTTACTTCCTACAAGATGGCAGGATCCATCTGTGAAAAGAGCAAATTGCTTTTCATTATCTGAGAGCTGATTATATGGGGGAGCTTCCTCAGCACGAGTCACTATCTCATCTGGTGGCATTCCAAAATCTCTGCCCTCTGGCCAGTTTGTACTCACCTCCACCTTCATCAGGCCCACCACAGAAGGGTCATCAGAAAGACCGGGCAGGGTAGACAGCCGTTTAATGCCCTCAGTCTCTACAGCTGCTACCCCAAAGGCCCACTTCTACCCTTTCGGGTCTTCAAAGTACCCTTTCCGGAGAAAGTCTATACCAAGGATGCATGGAGCATCTGGGCCAGTTACAATCTGATGGGTCTCCCAATCATTCCCAGTCAGGCTAATGTCAGCCTCCAATACAGTCAATTCTTGAGACATTCCAGTGACTCCAGAGATGGTGATGGAGTCTGCGCCTCTGTGATTGGATGGTATCAAAGTGCACTATGCACCAGTGTCCACCAGGGCTCTATAACTCTGTGGTTCTGTTGTGCCAGGCCACCGAATCCACACTGTCCAATAAACTCGGTTATCCCTCCTCCACCTGGCTGGAGGCAGGGCCCCTCTAATGTTGAGCATGACATCCACAAGTGACACAGGAGTTTGTGTGGCGTGCTGGACTCACATTTGAGTCTGTCACCCATCTGCTTGGACCAGCGGTTGCTTCCTGGGAGACCAGAGCAGTGATCATTCTGGGACCATTAGCCCTAGAGGCACCACCCTGCAGCTGCCGTACTCTTGCACGCAGAGCAGCGGTGGGTTTGCCATCCCATTTGCTCATGTCCTCACCATGGTTGAGCAGAGTAGACCATAGAGACCTTCGTGTTGGGTTCTGCCCACCCTGAACTGGTCTCCTAGGAGGGCCCCTGTTTCTAATGGCTGATACATGGTTCCATGTATCAGGAGAGAAATACGTGGTTTTCTCCCTCTCCAGTCTGGATACCCTATTGCCTAATGTCTTCCACTCCTCAACTGTTTTTTCCACAGCTGAGACAAGGGCATTCAAGGGGTTAGAGATATTGTCTGCATACTGCCTTAGCTGGTTAGCAAATTCATCCACAGTTGGTAGTGTTTCACCGTCCCCTGCAAAAACCCTTCCTCCTAAAATGGTGGAATACATAGGAGGAGCACACTGTGCAAGCTTCTTTAACATAAGCTTACTACATGGCAGCTCATCAGGGCTTCCAGGTGTGTCCCCATTACCGTAGATGACCTCCTGGACTGCCATCTCTCTCAGATAAGCAATCCCTCTATCTACAGTGTTCCACCTACTGGGTCGACATTCAGTGTCCTCCCTATGGGGATACCGGCTTTTGACAGCCATTAACAGGCAGTGCCAGAGATTATGAGTACCGTTTTTTCTCCCAGTCATCTTATTGATGCCTGAATCTCTGGCTATCGATCTCAACTGCCGAGCTTCCCTGCCCTCCAGGTCTATCCCATCAGCTCCCAAGTCATAACACCGCAACAGCCATGAAATCAGTGACTCATCCTCCCTACGAGTATAATCCTTTCTTATGTCCCTTAACTCTTTCATGGACATAGACTTAACAATTATTTCAGGATCCGAGTCGCCTCCGCCTGACCCTGTCTGTGCCCATCGCCTGCCCCTCCCCCTGTATCCGAATTCTCATCATTAACGCGGCGGTCGGACTTCTTTAGATGTTTCCTCCGAGTTGTTACAGCGGCGACCAGGACCGAAGGCTGAGGGGGAGCGGTACCGCTCCCTACCGGACGTGCCGCCGGTGCCACAGCAGACCCGGAGGCGGCACGTTTCTGCGCGGCCGGCACAGCGCAGCTGCAGCTCGCGGCGGCAGCGGGAGGTGTCGCGGCGGCAGGGGCAGGGATCGCAAGGACAGGGATCGCGGCGGCAACGGGAGGGGTCGCGGCGGCAGGGGCAGGGGCCGCGGCGGCTCGGGTTTCCCGCGCTGCTGCCACGAGGCAGCCGCCACTCGCAGCCATTTTCCCATACCAGTTTTTAACTATAGACCACCCCGGTACACATTCAGGCACACCGATATTACCAACAGCAAGTAACAGACATTCCCGAAGCCTCCAGACTCTGGCACGGTGAAATTGCCAGAGAAAGGAGTGGAGTAATTTTCCGTGACACTAGAAAAAGGGACAGAATAATTTTGCATAACTGTAAAAATCATAGAACGGCTCCTGAACGCCTTAAACCGATCTGCAGCCCAGCTCCTCCCAGCAGCACGTAATGCTTGACCACAATGGGAAAGTAAGAAACCAGGTACGTACAACAAAAAACCGTGAACCTCCGTCACAACAAAAGCCGTGGCTATATGAAAAAACAGGTTTTTAGCAATCCACGTAAGAATCGCCATTTCAAAACAAAATTTATTTTTCCAGTTTCAATTTCCAAACTCACAATTCTTAAAAATAAAACCTAAATTTCGTGCCCCACGTTCGGCGCCATTTATTCTGTTCTGGTTTAAATATTAAAGGTGAACCCCAGACAACCAGAGGACAGAATTGCTCTCTGTTACCCCCCACCTCCTCCCTCCCAAGGGAAGATAGAAAGGGGAATAGGAGAGACTTCAACTTTGGAAATTGAAACCAGAAACAAGTTTACTGTAACACAACGAAAAGGGGTAAAACGGAGGGGGGGGAAGTGAGAAAACGGAGGCGGGGGGGGGAAAGGGTGAGTAAATATTTATATACAAATATACAAAACCGATCTCAAGGATGGCAGCGATATGGGGAACACAGGGCCGCTCCAGAAGAGGTCCACGGCTCCTCACAGCACCCGATGTAGTTGGATTCTGGAGCGAGCACGTGGGAAGCCAAAGGAAGCCAGCAGCACACCCGGGAGGGGAAGAGGAGTAGCAAGAAAAGGAGAGCAGCTTCTGGTTCTGGTGGCTTTTATAGATTGTGACAGGCAGTGGGTGGGAATACTGACCCCTGCCAGTCTCTCAGGGTGCTAAGGACCCCCTCTCTCTCCAATAGGTGTCCAACACAGTGCCGGGGTCTCCCAAACCATAACACCTCTCTAAAGTGAGACAGAGCTAGATGGGACAGGAACAGGAGGAAAAGAGGATGAAAGAGGGTCTTTTGGCTCTTGCTCTTTTTTGGTAGCTAAGTCTCTCTTGAGTAGCAGCAGAATGAGGCAGCCCTGTTTATGAAAAGTATGAGCGTGTGGAAAGGAGCAGAGGTGCCTTCACTGCATGCTCAGGGGGATTATTTGGTCTAAGTTTACAGCTGAAGAATTGTGTTTCCCTAAGAACAGCAGTGTGTTTTTTCAGCGGTTTACAGTTTTAAGAAAGGCAGTGTGACAGTATATTCAAAAAACCCTTCCTTTCCTGAGGGGTTGATTTAATCTCTGATGAAACAAATGACTGAGGAATTTCACTGAGCTACACATCCACCAATGTTGGAGAATATCAGGTGTTTGTGTAATGGTCCACTTACATTCCTATTCAATTAACATACAGTATCTTCTTTCCTATTGTTCCCTGAGTAGATGTTTTGGTGACTATTCACCTTTATTTAGTTACCAAATGCTTATTTATTTTTTTTTTTTTTTACCAATTGCTACTATTGAGAATTTTTTCAAAATACTTAATCTTACCTCAGTTTTGAAAAACATGAAAGGCACAATGATAGGGAACAAACCCCTCAGGCTGTTTTCTCCTGAGACTAGTGTTATACCCCAAATCAAGCCTAAGGCATGTACTTGAAGTTTTTGTCTTCACAATAAAATGAAAAATGGGATTGATTGTAGTGATGCTGACTTTTTTTGTTTTTTTCGCCAGGTTGCTATGTTCAGGGTTGTTCTCTCCTAAGAACACATTGTATAAATTTGTAAATGGGTCATATGTTTAAGTATCTTCCATGTTGATTTGTTTGCAGCTGTCTTTTGGCCGCTCCCAGTTGGTGCTAGAGTATATTTCACCATAATGCTGTCCTTCCCCTTTTGTGAGTTTCGTTGAACAGTTGGGCAAGCAAGATTAAGTGTGTGTTGTAGTCAGAATATTTGTAGACAGGCTTGAAGCCAGTTAACTGAAATAGTATTTTCTGCTGTTTTCTTTATCCTTTATATGTTTTTCCTCTTCGGCTCACTGCTTGTTCAGTGGCAAAAGAAGTTTCCTTAGGCTGTCCTGAATAAAATGGAAATTTAAGTAGCCATTGTTCTAGACATAAGATAATTATTTAAATTCTTAAATTATTTAAATGTTACCTTTTAAGACGGTACAGTGAAGATCAACAGCAGAATTCAGCTCTCCCTGGTGCCCATCTCTGCTAGTAGAAGTGTTAATAATAGCATGAAACTAGAGGATAGCACTTAAAGAAAACTGTTGCCCTCTTTTTCATAGTCTTTCTGTGTTGAAATTTCTTGCCAGCCTCAGTCATATCAACCTCCTCAATCCTTGTTTGATTAACAAAAATAATGATTGACTTACTGGTTTTAAATGCCTGTGCATTAATGCATTTCCAAATGAGACAAAGTAAGTATTCCTTTTCTTCTGAACTAAATTGTGTTGTTGTTTGTTTTTTTTTTCTTCTCTTCTCCAATCTTTATTCCACTTCCATCCTTCCCCTGCCTCCATTCTCCCTCTAAAAATATCTTCAGGAATGACTTGCTGATGGTGTGCCGCCAGCTGAATATGGAGGAGTCTGTCGCAGAGATCATGCACCAGCTGGGAGCAGATGAAAATGGAAAAATTTCCTTCCAGGATTTTAGTCTGTGCCGCATGGAACTGGTACGAGAAATCAGGAAGGAGGAAGTGGACCTTTCTGTGAAATCAGATGACTCTTGTAAAAAGAAAAAAATAAGGGATAGGATAGCTTCTTGGCCAACTAGCAGCAATAACAGTTTAGGTAGGTATGACTTTTAAATGTTTTATTGGTGTAATTTAAAAAAGGATAAATTCTGGGGGTTTTGTTACCAACTTTACTACCATCTGGATTTCTCCCAAAAAACTACACAAGCCTAGATTTTTTTAAAATACTTTTTTTAGCAAGAGAGCCTCTACTAGTCATCCCAATAGTCTTTCTTTTCATGTGTCCTCAATTAAGTTAGGAATATTTTTTGCATTCAGATATACTTCATACATACCTCTTCCTGAAGAGCTTGCTTATCTATGTTCTGGCTTCACATGTAACTGACCTGTTGCCAGAGTCCAGTTCTCCCTGACCCAATTATTTTAGGTATTCCATGCATGAAGGGGGTCTGTGTATTGTATTGCAATATAGCACTCTAATATGCTTAGCATCACAATGCTGGGCATCTCTGCTCTTGTCAGGAAGACATGCAGCGGTTGAAGTCAGCTCAAACCCTCTTTTAAATTCTTTTGTTAGCTTTTTTTTTTATATATAGTCTTTATGTTGGGCTGAGCCACATAAACACCTCTGTGTTGACCTGGTGAACTCAGGGAGACATTCACACTCTTAACTCGGGAGAAATACACAACCGGTTGGTTCACTAAGCTGTTAATAGTTTTTTGTGTAAAGCAAGAACCAAACTCAGGTCAGGTCTGCTTGGTGTTGAGATCAAGTCAGCTTCTTTGCAACAGCTGTGATGAGTCCCAGCCTGCTTTATTCCCTGAGCTTCATGAGTCCATTGCCTTGGGCCATCTCCTCTGAGCCTGCTTTCATGGTAGAGGTTTACTGGTCAGTCACATATGACTTTATTTTTTTAGTAGTCAGTCTCCTAGAGTGTAAAACCGAACATGTGTTGGGTTTGGGGTTTGTTTTTGTGTTTGGGATTTTTTCATTTATTTAATTGGGCAGGCAGGGGGGTGGGTTTAACGTGTTGTTCTGTCTTCTAACAGCTGTGCACATGTTTTTGTCTGGTTATCTCAGAAATTCAATGTTTCCTTTGTATCCCTGGAGAATTCCTTATCTTCTTGCTTTTTAGAGTGACTACACTTCTCACTTGCATCATCTCTCATGCTCATTGACTTTTCTTTTTCGCTTCTCAGCATGGCAGATCTGTTTCTTAGCTCTGTTTATACTCCATTTTATCTTTTACTACTTCACTGTCACATTTTGTTGTACAGGTATTTTGTTGTTAACATTTCCTCTGTTTGTCCTTCTTCCATATATATTTTTGAATTGCAAGATGATTAACTCTATAGATCCTCTGGCCATTTCTCCATCATTGTCTATACTGAATCTTTATGATCCTTGGGCTTAACTGCATTTGCAGTCCATTAATCTCTTTCAGGTGCTGTATCAGACAACAGCTGAAAACCGAGATGGTACCTATTACATATATATATATTATTATTATTATTATTTTTTAATTGGATTAGGAATGGTGTGCATTCTCACATAATTATCTTCTGCATCTGTTGGCTGTTTTTTCAATGTTGCCACTGTTTTCCTTCAAAACAGAAAACCTGTTCTGCCCTCAGACTGCTATACAAAGTTTCCTGGTTTGCTGACCACATTTCTGACAACTTGGATTTTAAAATCTTCTTTTTTAGACAGAATAGCCTAATAATTATGGTTTATAATAATCAAGGTAGAAGATACCTAAGCTTTACTGGAGAAAGATTTGCATTACAGTCTCAAAATGTATCCCAGAAAGAAATCTTATTAATTGCTGCAAAAATAGTAATAGGTGAACATTCAGATTTGTTAATGTATACAATTAAATCCCTCCTCTTTTTTTCTTATTTTCCAATTTCTGTTAGTTGTACAAGAGTAATTTAATGCATTTTTAAAGTTGGTCAGTAAATTCGTATTTCTTTTCATAATTTTTTTTCCAAAAAGTGAAGTCCAGAAGACCTTTGCATTTCCTGCCTTGGTATATTTTGCTCTGTGTTGATGAAGCCTGACTATTTTACTGCACTGTGTTTTTAAACCTATAGGGAATACATGGGGTTTGTACTTGTCCTGCCTTGACTCTCAAGGATTCTCTAAGTCTTTTCAGTAACTAGAGAATATATGGAGATGCTCCCCCATGTAAGCAAAAATAGAATGGGAAGAAATAATAATAATAATTATAATCTAAAATGCAACTGGGTTTTGTTTGTTTGTAAGAGAAAATGGTTGTGGCAGTACTGTTCAGGATGTCCTACAGACCTTTTCTTAAAGAGGCAAGGAAACACCACTGTAATCTATTTCCATGATACAAACACTGCACAGAATATGAACATAAATAGAGGTGAGGAATTATGCTTGCAGTCAGTCTTGAGTTATGATCTGCATATGCTTCCATGCCTTTCATGTCTTTGAGGGTTCATGTGGATACTCATTAGTGATGAAAGAGTTGTGTTATATTGACTGTTTGCTATTGCTCTCTAAACATTGTTTAAGATGGGAGACATCATTATGTGCAAATTCAAACATTTAAACATTGTAAAATGTTTTTTTCTATCTTCCCTTTTGGATGAATACTGTTTTTAGCAAAGGTTACTTTCAAAGATAGTTTACAGGGCCTTTTTCAAGACTGATTTCTACGTAATGTGTCAACTGCTGATAGTCCTTGAAAACTGGTATCAAGTATGCATGTGAGGTGCATAAATTACAAAATTTCAACATTCATTTGACGGTAACTGAGTATCAGGCTCCTGGTGATCTGAAGCAAAGGAGTCCAGCTTCTGTCATGGCTGTTTTTACACTGTGAAGTTATATGTAATTGTGCAGAGATTACCAGTCAGACAGCATTTTATGCAGGCTTCTCTTGTACCTGTTGACAATTTCTTAACAAAGAGTGCAAAAACATACACCTGTATCTAAATAAAATATTATCTTTGCTACCTTTAATTTTTGCATTTCATTATAAAGACAATATCGGGGAAAAAAGGTCCTAAGAAGTAATTACATCTAAGTGACTATTGAACTTTGTCTCGCCCATCAATTTTTATCACTCAGAAGATTATTAGAATAATTTTGTCCAACTTAGCCCAACAAATGTTTATACTTGTGTTTCCAGGTGGGATGCAGAAGTAAGGTAACTGGTTGACTGTTTTAGTCAAGGTACAGTACTTAATAACCAGTCATATACGTGCTCAGTAGGCCAAACCGGCATCCTTATCTACCACCTTGACAAAAATTTGATCTTTTAGTCAAATGCATGAAGAAGGATGTTTTTCAAGTTATTAGAATGACGCTTTTTGCTGCTTTGGTATCAGCAACTCAAAGCTATTATAATGTATGGTAGTTCTTACCCTACGCTATTAATGTCAATAGAAGCTTTAACAACAATTTGTGATTAATAACCAGTAATTTTTCGATACATGAAGTGGTACGTGAACTCCCGTTAACATTCCTCTGACATTGTTCATAGTAAAAACTAATAAAATAACTTTTGCAAGTGTTGCTGGAGTCTTCCAGTGACTGTAAGCTACCTGACTAATGTATCATTTCTGTAGGAAATGCAGGAAGAATGTCAGTCATTGATCAGATCTGTGGGTCCTATTTCCAGTTTTGGAGACTGAAAACCATGATGGGTACAACAGATCTGGGTGAATCATCTAGTAAGTGATGGAAAAGTGGATTCCTTGGCTAATGAGATCCTGTAATACAGCAGAATTACACCTCTAATGATTTCAGGCAGAAATGGTTGCTTTTGTCAGGTTTTCCACGTTATGTAGTTTTGTATTTCTTATATAAAAGCTAGAATTAGAATTCTTTGTATGTTGTATACATTTATCTAACTCTTCACAGGTAATCAGCAAATTGCCATTTTTTCCCATGATAAAGAGTCATGTATTTCTAGTACCCACTGTTTTTGACTTTGAACAAGAAATACAACTGTTTATTAGTAAATTCTTCCTTTAGACAGGTGAATGGTTTCCTGTCCCACTGAAAGCTGCATGTACTTACTAACTTCATATTCTAGATAAATAGTTTTGAATACTAGACTCCACTAGAAATCTTTGGCTGTAGGTTAGTAGTTAGTAGTTATTTCATAGCCAACTCCCCTGTTGTCTTTACTGAAAATAAGTCCTTTGAAAATTTGATGTGATAATTTACATTGTGGATCAAGGATGAGAACTAATGAAAGAAATGGTAGAACTTCAGCCTCAAATTAAGCTTCTGGATAAACATGAGAGGCAGGCCAGCTGGGGCTGAAAGATCACTACTTTTGCTTTACATTAATTTCATGTTTGGTCTTACTGCAAATAAATTGCTTTCAAGAAACGGATGCATTGGTGACATTTTTTTATGCTATATTTAGTTAAAAACCACAGGGCAAATATGGACCCAAAGGTGTGCTGCAGATTTTCTTGACATTTATGAGCAAAGTTGCACCTTAGATTTGACTAAAAAAAGCTGTGAATGTCTGCTACGCCAAATTGTGTATTAATTTCTGTTAACTGTGTTTCAGTTTATTAATGTAAATATTATTTTGGTATCAGTATCTTTGTGCAAAGCAGCAGAATATAGCAGGGGTTTTTTGTTGTTGGGGGTTTTTTTGTTTGTTGTTTTTTTGTTGGTGTTTGTTTATTTGTTTGTTTGTTTGTTTTTAAGAAATGTAGTCATAAGTTCTATGAGCGCCAGAAGAAACGAACCTGGATTTCCAAGGGTTTTGTTACTGACATGGCATTCGCCAGGTCCTCAAGGCAGGACTAGCACAGCTTACCCTTTTGTTGTATGCAGAATAAACTTTTTGTTTTGATTCCCTGACCTTCTTCCATGTGGGGTTTTTTTTTGTTTGGTTTGGTTTTTGTTTGGTTGGTTGGTTTTTTACCCCCTAGGGTGTCTAATCAAGGTGGAGCATTGCATCACATTGCACGATTTTTCTCAGCAGGAGCACTAACAGAGTCTGTCACTATGTGCTTTCCCTAGAACTTGCAGGAATTTAGTATATTTGAGACTTCGGCACCACTATCAACTGTATTTGAAATTACCAAACAGGGAAGGGGGAAGACAGCCTAGTGAGCAGACCATGCCTACAGGGGAAACGCAGGAAACTGGTACCAAGAGTCAATGGAATGGCTGGCTCAGATACAAGCATGTGTCTAGATCTGGAGCCTGGTCCTTGGCCTTCTTAGCACCACACAGCTCTGGAGAGCGCCACAGATCTGGCACATTCCAGAGCAATGTTTCTGCTGTCCATGCTTCTTGGTCAACTCCAGTGGCAAGACATGGAGCTATGGCTTGCCATATGGAGTGTGGAACTGGATTACAGCATCACTTTTGTCCCAGTTTGTGCTTTCTACACAAACTATGATAAGCTTAAGAAAACAAAGGGGTGCAGCTGGGATTTTCACAGAGGCGGTGCTTCATTTGGCTCTGGGATGAGCAGTGTTATACATCCCACACTCTAGATCTTTTTGTGAAACAAGGGTTGCTTCTCAGTACATTCCTACTTACCCTCTCCTGACTTATATGGTGACATGCTCTTCATCTGCCCTCTTCTAATATCACCAGCCTAATTTCTCTCATGGAGTAAGTTGCCTTAGTTAGTCAGGGTGGAATATAGCTGTGGGTTCCTTCCCTTGGAGCTTGCTATGATAGCTTCCAATCCTGATGAGACAAGGACTGAAATAACGTAACTGAACACAGTATCTTCTGTGCAGTGTTAAACCAGTTGAGGGCATGTTGGGAGGAACAAGACCTAGATAGTGATCTCACAAGTCTTTTTATTGGAGATTCCTTATTTCCCACAGCTGCTTCTCCCATAGCAAATTGTTCCCTCCAGGTTGCTGGAGGAGAGTTACAGAAAGTTCTGATGAAAACTTTCACTAGGAGTGAATACTGAATTGAGAATGCATTTTAAAATTATGCCTCTGCAGATTTCTTTTTTTGGTCCAAAAAATGAAAAAAAATGGATGTTTAACAGACAATTTTCTGTATTTAAAATAAACATTCTCACCCACCTGTGCATGCAAGGTTCAGTTATTATCATCACCCTGTTGTCATGCCATCATTCATATTGCTTTGTCATCTGATGCAAAATAATAAATAGGTTTGGAAGTGTGTTTCCTGTTCTATAGGCAAGAGTTACTCTAGCTGATTGGCTTCAGGCATGTACCAGGTGGTACCCACTTAACAGCGAAGCTGGAGCCTTTGGTCTTTGATTCCTGTATGGGAGTGAGTCCGTGACTTGCATAGAGCTTTTTGAGGTTATCTTGTTTTTTTAAGTAGGTTCCATTCCAGACATAAACAGGTCTACCAGGAGGTTTACATGAACAAAGACGCTATCCCCACTTCCTCATTGGTGTTACAGACACACATGATGTTATGTAGAAAACAGTGGAAATAGTTTCAATAAGCTCCAAATATAATTTTATAATTTTCACTTCTCTAGTCAAGTTGGCTTAGTATAAAGTTGATCTCCTTTGCAGCATAACTTCTTTTTTGTTGTTTTGATTTACTGTGCTTCATATATTGTTTGAGCAATTAGAGCTCTCTTCAACTTCTGAATTTTTATTAAACAACATTTGGCCCTTGCAATTTTTGCATCAGCTTATTCAAGTTGAATGTCCAAAGACTTACTCTTCATTCCTCTAGGTTTCTTCCCTTACCCACTATTTTTTATACCTAGGCCTAATTCTTCACGTCTTGTTCAGCTGACTATGCCCGTTGTTTGTTAATTTTCTGAGGTTTTCCCTTCATTCAGTGGTGCTCTTGCCTCCAAAACTAACTTACTGAAGTTAGTTATGAAATTACTAGTGTTATTTGCACATCTCCCTGTTGTCTTCATTCCTACTCTTTTTGATAGGTTGTCACACTTTAAGTGTTGAATGAAAGACAAGCAAAAAAACCTACCAGTCCTGTGGTAAGATACTGTTTTTGGAATACAGAAGGATTCTGTCTTCAGTCAGTCAGAATCTGAATTTTGAATATTTAACGCAATTTAAGTGGAAAAGAAAGGAGCTGTCTGTCTCACCTTCAAAAACTGCAGAGTCACGGGTTGCCTACATCTAAATCCTGTTTATTCCTATTGCGTGATCTGGTGTGTGAAATGAGGTGATAGATGGACCGTATCTCCAGGAACTGTATGCATGTAGTAAGGCATGAAGAAAAAGTGTTAAAATAATTATGCACCTTCTGATTACAAAATCATGGCAGATTGAAATAGGTTTTGAGACCAGAGGCTAACACTGAATTGAGAGGACTTTTTGCCCACTCAGCAGTAAAGTCTTCATATTCTAGAACAAAATTTCTCCCAGAAGCAGCAAGCTATACCAAATGCACATGTAAAGCACATTCTGTGTTAAATGTCAGAGTTCCTCAAATAAGTTTAAGTAACTAAATGTCCCTGATACCTCATGGAAAACAGTGATCAGTTTTTGGATCTCTGTTGTTGAGATTCTCCTCATTGAGTGAGATGTAGCTGTGTGAGACCTAGAGGTTGGTTGTGCTCATACCATCTTGCATTGTCAACCATCTTTATGTTTGCCATCCATAAGCCAGAATCATACCTAATGACCCCTTCTTTCTGATTACTACTGTAGGAGCATTAATTTTATGTTAATTACAGCAACATACCAGAGTTGTATGTTAATTCCTGACTGAACTTTCAGTTACGACCCAAATGCCAGTTTTTACAACTCCAGAGTTGCCCTGCAGAGCTGAGACTTGAAAGGTGTATGATCTAGAACGACAGCATCTTCACTAGCCGGAGTTTTGGAATCTTTCGGGAAGTGGGCAAATTTAGAGGGATTTTTTGGGTTAAGCCCAAACTAAAATACTGGAAATGCCTTTCTTTGTAACAGCCATCTGTTCTTGCATTTTTAGTATGTATATTTAAAGCTAGGAGTACAGAGTTAACTTTAAAGAAAACTTAGGTTAAAAATACAATTATAATACAGTCATAAAAACACAATCATTCTTGGATCCATCTGTGACTGACAGGTGACTTCTGAACAAGCTGAGTGTTAAGTGCTTCCAATCAGATAGCAGATGGTGCAATCTCTAAAGGTCACTTGGGTCTTCAACGAAACTACTGTTGTTAATTGAATAATGTGAAAGCTCTTTTGCAGAACATGTCATTTGAGTAACAAATGTAGTGCATGTACTCTGTTGAAATATGTGCCATATTCAGCTCTGTCAGAAGAGGAGTATCTATATGATCAGCTCTCTCCGTGGAAATGCTTGTGCAGATGGAGTTGTTTCCCGTATTCTTGTGAAGGCTGGAAGATGGCAGAACTGATTCCCTGTCTCCCCTCCAGCTCCAGAGGGTTTCCACTGCTTCAGTTGTGTGGATTTCCGATTTTTTTTGCAGTATGGTGTACTGTAGCCACAAGAGGGCAGAGATACCTAACATTGTGCACGGTCACTAGTCATGACACATGACACACAATGTAAAATATTGCTGGTAGCAGTATTTTAGTTCAGCTCTGTTGGAGTGCTTGCAGCATGTAGGAGGATTAAGTATGATGGTGCGTGCTCTTGGTGTAAAAGTAATTTAATTAATCTTTAATTGTTACCTGTATCTGTGGTAATGAATCATAGTAATTATATTAATATAAAATGTACTTTTTGTGTGTGTGTGTTTTTTTCTACTTACATGTTTAAAGACTAGCATGTTCTCAGTGCTTCCCTTGTGGCTGGTTTTCCTTTTGCACTTTTGCAATTTCAACTTCCCTGGCAAGGGGGAGATACTCTCCTAATCATTCATTATATTGGTTATTTTTTCTCCCTGGCATTGTAGTGAATAAATAATAACTGATTAGCAAGTGCTCACTTAGAATACTAATGAATTTTTGAGAGAGACAACTAGCTCATAAAAAGAAAAAGCTTTCAAACTAATAGGATGTCATTGCAGACAGTAACTTATGGTTTGATGATTGCACACTGGATTTAGGGTTTTGCTGTAGTCTGTAGCTCTGGATTCTGTTCTGACTTTTAACTTAGAATTCTGTGTGCTTGGACAAGTCAGTTAATTGTTTTTAATCTTCATTATGAAATTTTACAGTGCTGCCCAGGATTATTAAGTAATCTAGTGTGTACCATGTGGTGTTTTGCCATAGGAAATTGTTGATTCTAAAACATCACTAGATTTTAAAAGGAGTGGGACAGTTGTATTGGAAGCAGCAGCACCCAGGCATGAAATAGTTACTGATACAGTAAGATACGTTTCTTAAATTTGTGTTTGTGATTAAACCAGTCTCTTACTGTAGGGAATTGGAAGGACTATACATGGAGAAACAGCAGCCATACAGCTTCATGATACAGAAGTTTTCTCAAAAACGTTGTTTGTTACTAGCTGCATGATCATATTCTTGCATTGATTTGTAATCAAATACTTTGTGATAGATGTGTCTCTGAAACTTGAACTGAAACAATCAATCCTAAGATAGTAAGAAAGGCAATGCTAACATAAGAAGAGGTGAACACCTAAAAGATTGTATTGGTATTCAGTAACCAAGAAGAAGTGAATTATGGTCTTCCTCTTTTGTTCTTTAATCAGTGCTACTTTTCTAAGTGGCTGAGTATCTGACATGCATTCAGTGGTCCTTAGCTATTGTAAAGTACACTGTCTTTACTCTATCCTAAATAATGTATGCAAATGCTTTTATTTTTCATTCTGGATCTTGTAATTTGGTAAATTATCTATGTGTTTCAAATGTTACTAGTTTTTTTTGTTGATTTTTTTTTTTCCTGGCATTGTCTATATGTGCAAGATGGGGAGTAATGGTAGTGAAGCTGTTTGCTTTTTCACTTTCTGGAAAGACGAGTGTATTCATGTGTCAAGAGGGACCCCTGTCAGCCAGAAGAGCCAACCATGTCCTGGGGTGCATCAAGCACAGCACAGCCAGCTGGTTGAGGGAGGTGATTGTCCCACTCTGCACTGCACTGGTGTGGCCCCAGCTGGAGGACCATGTGCGGTTTTGGGCACCTCAGTATAAGAAGGACATCAGACTACAGGAATGTGTCCAGAGGAGGGCGATCAAGAAGGGGAAAGGTCTCAAGGGCAAGAAATGGGAGGAGGGGCTGAGGTTACTTGGTGTGTTCAGCTGGGAGAAGAGAAGGCTGAGGGGAGACCTCAAGGGTGGCAGCAGAGGGGGATGTACTGATCTCTGTGGTGACCAGTGATAGAACATGAGAAAATGGAATGAAGCTGTGTCAGGGGATGTTCAGATTGGACATTAGGAAAAAGTTCTGAGAGAGTGGTGGGTCACTGGAGCAGACTCTCCAGAGAAGCAGTCACAGCACCAGCAGTGTCAGAGTTCAGTGAGTGCCTGGACAATGCTCTTAGTAGTATGGTTTAGTTTTAGGAGTCCTGCGAGAAGCTGGAAGTTGGACTCAGTGATCCTTATGAGTCCTCTGTGATTCTATGTGCTCTATATATACTGACCATACTAGAATGTTCTTCCATTTCTACATTTTAGGTGCCCTATCAGGAGCCAGAGAAAGCTGGGAGTATGATTCAGGAGCAAGAGACCTTCAGAGTCCAGACCTCCAGAGTAATTTTCCCCTACAAAAGGTGTTGGAGTATGGTGGAAGCAATGTGACTCATCAGGCTGCTCTGCAAAGACTTCTAGCTCAGGCCTCAGATTTTAGCAACTCTGTCGGAGGAAGCTATTTAGAACTTGCCAACACTGTAAGTGCATTTTGCCTCTGCATTTAAGCTGTGTAGAAATTTTTTCTTGGTTTGGTTTTGTTTTGTTTTTTCAAAAGACACATTAATTCCAGCCTTAGGGCCTTTGAGCCTTCATGGCAATAGTGCCATGCTGCTGTTGCCCTTCATTTACCAGAAAACCAATGTGATTTGAGCAGTTATATACATTGTGTATAGCTGTTTTTCATCAAACGGGATAGGAGTCTGTGAAGAGTCACACTGAAGTTCTTCATTTATACAACCTAACAGAATAAGAGTTCTGCCTGAAAACTACCTAGCAATTGATTTTTTTTAAAGTATTATGTCAGATGGTACAGAACTGTTCTGCAGAAAAATTCTTCCCATGTCTGCCCACTAAATTGTTTGATATTTTTTTAAACCTTTGGAATGCTAGTACTGTGCTTTTTGTTTCTACAGACAAGAACTGTTCTTTGCAAAAAGACATATACTGCTGAAGGAGTAGGACACTATTTTTTTCTTACCCAACAGTGTATTAGGATCAAGTTTGTGTTTTTATTTTAAGCCAGGCGTGTTATGAAAGACCACCCATTTTGTAGCATGATTCTGATTTATGTTGCACGGGAGTTTAAATAGAGAAGTAAAAGATGCTAAAATGAAAGCTAAAGGTTTCTCTAATTTAGTATTGCTATTTATTGACACACTTGACTTTGGTGAAATGGACTCCTAGTTCATAGTAGCATAGGATAATTCAAACTGTAAGAGAACCTCAAGAGACTGTTTAGTCCAACATCCTGCTGACTTACTATCTAATGACACTGATTGCCGGCTACAGAGGAATATCAACTTCTTTAAGCTGTGGTATCTTAAAATAAAATTATGAAAAATATCCTGAAAGTGTTTTCAAAAGCCTTTTAAGTTCTCTTTATGTTCCTGAACATGAGCTGATATAGGACCTGAAGTTTCCATATGCTGAGTAAAAATAGATATTAAACTTATCTCGGGGAGAAAAGAGTTCAAGGAAGTTGACAGTTCCTTAAAGGAATTGTGACCTCATTTTCCCTGGGAAGCTGTCACGATCCAGTGTTCAGATACGTGGCAATTTTTTATGATCTCGCCAGGACAAAACAAAGATAATACAGTATCAGGTGCACAAACAGACACTGGTGCCGGTGTGCAGTCTTACGAGAGATGGGGCAGAGCCCCCTTGCTGTCTAACACTCCTCACTGCAGTGGGAGGCTGGGGCGGCTGGACTCCGCCTTCCCTCTCCTGCTATAAGCCACACAGCAGCCGCACCCGTTTGTCCGGCAGGACCTGTTAAAAGGTTTAAAAGTGATCCCAAATGGTGAAATTAAGACACAGACGAGGTCAGATGTCACGTGCACACTGAACTTTATTGGAGTTACACAGCAAAGTCCCTAGAGTGGATAGGAGAGAGAGGAAAACAGACAGAAAAGAAAGGAGAAAGCAGAAATATGGAGATTAGCAAGATAATAGAATAGTTACCACCACGGTCCAGCAACATTGTTGGTGGGGAAGCGCTTCGGTGGGGAAGTGCTTCACCACACCCATAGTGTCCCAGATTTTTATACAGTTCTTGCCCACTTCCCCCCTTTCTCCCTGTCGTCTGTCCTCTTGTGCCTCCGAGATTGGAGGGGGGAGCATATGGTGCCAGGACTAGGTCCTACAGATGGTTTTTGTTTGGCTAATTAATAAGATAAGCCACTGATCAACAGTAAACAGGAGGTTGAGACAACTCGGCACCACAGGATTAGTTTACTGCAGTAGACGTTCGGTCTTAGAAGGTGACTTGAGACTGGCAAATCTCAACGCCTGGTTATTGCTGGATATCCTGCTCTCAGCACCAGCTGTAGAGTTCCTTTGTCTTCAATCTCAGCATGTCCCACACCAAACTCCCCAGTTCCGCAGGGGAGTAAAACGGTTTGGTGGGTTGCTGAGACATCTCTTTAGTCCAGCAACAAGTCCTGTTTACCTCTTAGATGTCTCAAGACAAACACCAGACATCCTGAGTGCCAGAGTACACTGCTTATCTCTTGGATTGTTCGAGACAAGCACTATATATCCTGAATGTCACAGAAAGATAGTAAGGGATCAACTGCGATAAATCATAAGGTCTTTGATCTTCAAAACTAGACAGAAGCATATGGAAACTGGAAAGAGTGGAAAGCCAGCAGGCACATATGTATTATTAAGACGGTAAGATGGAGGACCTGGGAAATTATAGGCCAGTTAACAGTTTATTTGTGTGTTCCAGTAGTTTTCCAGAAATATAAGGAATTTGAAGTGACTAAGAGAGAACATGTAGATTTGTAAAAGAACAATCAAATCCATCCAATCCAGTATCTACTTTAAGAGAACAGTAGATTTGGAGATAGAAGAGAAATGGTAGATGTTGTTTCTCCAGTAAGACATCTGACTCTACCTTAAGTAACATCATCAGGGCATAAAACACCATCTAAGTGTAGCTACTAATAGGTGGATATTGAATTGATTTACAAATTGTGAGGCACTGTTTTATTGAAAGTTTCCTGAGCTCCATTCTATCCTGTGTCCTCTATCCTGTGCCAAACTCAAGTCAAAATACACTGGTAAAGCAAGTACTTCTCCACACTGAAAACTGCTGTGACAATAATTCATTGAAAAGGTACAAGGCTAGGCCTAAGGAGCATAGTGAGTGAATCAACATACAAAGTTCAGTTATGTGTGTTCCATAGCCTTGCTTGCCTTGCTTAAATATTACCATTTTGGAAAGCCATGTTTCACATTTGATTATTTTAAAGGATGTGGAATGTACTGCAGTGGAAGTTAAAGTAGAGCTTCTTAAGACCAATATAGCTGTGCAAAAGGAGTGGCTTTCATACTTTTGTTTCTGGAGTAGGAACTGTGAGTTGCTGTGTCCTTTTTGGATCTGGCATTGATCCAAGTTGGGTATGTACTAATACATCCTCTGT
Organism: Hemiprocne comata; assembly: GCA_020745705.1. Classification (NCBI taxonomy): domain Eukaryota; kingdom Metazoa; phylum Chordata; class Aves; order Apodiformes; family Apodidae; genus Hemiprocne; species Hemiprocne comata. Next base: position 45,450,799 of record CM036616.1, read on the forward strand.
CTATGCTCCTGGCTGATGATGGTTCAGAAATGGTGGGCTTTGGTAACCTGTTGTATGTTTGCAAAGACTAAGACAGAGGTGTACAGTGTTATTGAAGAATGTTCAAGGTGAAGGCTACTGTAGAAATCTTAGAAAGAAAAAAAGTGCTGAAGACTTGAGAAATAAAGGTCCCAATATATTATGGTTTTCTCTTTTATTTCCATCTTTAAATTCCTTCTGTGCTTACGAAAGGTGCCTGATCTTTGTTTTAACAAGCATCTGTTATATTTCTGCTTTTAAGTATTCTTTCTATGTTCTTTCAAACCACAGCAGAATCAGCAGTCCCTTGTTTGTATGTAGATGAACACAATAACGTTTCTGTTTGACTCCTACTGAGTATTGATGGCATGGGTCTTATATAAATTTTTGCTTTGGCTTCATTAAAATGGAGAGAGAAAGGAATGGGAGAAAATGGAGAGAATTACTTACTTTGCTTTTTCACTTTTTTTAATACTGAGGTGCATTCTTACTGCAGTCTGAATTTAGACTTTTTAAGGAAATAAACATGAACTGTTTCTGGCAGCTTCTCCCAAATGCATCTACACAGGCCATATGGACACACTCTTGAAAGCCATGTTTTTGACATTTCTTTGTAGATGTTTAGACTCAGAGATCTAACAAACTGTAACTATTGTACTGGTGAACATAAATCAGTTAGGTGCTTTCTACTTAGAAGTCGGGTGATTGTTTTTCTCTCAGCACTTTGAAGTATTTTTCTCTATTGGAATGTCAATTCTTGTTACTAATTTCCTGTTTTTCTTTCTGCCAACCTTCTGATTTTAAACTGTGCAGCAAGGCTAAAGACAACCCCGTGGTGACTGTGTACTTCTACAGCATAAATTATACTGCTCAGTCAATACAGAGCATCTCCACACTGCCCTTAAGATGTAGGCTTTCCATTTGCAACAGCTAAATGAACATCAGCCAGCTTAGTTTTTATAAAGTGAGTATTTTCAATGTGTTTTTTAAATCCTGTGAACATACAGTTCTACAGAGCTTTATATAAACATACTACCTGCTCTGAAGCATTATTCCTATTCCTTCACAGGAGTGATGCAATTTAAAATAAAAAACAACTGTTTGAAATTTAAACATTAATACTCAGTGCATAAGTTTTTATCTGTTCTTTCATGTAATTTTGCTATGTTTTGGTTTATTAACACATGTTCAGATTTAGCTGTTGTTTTATCGGAATAATTTATTCTGTAGCCCTCGTAGGGAGTGTAATTCAGAGTTTTTCAGATTCATATTTTTACATCTAAATACTAACAACATGTTTCTCTTTTTAGTTGTTCACCTTGGTACCAGTATTTATGACTAACATATTAAGCTTCAACATGACCTGTCACCACTTACTGATGATGTACCTGTTCATGCCAGTAGGTTAAATGCTACACCAAACATCTCCGATGGGAACCCTTGTTTGTTTTCCAACTGTAATAATTTGAGAGCTTGGTTTGTATTGCATTGGGGTGTCAATAATTTAATTATTCTACACACATGGAAAATAATTTAAAGGATTTCTTTTTGAGTGTGCATGTCTGAGAGTTGTTTTTGATTTGTACTTGAATCTTCGAAATTGGACAAGGATTACTAAGGTGGATAACTGTAGTGAAACAGCCAACTCATTTAGTTTCACATCTGTTCACTTCCTAGGCAGCCATGCACTCGGGAGGGATAGCACTCTGTTGTAGGTACTGAAGTATTGCTGTTCTCTGAAAACATTGCAGCATCTCAGTATGACATACATATTTCACATTAAAATTCCAGTGAAGTTTAATAAGCTGAAGCAGTAAGACTTGGATATGTTTAGTTCCCTTTTCATATTCTCCTTGCATGTAATTAAAATAGACTAGATTAACTTGCAATTTTTTAAAATTTTTTTAGTGGAATGTGTGCATATAAATGCTAACACATGCCTCTGTGCCTACTGTTTCTGTTTTCCTAGTTCAGTGTTGTCACAAGTAGCTACATTTACATAGGTAAAAGCAATTGGGATTACTTCATTTGCCACCGTGTTACGATCTCATAGCTCTGTTCTTATAGGTGTAAATAACTTAATTTACTGAGAAAGTATCTGCACAAAGATCTTACGTTTTTAAAATGTGACCCCAAGTACGTTGATACTTGTGGGGGGTTTTTTAACTATCCAGTCCCTGGACAGGTGTGATCCAGGATCCTTTAATTTCTGATATTTCCTTCCAAAGACACTCCAGCTATATTGGAAGCTCTTCGACTTCACCTTCCTTGCCAGAGCTCTTTCGGTTGAAAACATTTAGAAAGGTTTGATGAGGGTTTGTTTGACTTGCAGAGGGAAAGAGTGCAGCTCTGTTTTTGACGGTAGATTATGGTGGTGGGATTTCTTAATGACCACTTGCTTTTAGAAGACTGTGTTGCTATTTCATCCTCAAAGCAGCCGTGCAAGTGCCACAGATGTGATTGTTCTTACTGACTCAGAGGGAAGGGCATATTTACAGTCTTCCCAGCATCATTTCCTGCAGCATCTCGTTGTTATGGCCAGCAACTAAGGAGGCATAATCCTGCTTTGTCTTCTGCAGGGCCATCAATGCAAAATGAATGTGTCCATTGGTAAGAGAGCATTGGTGCAGGTAGCTCCACCTGCCAAATCTGCACATACTTTTTGTCTTTAGAGGAGCTGATTTTTTATGCCTCCATCAAGATAAAATAGAAAGCTAATGTAACAAGAGTCTTAATGCATCTTCTTGTAACTACTTTGGTATATGCTTTTCTTTAGCTATTGCTGTCTCATGTGCCTCACTTGCAGGTACTAAAGACATTGGGAAGGGACTATTTTGATCATGAATCTGTGTGACGGTATGTTTTCTGTACAGCAGAATTAAGGTGGCTAAACAGAATTTAGTTCTGACTGTGGAGTCTCTGTGCCAAATGCAGATATCATCTCTGTTGGGTACACAACCCAGAAGTTTATGAAATACAAAGGCATACTGGAAATACTCATAGCAAAGGAATATGCAGTCGTGTTAGCATAGTTTCTCAGCATCATCACTAGCAGATGAGAACTTAACGTCTTTGTCTTAGGAAGTGTCATATTCTCTGAAAATAGGTATTCTTACTGTGGTACGTTTTCATTAGTCAGACTCAGTGACTCAGTACTCTTGCATTGGTAATTTTTCCTCCTTAAGAGCATTCAAGCTGCAAGTTATGACAGACACAACTAGTATTTTGAGAAAGCTGTTCTTTTTAGTTGACATAGTTTCAACTCAGTGATAATATTCCAAAAGTCACTACTGCATTTTTCAGGGACAGGTAGCTTTTCCTTTCCCATCTAGATTATCTGCTTCATAATCAGGCAAACCTAACTTGCTGGGGTCTATTTCTATTAATAGGTTTGGGGTATAAAATAACACAATATTATAATTCTGTTTACATTTATGTCAGACTGTAATGCAGCTGGTTCTGGATAACTGCTTGAAACAGCTCTAATGGGCTGTTTCACCCTGAGTCACAATAACCATTTGTATGCTCTGAGATGCATGTAAATGTAAATTAAGTAATCTGCATGTAAATACTGTACTGCTGTCATGTTATTCAGCATATAATGATTTCTTGCAATGCCTTAATTTTATAAAATATACTTAATACTTTAGCAAGAGAATATTACAGAGATGCTTGGTATTTGGCATATATTAACATATCACATCCTGTGATTAAATTCAAAATGCTGAATTTATTCTCTTTGTCCAGCCCTTTCTCCATCACTTCAGACCATTTGACAATACATTAATTATTCTGTTATTTCATGCCTTACATCCCAGTTTGGCTGTAAGACAACCAGCTGATATTTCTAGTGTCCTTTGCTGTGTGACTAGCAGGGTATGTGGCTATGTAACCAACAGTCTTTCCTTACAAAGACTGATATGATCAGATTATCTGCTGATAGCAGATGTCTCCTTTCCATCTTCTATCTGTAAGTTTTTATTTGGCTCGAGTCACTGTAATGTTAGAGTGTTTAGAGAGTAAAAATTATACTGCTTAGAAAGCCCTTACCACTCACCCTCCCCAAAAGCTGTAAACCTCATATATGTACTTTAATTTTTTAAGCTTCATTTGTGGGTCATATTAACAAAGCCAGTAAATGTGCATTTTAAAATTTGCTTCTTAAAAACAGGAAGGATTGTTGGTTGCCAAAGAAAGCAAAAATACTTTTGTAGGGTATGGGGAAAAGAAGAGCTTAATAGAGATTTGTGGTGGTCTAGGTATACTCTTACATCTATCCTAAATATGAACCATTTTGTCTATTGTTTAATTTGTAGGCATCAGCTGTAAATTAAATGTGAGTTTTATTGAAATCACACAGGCATTTATTTTGGAAAATGATCTTTTCAGGGAAAGTATCAAGGATATCTGAAGAAAGAACTGCATTGTGAAAGGTAATTTCATAGTTGGTTTTTTTAGGCTACTTTTATTCAGTGTCCCTGTTAATGACAACCTTTAAAGTGACTCTTTTAATTTCTGAAGCTTTTATGGTTTCATGACTCAGTAATATTGGTATGTCCTTTTCCGGTGAAGTCTTGCCCTTTTTGTTCTCTCTCCTTTCTCCAAATCTTATCTGGTTTTGAATTAGACTTCTTTATTCCTTGGTTTTGGAAACTCTGCTCCTTCAGCTTCCCCACATCTTGCCTTATAGACAGGGAAATTTGGCCTCAAAGCATCAGGTATCCTATGCTATCAAGTTGCATCTTTTTGGATGGGAGACAGTAATGCCTTTGTAGTCCCTCTTCATGGAGCTTGTGTGGATAAGAAACACTTAGATTCTGGGCATTTCAAGGAATTTATTCAGTGCTGTAGCCATTTCTAGGCTATGTTGTTGTTTTTGCACAGATTGATTTTTTCCCAAGTTATTTTGCTGGGGAGTCTGTTCTGTAGTCAGGAACCACTGCATATTGTTACAGAAAATCGCGGGAGTCGGGTCTTTTCCTCTCCTCCACTTGCAGCCATTTTGTTTTCCGTGTCCTGTATGCAACTTGCGTTGCAATTTCTTTTTCATGCCATTAAAACCTATTACTGTAAAAATGTAGCCTAATGATTCCTTCAGCTGGAACTTCACTAAGTAGGAAGGCTTGAAGTTGAGGGAAATTGTAGTGGTGTGGACAGGAGCACCTGCTCTTTGTAAAAGGTTTGTGCCCAAGGTAACCTTGCCTTTTGTGCCTTTACTTCCAAACTAGGCTTCATTTCGATTCTACCAGGCTAAAAATAGAATCTGAGACTTCCATTAAAGCAAGAACTGATTATAGGAATATAGATTCAGGAGGCTTGGCATGTCTGAAATCAGATACAATGGCAGTTTTGTCTGACAGACATTTTTTATGTTTAGGGATATGGGAAGCTCTGTGCTGTTTGTCTTTGATTTCAAGCCAGCATTATAATGGAGTTTGTTTTTCTGAAGTAGGCATAAGGTGTAACAAGATTATTCATTGTTTTTATACAGTCCTGGCTTCCACAGCCCTCTAATAGTGCTCAGTTACTAATTTTTTCTCTTGTAAGTTAAAAAGGACATTATGGATTTGGTCTGCCAGGACTCATCTATTTTATATGAAATGTAGTTTTTCTGTCTTTTGAACTTATTGGACCATAACAGACTAGAGGTGAGCAAAAGGCAGATAACAAACTTTCTTGAAAATTCCCTTCAGTACCATATATGCTGAAGTTTGGGGTTTTTTTGAATTCTGTTACTGTTTCCAACTACTGACAATGTGATGGGCATCAGCTCAGGGCACATTGTTCAGTCAGTCTTTTAATAGATCCTTTTGACTGAGGTTTTTAGTTGGATATTTTATGTGACAGTTGAATAATATCTTTTACAAGCGTATAACAAAGGTGAAGTGCACAGAATGATGGCGTTTGACCCAGCAATGCCCTTGTAATTGGATGATGGGGACTGGCGTGTGGCAATTGGGTACTATAGTAAAGGGGTTCTTAACAAGTGTGTGTAAGTAGATGTTTTGAAGGTGTACAGCTGAAGTTTCAGACCTTTTGCTTTAATTGAGTGGCTGGGAATTTGTCTCTTCCCCTCCACCTCATTGCTTAGAAACTGTCTTTATGCATTCCATTTTGTTTGCTTTGCTTAAAGGAGTGCTGGCTCCAGAAAAAGTGTTTCAGATCTGTTTAGTTTTCCAAACTTCTGCTTCTTTTTTCCCCAGTTGTCTGAAATGAAGAGCAGTTCTCCTGGTATGTTGGGCCAGCACCACTGCGCACAGCTATACAGAGTATAGTATTAATATGATTACCTCACTTGGCAGTGGTAAGCTGAGCCTGAGGCCCAGGATTAGTCTGTTGAAGCAACATTAACCTCCTAGATTCTAATGTGTCAGAAAGATTACCATGGAGCTCGTGACACAGGCTATTCTGTCTTACCAGCTTTTTCTGCCTCTTCTCTGAGTGTGAACTGTTGACCTGACATAGTTGCAGTTGCCAATGCTGACCTTCTGTGAATCCTCATGTCTTAAAAAGATGAGAAGACTTATTCCCCCTCCCCTTCTGCACGCATACTAAACCTTTATGTTTTGGTTTCATCCTATATAGAAATTTTGATAATAAAGTGAAAATTGTAACCTCAGTGCACAGTTGAAAATGGGTGACTCAAGTGCTTTTGCAGTTTAGTGCTTGTTGAGCTATAATGGAGTAATAAACCGTTTTCCTGCCAGCCAAGCGAGATGAGGCAGGGTTTCTATAGAAGCATGTCAGTGCCATGGTTAAATTCGTCAAGATGCTCCTGCTCTCTGGAAGTATTCCCTGTCTGGGAATTTACCTGAGGCAGTGCAGGACTCTGCCACTGTTCAACCTCCCTGCTTTTCTTTATGTTCTGGTTTTTTTTAAACTAATATATGGTGGTCAGCACAGCTGTTTTGGGGAAATATTTTGGTGCCAATGCAGTGAAAATTGGAGGTGAGTACTTCCGCACAGGCGCTCCCTTGTGCTTATTGTTTCTACTTCTAGTCAAGAACTGTTTCAGCATGATTGCTTCATTTTGGGCCAGAAAACCACATTACCACTTCTCAGCTGGGAGACAGATGATGGTAAGTTTCAGGAAGGACAGTGTCTGTTCTATGAAGGGTTCATAAGAAATAAGAACCCCACTGATGTACCCAAGTGGGGTTTGTGCCTTTAAGCTGAGTAGCCATCTCTAATTTCCTTCACTGAGTTTTTTATTACTTCACCTACTTGAAGCTAGAATTTTAAGGAAATTACTGGAGAAAATGGCATTGAATCTTTCTACCCTATGAATTTTTCAAGAGATTATAAGTGCATATTATTGGTTTAATCTAATTTTTACATGAATATTGATTGTCTAGTATGCATTATAGAAAAGGAAGGAAAAGTCTTTGTTTCTGTAGCACCTACAGAGGTGCCAGGTGTTTCTTAATAATGATGAAACATTTATTTGCTTTGGTTTAGTTGGTTGATAGACCCTTATCTGAGAGTAAACACTAGAAATATTTAGCAAGTAATTTCTAAACTTAATGAAGTAAGGGACTATCAGGAAAGTCAGAGATATTGAAAAATGCTGAAACAGGGTTAAATGCTGTCCCTCCCACTGTGAAATGAAACCGATTGTTAGGAAGGCTGAAGTAGAAATGAGTGAGATTACAATGAGAAGCTTAAATGTAGGAAGATGTGTAGGAAAAAAATCACTGGAAATATTTAAAAGGTACATGGCAAAGCAGTAAAAAAGGCAAAAAACTGAATTTTATAGACCAAAGTTAGGGGGGACATTGAATAGAGAAGTTATGTTTAGCAGTCCAGGGAGAGAAAACAAAAACAAAACCCACAGACCTTTAGAAAAATAAAGACTTGATCTCTAGACTAACTTGCTGATCTTCCTGAGCAGCCACTAAACTATGCAGCCAAGGAAGATGGCAAGTAAAATAAACTTCAGATGAGGGCTGTAAGAATTGAATTATAATAATCTTAGATTTTTTGATAGTAAAACAAACCTGGTTCAAAACTAGGGGGTTCAATTCACCAGAGGTTATATATATATAATTTCAGGTTGTATCATGGTTGAAGTAATTTTTGTTATAATTTCTACTGGAATGAAAGCTCTCCAAACCCCTTAAGTGCTCAGTGAAGTTGATGCTATTGTTAAATAAAAGCTTATGCCAGTCAAGAAGTCTTGTAGAGCTTCAAGTAGGAGTCTGTCAGACACTTGCCTGCGTTTGCTAGAATTTGTCTGATTGAAATGTTTCAGGTGGAACATTACAGTGAATCTAAACTTTCAGATACTTGCATATGCATGCATATGTATGTACATTTATATAGGTAAGTGTGTGTACACACATGTATACAGTGAATGTATATATATGTGTATACTTGTTTGTGTGAATATGTAGAATATATATAAAAACATCACATGAACTACATACTACATATGTACAAATATGTATATATACGTGTGAGTGTATATAAATACATGTAGTCAGAAAGTGTTCATCTGTTAAACAGAAGAGATCTTGGCCACAGATGGCAAAGTGGGATGCTTGGCTAGGTGGAGGTGAAGTGTCCAAATAAAGTTCTGATGTAAACTTGGGGCCAGGATCCCACCTCTTTTTTGGGTGCAGTGGGGACTGGAACTGGAAGTGAGAGTGTATGAAGGACAAGATAGAAAACCAAGGGAGTTTACAGGTAAGGAGAGAATGTAAGTGAGGAAATCTCACCTTCAGGGACTGGGAAAAACAGAAGAGACTTAGCAGGCAAATCTTTCTTAAGCAAGCGAGAATTTTTTAAAGAGATTCACAACTGATAAACTTCATGGAATACAAGTTCTGATAAAGTAGAGAAGTAGGTATCTTAAAGGTAGGACTAATCAACAAGCATTTTACTAAGAGTGTTCACATTTTTAGTGCAGTAAGTATGAAAACCACAGGCCATGTCTAGAGAAGTTAAATCACAATGGCTACCAAGACTGTAGAGGCTGGAAGTGAAATGAGTCAGTTTGCCTTGTGGTTAATAACCAGGGGAATGCATGGCTGCACTAAGGGAATACTGGACAACAAAGGGAGGCTACACACAAGTATGATGGCATGAACTGTAGTTTATAGAATGGCATTGTTTGTGTTTTTAAGCAAGGAGCAAATGAACAGTGATGATGTTTAGGTGGCTGCAACATGAAAGGAGCATAGAAATTGCTACTGTCTCTCCCTATTGTCCTCACAGACCAGTCTCTAATGTGAATAGCAGGCACACATTGTCTGCCTTCTCCTTTTTCTGTCTGGACGTGATGCTAAGGCTCTGCAGGGTCAGAGGGGATAAAAATGAATGTGATGGCTTTGGATGAAATGACAGAAAATGAGAGGAGCTGTTTGACAGGTCAGTGAGTGGCTTCATGATGTGATATACTGGGGGATGGAAAAGGGGTCAAATGTGAACTCCCAAGGAGACTGGTCAGGTCAAGGACATGACTTTTTAAGTGGATTAAGTATTTGAGGAAGGGTGAACAGGTGAGAGTAGCTGATTGAAGTGCTATTTGGAAATTACATTATTCTAGACATGTTATCTGTTTTAGGCTAATCGAGATGATGTGATTGAAGGCAAAAAGTTTGCTTGTGTTCTCTTCAGAAAGAGTGCTTCATTCTTCAGTATAAGGTTACTTGCAATTGTTTCAAATTAGTTAGATTTCTTTTCTCTCCACCTAGGTGCATAACCTTTGCTAGCATTAATGAGAACAGTTTGCATCAAGAAGAATCTGCTACCCCTTTCAGCCTCTCCCTTTTAAATCACAGTGCATTAGTGCTATTGAATAAAGAATTTTCGGGAAACATTATCCAACTATTGTATTGAATTTCCGCTTCCAAGTTTAACCTTCGTGCTAACCTTCTGAGTGCTACTATTTTGTGTGTGGAAATTTAGACTTTGGCACTACACCTTTGTATTTTGTGCCAGAGTGAGAACAAAACCAAATTGTGTGTAGTACATTTGCAATATTTGAAGATGTAATTTATTGATGTGTGGGATTGTGCAGGGTGTTGCTCTAACTGCAGAGATAATACTGAAAGAAACAAACACGAACTAAATGCCCAGTGGCATTTCAATTACAGAGCTAATTAAACAGAACCAACTAAGAAGGCCTTATTTCATACATCCTAGAATTGTAATCAGCTAATTGTGCATATTGTATGCTGAGTGAAACTACTTCTCAGAAAGTGGTACACACTTACGTGATACATAGATATTTAATAGATAATTGCTTGTATGCTGCAGTTTTCACTCTGCAGCTGTCAAAACAAGGAACATTCCCGTGTTGCACTTGTCACACCTTCTCCAATAACTGTTAAGAAATAGAGGATTGTAATTACTGAGACATGTTGTTGGGGAGAAGCTTTGTAAAATAACTTCAGTGCTATTTTTTTCCATATTCTATGGCAGTTTTGAAAGAGAAGGTGAGAAAGGCAAGAAAGTTGTATCTTGTCCAAAAAGAATCCTTTTATACCAAGTGATAGACTAAATCTTATTTTTTTTCAGATACTAACAAAGGGTGGACTCCTTCATGAATTTTAGGAACATGTAAATTACTTTTTTACTACAGTTTGATAAGAGCAAACAAGTGAAGTAGAGTGGCCATAGGATCAACAATCAGCAAACTGGCCATGCTAATGGTTACTGGATTTTTCTGACGTTATCTTGGGAAGAATCTGTCAGTGCAACTGCACTAACCTACAAGCAGTATGCATGATGAGTACTTTAGACGTACATAAAGCTGTAGTTGATCAGAATCCACTGTGATGTAGTGGAAGCCCAGGCCAGTGTTTCTGTCCTGACAGAACATGTTTGGTGGATGTTGTTTCTGAAAGCCTCGGTGACAGTCATGTTCATCCATGAAGTACACACTGAGGCACCCACTGATACCATGTCCTCTTGGGCTGCAAAATGTACATCTGTAGGTTACGAGATTCCTCTTCTCATTTCCATCCTGACCCCCTCCCTAACTGTGGAGGCTTAGCAAGAAGAAAGGCAGAAGCTTGATGGCAAGGGAGCGTTGCTATCCTAGGGGATGAACTGAGTCAGGGAGAGAGTAAATAGTCAGCTGCCAAACAGACACAGAGAGGGACTGAGTCCAGCAGGCATCTCTCGCTCACTGGATCGCAGGGTGCTCTGATCTTTTCCTGGCAATGAAAAATTGGCATACTTGAGATTTTCCCATTTTCTGTGAAGCCTGCCTTTGGCACAAGCCAGTGGGAAAGTATACTTCAGCTTCAACAAAGTTCTTAGTACTCTGCTACCACATTAGATCACTTACATATATTTGAAAATGGTGAAACTGCTGGGAGGCAATTGGTTAGGTCTATCTGGGAATTTAAATTTGTGATGCAGTGTTTTCATTCAGTTAGTAAATTAACTCAGAGAAATGCTGGTTAATTTCACATACAAACAAGTTCTACATCTTCAGGTATTCAGAATATGTTATTGATGCTACTTGAGTATTTAAAAACTGGGATAGAATAATAACTATTTTAGAAGAATGATTACATTTAGTCTTAGCTAGCTCTCCACAAAAAAGAAATGCCTGCCAAGTCTGTAAGGGCACTGAAGCAAACAGTGCCAGTAGTTACGTGTTAGTTAAAAGTAACAGTTGATGCTTTCCAACTGAGACACGTAATGCTGTACCACTCAGTGCAAGCATACTGAGATAGCAATGGGAATCAGCTTGGGTTAAAATAAAATAATTTTTTATCAGAGGTTGGTTTAGATGTTTCATTAATTTGCATGTGAGTTACAAGTAATTTTAAAATTTTAAATAAACTTTGTTCTAAAAGTATCTGTATATATGTCCCCTGTTCTTGTGTGTATATGAAACTGTGAATTCTGCTGTTGCTTTTCAGTCAGTATCTCTGTCTTTTTCCACCATGTTACTGGAAAGGGGGGAAAAAAAAAAATCCTGAGCAGTGTATGGGTACAGTATGAAGCAGGTCTAGTTCAGATCCTCAAGCGTCCTGCACCATTATGCTTGGCATGCATCTGTAGTGCCAAGTCCTGTGGTCTGTCTGATGGCTACTCTGCCAGGAATGGACAACAATGGTGAGTAAGGAAAGCAAATAAAAGCATTTAATTTCTGAATGCCTGTTTATAATCAGCTGAAAAGTATTTGGCTGTGTAGGGATGTAGTATAGGAAATGCAGTGTATTGAAGCCATAATTAGTATGGCTTTTCCTTTAGAAAATAAAAACCTTTATTCTTAAGTAATTGTGAGACTCATCCCCGTGTTGATGAACCTGTGATGCATGTGACAGAATTGGACACAGATCAAATCAGAGCAGATTCTAAGCAGATTATAAGATGCAATTTACAAGTTGATAGGCGTAGTGATACAAAATACAAAAAATTTGTCACCCTTCCATTCATGAAGGCATAACTTGGAAAAGATAAAACATTTTAAAATATATTGTGTTAGCTGAAGGAATTTTTGAATCGCCGTTTTTTCCCCTTGTAGGAGAAATGAGGTAAATCGTTATACAGTTCCTTTTTTCCTGGGTATAAAACGCTGTTAGTCACATTTTGGTGCTCAGCAAATCAGTGTACAGAACTGCTGTGGATATGCTGTTCCATAGTGCAGAATCTAGCCTGGGGGACTCCGCATCTTCCGTGCTTCCCAGGCACTGGAGGGGGCGGGTACAGGTCGCCAGCTGTGGTGGCTGCGGTGGCTGCGACAGCCGCGATCCGCCAGCAGAGCGCAGTGCAGCCCGGTGCCGGGGCGTGCGAGGCCGTGAAGGGGAGCGAACGTGTGTCGGAAACAAAGCAGATGAATAAAGAGGAATATACGGAGAAGCACTAAACGTAGAGACAGAGCTGAATGTAAAGGTGAGATAGGAAGGATGCCCTCAAGAAGGAAAATACTGAAGAATGGAGGCAATGCGAGGTGGCCGTTAAAAGAGGAAGGGAAACGCAAAAATCCAGACTTCTGGGAAAGCAAACTGGAGGATGGGAAAAGCAGAAAAGAGGAGGGAAATAAACCTGGAGGAGGAAAGGAAAAATCCTTGTGAAGAGGTTGTGGTATTGCCCTTACCCTTGAGCCAGAGGAAGAGTTGCAGTTCTGATGCTGGGCACAGAATAAGGACAGGGACCCAGAAAGTGCTGCTGCCTTTTAGTATCACAGAGTAATATATATGTGTTTATCTTGGTTCTTGTTCTTAGTGCACTTAATATCATTTGGATGAATTATCCCTATTTCTGCACACTGATGTTAATCTGTGACTAATAGAGGAGAAAAAAAAAGCATCACGACGATTTTAAAAATGTTTCTCTTGGAGAGCATTGTTTCCCGTGTAAATGTTCTTGCTAGGGTACAAGCATTGTGCCACAGCTTGTATAGCATTTATTCCTGTTTCTTGTGGGTTTTCTCTGAACTCATTTGACACTTTAATAATACATTGTATTAAGATGATCAGGTAAATTTCAGCTGCATAGTGTGGTATTTCCTACTCCAAAACTATGTCATAATCCAGCATCACGAAGTGTGTGGGGCTATCAGTATGTTTTAGGGCATGAAGGGAAGGGGAAAGGAGGTTGTCAGTTCTTGTAGTGGGTGCAGCATGTCCACAAATCCAGCTTGTTAAGGATTTTTCTAGATTATTAGTTGAATGTTGAAAGCAACTGGTTTTTTCTCCTCTTCTTGCAGTAGCATTTCTCCTAAGTCTTTGTAAAATGTCAGTGTGTTACATAATATCTGCAGCTTTCTAATGGTGCTTTTGGGCTTAGTGTGACCTTTTGAAATCATTACAGTCCCCACCCCCTACGGCCCCCCAACTTTCCTTATTTAATTGCACACGGGAATAGGGAAATACGAACCCAATTTATTGTTATCCAGGTGGCATTTCCTGTTACTTAGCTTTATAGTTTTATGTATAGTAATTACCATGCAGAAAGCTGGAAAGATGCCTGTAATTCCAAAATGAGCTCTCTGTAGCTCTCTCCCTCCCACTTGCACTCTCCTTTTAGTACCGCCCCTTCCACGCACCCTTTAGCCAGCAGCAAGACAGCTGTGTTTGATCATAAACCACTTAAACTCCAGGCTCACTGGCAGGGGAAACTTTAGCGTGAAGTGCAGCGTTGGTTCATCTCAGGGAGCAGAGCTTTCTTCTGTTTTCCCTTCTCCCTCCCTGAACACTGGAGACTGTAGCAGCACTCTCCTTTTAATTTCTCTGCAAAGTTGCGTGAAGCTCATTAAATCTTCCTGAGTACATTAAGTGGCATTGGGAGATGCCCTTAAATAGAGTTGTGGAAAAGAGCAGCATAAAACAGATAGCAGAGATGAAGCATGCCTTGTGGATGGACTAAGCCCTGGGATCCTTGCAAGCACTTCCTTCCCTACATTCTCTGAGCACGCCACAGTATTATGAAGTCTCTTGCAGCAATGGATTCTCTGTGAAGTCAAAACCAGTTCGGCTCTTTTAGAAGATCTTGCGTCATTAATTTAAACTATCAATGTGGAGCAAAAATGGCTGTCTAAAGCAAAATGCATAATACGGGAAAAATTTGCAGAAGAAAGTATTGAATCAGTTGAACAAAGCTCTGAAGCATTAAAATCTGAAAAAAATTATCAAGCCCTGAGAAGTCTAATAATGAATTCTGGAGTTGCTATGAAATATGGAGATGACTCCCCTGCAGAGCTGAGTGAGGTAAGCTGTTCCAGTGCCATTCTTTATGCTTTGAAAAGAAACGCACCCCTTTTGGGCTTTCAGTCTGCAAGCAAAGCAATTAAAAATTAATAGAATGTGTATCTTGCTATAGCTTACTGTGCCAGTCAGGAAATGACCTGAGCTTCTTTGCTGTTTTACTCTGAATAAGTGGGGAAAAGCAAATTATTGTAACTATGTCGAGACATTTTTCCTGCTATCCGGTAGCAGAGATTGCCTTGCCTCCCAAGAGCTGTGTTTATACCCAATATTCATCTTTGCAGTAGGTGAAATACGGAGATTTCAGCTGACATTAAGCAAATGGTGGCTAATTTAGGAGGGAAATGGGGTGAGTGGAAGATGACTAATATTTATTGGTAAGACAACAACATTGGCAGAAGTTGTGTTTGCTTGTATTTAGCCAAGGTGATGTTGTTTCTTTAGGTTAGATGAATTAGGTTACCTTCCTTCCTTGCCTAAAAGAGAACAAACCATGGGAAACTTTCTGCATTAGCACTGGAAACTATAGTAAGCTCTTATTTCTTATAGCTGCAGGTATGTCTGTTTTTTGTATAATATGATTGTGTGTGTTCTTAATAAATTTGAAATTAGAGCCGTGTCAGATGTTATGCCGATTATTAATAAATATTTTAGAGTGGCATATTTTGGGAGTTACTGGAATGTCTTAGATATCCTTATGGGCTTTACTGAGAAATGCTAATTTAGTTGTGCTATGAAATCCCAAACATTTGGTTAAGGTAATTTTGTAGAAAATTGAATCTGCAGTCTGTATTGTCCCAGTTTAACTGAAATGCTCTCTTCCCTTTTGCCCTTTTCTTTGATAGGCTTTTTATTGTAATGTATCCTTTGTTTATGTTGTATGTTCTTTTTTTAAGAATAATAATAGATAGGATATGCTTGGCAGAATGAGAGAATTACCGATTACTAGAGTTAATTGTACAGGTAAAGGACACACTGTGGTGCAAAATGGAAAATAAATCAGTGGGGAGGACAACAGTGCAGGGGGAAACAATAAATGTGTGAGACCTTAGCAAGGGCAGTACCCTGCCGTGCAAGAGGAACAGTAGGTGTATGGGCAGTTCTTGAGAGAGAAATTTTGTGTCTGTTCCTCCTTTAACTACAAAAGAGTTCATTTTAATTAACTCTGTGTTACTTTTGCAAATGATTGCTTAGAAATTCTGTATTGGCAATGGAGCTCATAACTCAGCATAAAAGCCTGGGTTATTTTTTGTAGTAGTCTGCCATGATGTTTCTGGCTGGGGTTTTATTGATGGCTCACTGATCACTACTTTCTGTCCCCTCAACATTTAATTTTCAAGACTGTGCAGGATCACATAAAATATGGAGTGTTGCAAAGATGATGCTTGGGTTGTTATTTGGAGCAGGCACTATTTACTGGTAGCACTGCTACCTTGAAATATTACCTCTTCAAGTTTACTTTACACATCCACAAAGTAAGACTTATGTTGTAAGAAGTGCCTTTTTCTTCTGGTGTTTTAACATGGGATACTGAAAGAAGTCTGTGCACCATGCAACATATTTGTTGGGGGTTTTTTGTTGTTGTTGTTTTTCCAACAAGCTTACTTTAATACTTAATTTACAGTTGTAGTTTGACACTACAGCTGAGTTAGAAAGAGGCCCCTTTCTGACTGCAGACATACCAGGGAAGATCCTACACTCCTAACTTTCCCCAGCTGTTAATCATAATTTCTTTGCCACCGGTCTTCATCTTTGCTGTGATGTGAGCTGCTGGCGTGAGCGTGCATTAGCCTGAGCCACTCAGCGGGCTGGGCCAGCATCAGCACTGCTCTGGGACAAAACTGTGTTTTGAGTGAAACACGGAGGCCTTACAGAAGCATCATATTCCACCTCCCATAGGGAAGAAGATGCATAGGTACTCTGAGATGCAGTTAGTTGCTCCCCTGTAACCTTTCAACTACTCAACCAGGTCCCTGTGATTTCTATGCTCATATCACGCCTTGTCCTGTTGGTGACTGGTACTGTTTTGCTTGCTGCAACCAAAGGTGGAAAGCCCTGGGTAAGGGTTGTACCTATGGCTTATATATTTACGTTTCTCACCTCTTCGTCATGCCATCCTCCTTTTACTTCCATTCTGGCTATGTCGTCTTCTGTATTCTGTGTTTATTTTTGATTGATGGACGACAGTAGCATTGTGTTCATTTAAACAATGGAAAACTTTGGAACTGGCTACAAAAGCAATTTGATCAAATGACTGCTGTCTTAGTATGTTTTCTCCTGAAGCTCTCTCTACAGTCAGCTCAAATTTTCATATTATAGTGGGCTGCTACTAGTGTATATGTCTGAATGGCAAATATGATAACAGACCAAGAAAGACTATGATTCACATGATGCACAGTGGGTTTTAGTGTAGCTGCCTTGATCTCTTTGTATCGGTACATGGTGCTCTAGGCATGAAACTACTGTTATTAAAATAAACAGGAAGACTACAAAGCCCCGAAGATATAATAAATGTATTATTGAATAGATGCATTAGACAAAATAGAAAATGAAATTACTGTAGCTAATTTCATTTGTATTGAAACTTTCTACTTGAGATTTACATCTCTCTTTGGAAATGGGCAAAAATTAAGGCATCTCTTTTTTTCAAGACACAATGTGATTGTAGAAACTTGCTTGTGGTTGATGTTTGCTATTCCTAAACTCTTGTCCTGGTAAATAGAAACACTGATAGTCTTTATTTACTTGGCCCACCCCCGTCCAAAGGTCATGCAGAAAGCAGAAAAAAAATATCTGATTTCTGTAGTAGGTCAGTCAGATGATTACAAAACTCATGCTCCATGGCTCCTAGCTCCAGAGTTCAAGCTGCTGTTTACTGGTACCTATATTACTACATGTTACCTCATTTTTTTTGCTTTTCTCTCCCTTCAACCGTCTCTTTCTTCTGTCCAGAGAATGAGAGATAAGCCAGTGTGCCGTTTGCATGGTAGATTCAGTGTGTTGTAACTGCATAGAGAGGTAGAAGAAGAATTGTTCTTGCACAGCAAGGTTTGCTTGGTGGTGGTGTTAGGCTTGTGCCTTTTAAAAATATGAAACATTGAGTGGCAAATTTAAAAAATCTAGAATTTGCTGATGACTGTTGCAGTACTCCATGGGAATGTACAACAGCCTGTGGTACCTTTGTAAATAAGTAACAGTGTCCAACCAAGCTGAGTTCTACTATTATGAAATGGGCCTTCGCCTGTCAATATTATGGCTTAATATGATTAGCAGTTTGTTTCTTAAGGCTTGATTAAGGAAGGGTGTGATTTGTATGCAATACGTGACACCCAAATTAGGTAAGTCTTCTTTGGATACCTTCAATTTTTTAGTTACACAATACTGTAAATCTTTAATGTTTAGGCTGAGGGAGCTGAGCCTCTAACTTGGAGGAGACTGAAGGGCAACCTCATTAATGTTTACAAATATGTAAAGGGTGACTGTCAGGAGGACAGAGCCAGGCTCTTCTCAGTGGTGTCCAATGATAGGACAACGGGAAACAGGTGCAAACTGGAGCATAGGAGATTACACGTAAACATAAGGAAAACCTTTTTCACTGTGAGGGTGACAGAGCACTGGAACAGGCTGCCCAGAGAGGTTGTGGAGTCTCCTTCGCTGGAGACATTCAAAACCCGCCTGGACAAGTCCCTGTGTGATGTGCTCTAGGTGATCCTGCTCTGGCAGGGGGGTTGGAGTAGATGGTCTTTCAAGGTCCCTTCCAACCCCTAACATTCTGTGATTCTGTAATGACAAGGTGTGTTTTTAAAGCCAACATCATGAACATTACTGAAAACGTGTACAGGTAAACAGTTTGGTGCACAGAAACTGCAATTACAGACTGTTTTTTACAGCATTACAAATGAAAATTTATATCAGAATTTATATATTTTGTACATATTCATTCAGTTTTTCCAAAGCGTTCACCTAGGAGGAGATGGATTGTTTAATCTATATTTTCTTTTTCTTCCAAATTCAAAGACACCACCTGGCTTAGGCGCCAGCATTCTGGGGAGGGATCATTACATACTAGCTTTGTCCTCGAATGTTCCCCTGGCCATCCACTGTTGAGATGGTGGGCTGAGGTAGGGAGATCTGTTATCTGACCTAGTACACGTATTGGGCAAACTGTGGTCAGAAGTTACACCCATGCCTAATTCTGGGACAGTTTAAATTAGTAGTGTAGGAACATGAAGGAAATACAAGTACTGAGCTTAATTATTTTTATTACTTAAGGGCTAAATTACGTCCTTGGATTAAGAGCCAAATTATATTCTTGGATATAATTTTCATTAAAGTGAGCCTGGTGAACCTGCTGATGGTAAGACTGTGCCTGCCTAAGAAATTTTGTTGTGGGTTAAGGGTTTGTATTACAGTATTGCAATACATTCAGCACTTCAGGTGCAGATGATCTGTGTAATGTGATTGTTTATTGTGTTCTTTTTAGCACTTGCTGTGTCCTTCTAAACAGGATGTACACTTTTCTGCAAAGCAAAATTTCAAGATACTATGCTGCTTCAGGTGCATGCCTCATACCTTCTGCTCATTTCATTGTGCTTGGAAGTAAAATGTCAAGGATGTGAGTGTTGTGGCTTGTAGCATTAGAAACAGCTACATATTCTTTAACCCTTCACATTGACTGGAATAAACAGCTCAACTATCATCTTGGAAAACATGAGTAACTTATTTGTTGATTTGAACAATGGGATATTTAAAATTCTGGAAAGGAGAAAGGAAGATATAATTCTAAGTTTGTATTTGTGTAGGAAGAAGAATAGTGTTTCACCAAAGAAGGGTTTCACCAAAATCTTGTCTGTAATACCAGATGCAAATGAGTAAAGAGAGGACCAAGTTTGAAATTGTGACTTTTTAAATTTTACAGTAGGACAATATTGCACATTCCTTTAAGATTTGTGTCCCACTGGTGGTATACTTAGAAATTACACTTTGAGGAAAAAATTATATAGAAGAATTACAGGAAGAAAAGGGGCTGCATGGATTGAAGTTGTGTGCGTGAGGCCAGTGAGTAAGTCTGAGGGAAGCTGTGGGGTGAGGTGTGTAGCCAGCAGGAGAGCAGGATTTTGTGCCAAGCCTCACTGACAAGGGAAGAGTTCAAGAGTGGCAATCCCAACCCTGAGGTACTTTCCCATGTGTGTCTCTGTTCCTTTAGAGCAAGCATCAGCTTGTGCTTGCACTGTACAAACCTGAGGAAATAGCACTGATGAAACAGGGAACAAGTTTTGTATGCATTCAAGGCTAGGGCTGCATCTCAAACACTTGTTTTATCTTCCTGGGTTTGGTCGTCTTCTCATTAAGACAGTCGGTGACAGTCTTAGTGTCACCCTAATGTTGCATCTGCGTCCTGAATGGTCTGTGGCCATTCCACAAGCATGCCAATATACTTCCAGTACTTCTCGTGAGCAGGTAAACACCATTTCCTACTGCAAGTCTGTCTCTGATACTGAACATCGCCTTGGCCTCAGTGTCAAAGGTGTGTGCAGATTGTAATGTAGAAGAGTGTACTGCATCTTGGACACCAGAGAAGGTATAAGTTTTCCCCGGTCAGAACACATTTTGCAAAATATGATAAATCCTTATTGCTACTCCTTAAAAATATTGCAGCCTTCCAATAGAACAGAGTGGAATGTGGTTATCAAATACTAAACATGGCATGTTTTTAAATTATTTCATCCTTAAAAAAGTTGCATAACTGATTTCTTTGGTAACAGTAGAGGAACCAAAAACGTTAACTGTTCATATGAACTGCTAAAGTCTTAGAAAAGTGAGCACAGCCACCCAGTATGCTTAGATCAAAGTATCTTAAGGAAAAGCTTTCTTAAATGAATTTGAGTGGAGATGTGGATAAAATTTTCATCTGGTGGTAGCAAAAACACCTGTAGCCTTACAGGAGTGTTTCAGCTTTATTGCTTCAGAGATGTTGAGGCAGAGTTTGCAAATCTTTTTTGTGTGAACTCTCTCATCTTTCATGGTTCAAATGGGTTTTGTGAAGTACTAGTAAAGCTTGCAAACCTGACATTTTCCCATACTATTGTCTTGAGGGATGCTGAGTCAGTAAATACGAAATGTAATTAGAGAAGTTGAAAAGTTACTGTGTGTCTCAGTGACACTGATACATTTATTCTAATTGAAAGAAAATATTACAATGGGAAGCTTTAATGGACATGCTCCTGGGCAGAGACCATTAAGTCTAAATGCAACTTTTAGATTGGGTACACTTATGGTCTATTTCATAGATCTACCGTAGATTATTTATCTGTTTGAAAAATCTAATACATTTTTGTAGCTTATTTTGAAATCTTATGTTAAACTGTGCAGGTGAAAGCATCCTTTGGAGGGGGAAGGTCAGCTTTTCCGGAGTCATTGGGACAACTACAAATTTTTTAATAGACAGGTTTGCTGGTATGTTATCAGTGAGCTGTACTGCTGTTTTTAGGAACATGGCTTAGAACATGAATGTGAATCCGTAGTCAAGCTGAGGGGGCTCTGGCATGATCAGTGTATGTAATTTACAGTGTGACTGATGCATGGTATTTCCAGTGTAGAAAACACAGTGACTTCAAAGAAATTTTTTTTTCTTCTGGATTTGTGTGAGCTGCTTATCAGGCACAGAGTGTGTTCCAGGGTTGGATGTTATTGAATTGAAGCACTATAAAAAGATTAGTCAAAATGCCCAGACACTGTCAGCACAGATAATGCTCCTCTGCAGCCTCCTAATGAAAAAAAGATGAAGATTATGTAACTTATCTGCCTAATATTTTAATATTGCTTGCTCATAAAAAATGTTTGAAAAATGCCTTATGGGCTGAAAAATCAGTTAAGACAAACGTATGCTCTGAAAGTAACATTAACAGTGTATTGCATCCTTTAAATGCTTTCAGAGACTTGATGTTTTTATTCTTAGACTAAAAGAATATGTATTTACATATATACATATATATATTTACAGTTAAGATGTTGTAAAGAACAGTTAATTATTAATGGCTACTACCATAATAATAATTGTAAGTTTTCTTACTGAAGTATAGAACATTGGACAAAATAAGGTGGAAATAGTTTACCCTTATTAAAATGAGGCTTGTGTTGTTTTGTTTGTTTGTTTTTGTTAAATAGATATAGTAATTAAGGAAATTCCAAAATTTTGGTTGGCCTTGCCTTTTTAGTAACGCTTTTTTAAAATTCATATTGTAATGCAATGGCAGAGTTAATATTTTTAGGTGGAACTGATACTGATATCTATAAACATTGTTTCCTAATGTAAACTCCTATTGCATTCTGCTCTGTCAGCCGGTCCCAGCAGGCTCCAGTTGGACCCATCCCCTAACGCTAGTAGCTCTGCTTCTGCAGTGCCACAGCTGGATGTTCCCCAATGAGCCTGTTATGGGGACAGCCTGCGGGCACACACGGGCTTAGACAAATCCCTGCCCACTGCTACTGGCACCATGTACCTTAACCTGTTCTTCAGGGTGCTGACCTCCCAGCTCAGGCCCTCATTGGCCTCTGTGCCAACATCCAGCTCATGCTGGAGTTTACATCGGGAAGTATTCGCTCTTTTCTGGCTCCAGACAATTCCCACTTTTACCCATCCAGTCTAGCTTTGTCAGTTTCTGAAGATTATCCTTTTCTGACTAAAAGTGGTGAAGGACAAGAGCTGGACTTGGATATCTGGAAGAGGCACATAGGAGAGTAGATGCTGGCTGGCAGGTACAAAGGAGGCTGGAAGGTGGGCTGCAAGAAGAGACCAGGTCTTGAAGTGAGGAGGTAGCTCACAAGGACAGGGTAGCAGAGAGGTCACTTGGGAGTACAGTAGGAAGCTGGGAATGTCAAAAGGTGCCCATGCTGGGTGGGGACCTGTGAGTTTGGGGAGAGAGGGTGGCTGTTAAGGATATGGGTGAGCTTTGGCTGTGGCCCATGGAACAGTGAGTTGAGAACAGAGAATAGAAAAGGACCCTAGAAAGGAGAGACTAGACCTGAATATACATGAGTTTAGGAAACACATCACATGCAAGCTTCCCATCTGTGCAGGGGAGAGACATTGTGCAGTTGTAATACCCATTTTAATACATTAGTGCAAAAGCTTTGAAATATGTTTGTATTAACATTGTACATCCAGCACTTCCAAGTTTCAGCAGTTGGGTTTTTAACCATGATAATACTTCTTTAAAAAAACAAACAAACAAACCTGGTTGTTTATAGTATAATTGCTTGCATGGCTAAATTTTGTGAATTACCATCAATAACCTTTGTAGAATTTTGGAAATGCTTCAGCAGGTGGTTCATAGATTTTATTGCAGATTACCAGGATATCACTAGAATGTAACAGACCACAAAGTAGAAGTCTGCATCAGGCTTATGGAAAATGGCCATCTGCTGATAACTGAAATGAGATACTGTTTTAAAAATAGGGCATTTATACATTTTAAAATATGAGGGTATTCTAGTGTTTGCTAGAATCAGAACAGCACCTCTGGTTTCTGGTCTGCCAGAGCAACTTTTTGAAACGTTTCCAAAAGACTAGATTCTTTAGTTGCAGTGATAGAATTAAAATTGTCAACACAGAACTATGATACATGGTTGTGATGACACAGGAACATAAGATCATTACTATGCTATGTGATAAGCCCAAAATTATTTCATTGACAACGTAGTGCCCTTCTGAACCATGTTTACAGAGGTTTGGCTCCCACAATACAGTACAGGTGCCTATCTTGCAAAGTCTGTCCTCTGCAAACTGTAAGCTCAAATGTAACATCTGCTTGCAAAGACATTATCTGACCTTCATCTACAAGAGGCTGAGATAACTCTATCCAAACTGTTCTCATTTACTATTAAGAGTTATCCTTCAGAGGGCTGAATGCAGATAGTTTGATATCATTTGTTCTTTGCATCCTATCTAAATTGCACAGATTACTTCTCTTAAACTGTTAACAGGTATTAAGTAATAGAATCTAGCTTGTTGTTAACTGTAGTTGGTTTGATGCTGCCATTCTTCAAGTGGCAGGTCAGCTATATCATCCTTTCTTTCACTGACCATGCTACTGTGTTTGAGATGGGTTTTGCAGCCACATACAGAAACCAAAGCAGTTATTGGGTACCCACTTAAAAATGCTGTGCTGAGGGCTTTATTTTTTTGTCATTAAACCTGCATGAGAGTTCATTTTTCTGCCCCTTCATCTCTTTTTCCCTTTTGCTTGCAGAGCATAATACTGCATAATTTTTGCATGTTACTGATGCTGCTTTTGCCTGATTTACTGACTTAGGTGGTTCTTTTTATTTAAGCTGATTTGCAGGGGTACTTGGTTCTTTTTATTTAAACTCATGGTGGTCTCCTGTTTATCAGGTGGTTCTTTCGCTTTATATATGGCAATCTGATTCCTGTAGGAACAAATAATCCTCTTGTGATGCTTGGTATACCAGAAGTCAATGTTCTGCCAGGTGCAACGAATCTGATGGAAGATCTGGCCAATGCTAAATAAGCAGGCGTTTTCTTTCAATGAAATGAGTAAATAAATTAAATTTTTGAGGTAAAATGTATCTCTCTCTGTGGCATGATGTGTCAGTTAATTTCTGTGAATGCTACTGGTATGATAGCAATATTGAGGTAACTACTATCCGTGAAGGGAAAAAAAAAGTTACAATGTTTCCAGTGATGCTGTTCTTCTGTTTTATGACGTGCTGGATCTAAGAATGGATAGAATCTCTTAATTTCTGCTCCTCTGCTGATAGATGTCTTCCCTGTGGTGCAAAGGAGAAAAAAGTGTGTTGATTCATAACAGTCAAGCCATGATGGCATGGAGATCTGTATTAATTTATCAATTTAGTTATTCTGTCAGAGATCTCTTCAAAATGCATTACTTGCTTTTCATGCTTTTTAAAATGCGCAGCTTCTGTCTTGCATCCTGCAGGCTGAATATCTGTGAATACTCATAATTAGCCTTCTTTATGAAACTCCATGCAGTTGAATTTCAATACCTACCCCTTTTGCAATGGAAAAAAATGCTAATTGCTTTTCATAAAAGTAGATTTTGTCCTTTCCTCTGATTATTTTTTTAACTTCCTGTATTTCTGTATTGTGTGTTACACTGAATCTCTTTTTATGTCTTATTTAAATAATTTTAACCCTAACAATTTATGCCAACGAGGTAAGTGTCAGACCTCATTCAGAATGTTACATGATAATATTCTTCAGTAATGAGATTTCAGTTTCCATTGCAGAATCACAGAATGGTGGAGGCTGGCATGGACCTCTGGAGGTCATCTAATCTAACCCCCTGCCATACAGAGCCAGTTGTACTTGACCATATCCAGATGGCTTTTGAGTATCTCCAAGGATGGAGACTCCGCCACCTCTCTGGGCAACCTGTGCCAGTGCTTGGTCACCCACACAGTGAAAAAGTGCTTCCTGATGTTCAGAGGGAACCTCCTGTGTTTCAGTTTGTGTCCATTACCTCTGTCCTTGTCACTGATGGTCACTGGAGAGCCTCTTTGCACCTTCCATACAGGCATTTATATACATTGTTGAGATCCCCCTGAGCATTCTCTCTCCAGGCTGAGCAATCCCTGCACTTTCAGCCTTTTGTCATGTGAGAGCTGCTCCAGTCCCTTAATCTCCTTGGTGGCCTTTCACTGGACTCTCTCCAGTATGTCCATGCCTCTCCTCTAGTGGGGAGCCCAGCTACTCTAGGTGTGACCTCACCAGTGCTGAGTGAAGGGCAAGAATCACCTCCCTCGACCTGCTGGCAATACTTTGTCTAATGCAGCCCAGAATACCATTAGCCTTCTTTGCGTCAAAGACATGTTGATGACTTAAGTTCCACCAGGACCCCCAGGGCCTTTTCTGCCAAGCTGCTTTCCAGCTGGGCAGCCCCCAGACTGCTCTGGTGAATGGGGTTGTTCCTCCCCAGGGGCAGGAACTTTGCACTTCCCCTTGTTTAACTTCATAAGGTTCCTGTTGGCCCATTTCTCCAGGTCCCTCCAGATTGCAGCACAACTCCCTGGTGTATCAGCCCCTCCTCCCAGTTTGGTGTCACCAGCAAACTTAGTGAGGGTGTACTCTGCCCCGTTCTCCAGATCATTAATGAAGATATGAAACAGTATGGGACCCAGTAATGACCCCTGGGGTAACTGCTAGTTACTATCCTCCAACCAGATTTTGTCTACTGATAACAACTCTGGGGCTGGCTGTTCAGCTGGTTTCATTCCATCTCATTGTTTGCTCATCCAGCCCACACTTCAGTGGCTTCTCTAGATGAATCTCATGAGAGGCACTGTCAGAGGCATTCCTGAAGTCCAGGTGGACAATATCCACTGCTGTGCTGCCATCTACCATACCACTGTAAAAGCTGATAATATTGGTCAAACTTGACTACACTTGGTGAAGCCATGCGGACAACTCCTGATGATATTCTTACCCTTAATTGGCCTGGAAATTATTCTGAGGATTAGTTGTTCCACCACCTTCCCAGCAATCAAGATGAGGCTGACCAGCCTGTAGTTCCCCAGGTGGTGTTCCTTGCCTTCCTTGAAGATAGGAGTTACATTTGCTTTCCGTCAGTGTTTGGAAATTTCTCCCAGTCACCATGCCTCTGTCCATCATATCTGAGAAGTCATGGTGGCCTGGTGAGGTTCCCACTGATTGGAAAAAAGGTAACATAGCCCCTATTTTTAAAAAGGGGAAAAAGGAAGACCCAGGGAACTACAGGCCAGTCAGTCTCACCTCTGTGCCCAGCAAGATCATGGAACAGATCCTCCTGGAAAATCTGCTAAGGCACACGGAAAATAAGGAGGTGATTGGAACAGACAACATGGCTTCACTAAGGGTAAATCATGCCTGACCAATGTGGTGGCCTTCTATGACAAGGCTATAGAGATGGTGGATAGTGGAGGAGCAACTGACATCATCTACCTGGATTTGTGCAAGGCATTAGACACTGTCCCACACAACATCCTGGTCTCCGAACCAAAAAGATATGGATTGGACAGATGGACCACTCGGTGGGTAAGTGATTGGCTGGATGGCTGCACCCAGTGAGTTGTGATCAATGGTTCAGGTTCCTAGTGGAGGCAAGTGACGAGTGATGTTCCTCAGGGGTCAGTACTGGGACCAGTGTTGTTTGACATCTTTTTTGGAGACATGGACAGTGGGATTGAGTGTATCCTCAGCAAGTTTGCTGATGATACCAGCTGTGTGAGTAGTTGACACCCTAGAGGAAAGGGATGCCAATCCGAGGGACCTTGACAGGCTGGAGAGGTCGGCCCATGCCAACCTCATGAAGTTCAACAAGGCCAAGTGCAAGGTCCTGCACCTGAGTCAGCGCAACGCCAGGCACAAATACAGGCTGGGTGCAGAATGGCTAGAGAGCAGCCCTGAGGAGAAGGACTTGGGGGTGGTAGTAGATGAGAAGCTTGACATGAGCCACCAGTGTGCGCTGGAGCCCAGAGGGCCAACTGTGTCCTGGGCTACATCAAAAGAAGTGTGGCCAGCAGGGCCAGGGAGGGGGTTCTGCCCCTCTATTCTGCTCTGGTGAGACCCTACCTGGAGTACTGTGTACAGCTCTGGAGCCCTCAGCACAGGAAAGACATGGAGCTGTTGAAGAGGGTCCAGAGGAAGGCCACGAAGATGATCAAAGGGCTGGAGCACCTCTGCTATGAAGACAGGCTGAGGGAGTTGGGGCTGTTCAGCCTGGAGAAGGGAAGGCTTCAGGGAGACCTTATAGTGGCCTTTCAGTACCTGAAGAGGGCCTACAGGAAAGCTGGGGAGGGGCTTTTCACTGGAGAGGGTAGTGATAGGATAAGTGGTTTTAAACTGAAAGAGGGGAGATTTGGTTAGATATTAGGAAGAAATTCTTAACCATGAGGGTAGTAAGGTGCTGGAACAGGTTTCCCAGGAAGGTTGTGGATGCCCCCTCTCTAGAGGTGTTTAAGTCCAGGTTGGATGAGGCTTTGTGCAGCCTGGTCTAGTGTGAGGTGTCCCTGCTCATGGGAGGGAGGTTGGAACCTGACGATCTTTAAGGTCCCTTCCAACCTTAACCATTCTATGATTCCATGGTTCTATGATAGAGTAAGCTTTATGTTAAATTTTAAAAGACAGTAATATACAGTACCATTGTGATGATAGTGATGCTTTGTACTTTATAGTACATTTCATTTAAGGAGCTGAAATAAGATGTACACTATTATTGATGCAATTCTGTCATTGTCATGTATGAGAACTTAAATTTCAATCTGTTAATTACATTATGTTATATCCTTTATCAGAAATCTTGTTAGTCAAACTGATAACCAAATTCCAGTTGCCTGGCTTGGTCATACAGAAAGGAATGTGTCTTATTGCGGCATCGTTCTGAAATTACACTATAAAACATTTTATTGAAAGGGTATTTTAGAGGATTTTAATGGTAGGCTGAGTTGGGACAGTTTTACCTTTTAAGCATGACAGTGTTGCAGCTTTTAAGCACATTTTGTGGCTTTGTTTGAAGAAACATTGTGATTTAGTAATTTTCTGATAATAGATTTAAAAAAAGGAGACCATGACACGTGAGATTTTTAGACCATGGTGTCTCCTCTTTATATATTTAAAGATAAATTGTTAGCAAAACTGTTGGCAGTCCTTTTTCTCCTGCCTCATAGTAGCTGTATTTAGAGCCTAGAGGTTCAGTAAGCAGATGTTTATTGAACTTCATATTTTGCCTCTGGGTAGCCCTTTCCTGCTTCTTTCCTTTCTGTGCCCTCAGCTCATTCTCTTCTGTCTTTCTTAGAATTTTACTAAATGCCATGTGTGTTCTCAGCTTTCATTTGCCCTTTCTTTCATCCCTCTTGTAGTTGCTAATTTATTGTTGCTTCCCTTGACCTCTTTGCTTTTCACGTGCCCATGTCCCTCTTCTCTATCTCTATTTTTTATTTACATTACTCTCCAAAATTTCACATGGTCCTCCAAAGTTCTCACTGATAGTTTTCAGTAAAGGAAGAAGGAATCTTGCCTCCTGCAGGATTTACTGTATGAGGCTGCAACTGCCTGGAGAAAGGGGCCAACTCTTTTGGCACAATGACATGTTTCTGCCCTGTGATTAATTCGCATGATGTAGTGGCAAAAGAATAGCCACAATTAAACCAGTGTAATAACTAAATACAATGAGCAGCAGTGCTAAAGCTAGCACAGACGTGGATAGGGTGATCCCAAGTGGTGTTGATCCAGCCGTAATGCAGTGCTGTGCTTTGACTTGAAACCACTCCTGGTTGTGTATCCATAGTTTGAGAATTCCTGAGGCTTACACAATAATTGTAATAGTAACAATAGAAGTGAGATTTCTGGAGAACTTACTGTTAAGTGTTTTGCCTTAGGAGTTTCTTTTTAGCTGCAAAGTAGTCGGAAAAGTCAAGCTTCCTTGGCAGATTTTGACATTGTGAAGAGTGGTTTTCCTGGGGAAATCACAAGGGCTGGTGGCCAGGTTAAATTCTGCTGAAATTTCAGTGTGTCAGATTACTATTTTGCAAACAGCTATTTCTTTAGATTTTATCTTGGATTACTACTCTGCTGACAGTAAGTTTAATAGATAATAATGAGGATACCTTTACCTTTTCCCTGTGAGTCCTCCTGCAATGTCCTGGAATATCCTCCTCTTCGGTAACTTTTTCCTGCTGCAGCATTTGAGAGCTGTTTGAATGGAGATAGTTTTGGTCATTAAGACCTAGATTCCCAATTGTAAATTGCAAATGTGCAATGTACAGTAGTTTCCCAGCCCTAGTGCCACTATTGTTTCTGCTCCTTGTCTACAGCCAGAATCTCAAGGCAGTTTAAAAGGGAAAACAAAATATTCTAAGCAGAAAAGAAAACATTACTGAATATTTTTGTGGTATTCAACCAAATACTCTTTTTTCCCTACAAGAGAATAAATGGCTTTGAAGTTTAACTTAGTTCTGCTCAGTCCAGTGGTCTACTAACTTCTCTTTGGCATTTTCTTAGAAATTATGATTAACAACTGATCTAGATAAACTGAGATTTTTGTGACCAGACTGAAGTCATGGACATTTTAGCTACACTCAAGAGTGGTCCCATTGCCCACTTCTCACTTCATTAAATCTTGTGAGCAATGGTTGGCAATGGGTGAAATTCCATACACAGAGAAAACAATATGTATTTTTAATTCCTTGCAGGAAAGGCAAATCAGTATATCAAAGCTGAATACAAGATAAGATAAAGTGCTTTCTTTTTGGGTCCCGAATGACAACATGTATCATCTATTACAGAGCTTTATGCTAGAGTAGCTGCAGGACATGAGCAAAAACATATGGGAATTTAATACCCTTTAGTCTTCTAAAGCTGCAATGCAGCAAACTGTTGTTTGTGGCATAGAGCTTTCAAGAATTACAGCAGGATTGTTTGGACGTCTTTTAATGTGTAAGATTCTTGGCATGAATTCCAGTCGAGGTGGAGCAGAAAGCCATTAGAGACAGCAGAGATTCCAAGTGGCTAATTGTTTTAAAAGGAAGAGCAATATGTGCATGTAATGTATTTGTCCCAGGGCAGGGGAAACTTGGTGATCCCTCCCTTCCCTTACTGAATTTAATCACAAAAGAATTTACTCTGATAGGGTTTGTACAGTGTTTCGAAAACAAAAAACAGTATGTATCTACTATATATTACTTATGCCTTTAAAAGTTAGAAGTTAGAAGTTAGAAGATCCTCCATAGGAGAAATACTTGCTGGTGGAAAGAACCAGTCATTGTTTGGATATTTTTTTGTTAAGCTAAATTATTTGCAGAATCATGTTTTGGGAAATGAGGTTGACACATTCTGCTTTGTAAGTATCTGGATTTCACCTTTTTTCTTCTTTGCACAGTTGATTTGAACCTCCAGAGTTTCACCATTTGTTTCTCATAAGCTGTTGGTCAGAAATATTCTAGCTTTGTCCTCACCTTGTTGTAGTCTAAATGGACTGCTGTGCTATCTTTTTTGGATCTTGGAATATTGTATTTTAGGGCTATAACAACCTCTCTAAAGGTTTCTCCCCTTCCTTTCCCCCTGCCTCCAGTTTTGAATATATGAGAAATCTAGATTTGTTGAGCAATGCAATGCACTTTTTCTGTTGCTATTGTACTGACATGTTTTCCGTTGTTAACAGTGTGATATTAAATACGGGGTTTTTCCCATATTTTTCTTCATGTTTTCCTGTTCTTTTGAGCCTTGCCTTCTTTGACAGTGTTCTAGAGAAAAAGATGTTGTTTCCCCAAAGGATTACTTGAATTATCTGTATAATTTAAAACTTCGTGATCTCAAGGTCTGTTTCTTTGTATCAAAACACTGGTCTTTGTTAGACTTAGAGGCTACAGAATGTGTCTGAAAGGCATGTCTGAGGTCTTACAGCTGCTGTGCAAGTAGGTAGGATTAATTTATTTTTTTTAAGTTGCCCCCTTTCTTTCTACCAGTTCTTTTCTTGATTAGTTTTTGGCCCTTTTTGAAGACTGATCATTTGACCTATTAAATGAATATGCTGTTTTACTGTGGTAGTAACAATAATCTAAAAGCAATTACTTGGGCAGCTGTCTGAAGGGCTCTGGTATTTTGAAAACCTTATCTGCTATGAATCATGTAGTAGACTTAGCTGTTATTGAAAATCCGGACTGCATAGTGTTTCAAAGTAATGTTCTGTCTGGCATCTTCTGAACAGGGCATAGCTATCAATGAACCAAGAGAGATGGTGGCAATTAGACCAAGTCCTTATCGCTGCTCTGATGCATAGCTAACCATAAAGGATGTAGGAAATAAGTGTACTCATATTGATGCATCCATTTATGTGGCACATCTTGAAAGCAAGCTCTCATAGTAGATGTTAGCAGATTTTAGATTTTATTTTTAAAGAGTTAGCTCTTCCATAAACTCAGTGCTTCTATGTTTCTCTCTGACTTAAATTATATTGTTTGATAATAGCATACTTCTGTAGCTTTGTCTGAGGTTCTTAGGATGAGCCTTTAACTCCAGGGCATATGATCTAACATCTCTCCTTGGCAGTTGGTTCTCCTGAAAAGTTTGTTATAATCTCAAATAAATTAAGAATTTATTTTGCATTGAATTTTGTGCAGGTTCTGTCTGTGCCTCATGGTTACATCATGCTTTCTTGACTACAGCAAGTTCACTATCTTGATAAAGATTTAAGAGAGCTTCTCTCCCTTGATGACTCATCTCCTAACGAATAACAACAGGGCTTGACACAGGAATAAATTATCCTTTAACTGACAGTGATTGGTCTTGATGGAGGTGAAAACTGTGGATGAAATAAAAGAAGAATGTCAAGCTCATTTCATAAAAACTATCCTGGTATAATCAACATGGCTTTCAGGGGTCAGGGGTCTGTGCAAGTCATGAAGAATCATAATTTGTGCAACCCAGGTCTTCTTGGGCTTATTGACTGGATCATTTAAGAGCTACAATTATACACTGTGGTTAATTGTCAAGGGAATTTGGGTTTATGGCATATATTCAAAGTAAACTTTTTTTTAATTGCTGGAGCTTTGTCTTGTGTGCTTTGAGTAAGTGCAATAATAAATGCTTAATTTAAAGGGATGCTGTCAAACTGAAACGTAGTGCTTTTTAATTTATTTATTTTTTTTTCAGTGGAGAGGAACCTCAGAGACTATGCCATGCCAACATTGTGGTTTCATGGCCACTTTGCTTTTTGGGTTTTTCAAAGTGTTTTTCTTTACAGCAGACAATAAGAAAATTTACTAACATATTATTAACTTTACAAAACATGCAAAATTTTAAATACATAGAGTTGACTGTTTTCCCCACATAATAATCAATCTTGATAGATCTGGTGTTAATTTAAGGAATCTCTGAACTTTCTCAGCTTTCAGATTCTCGATTCTTTTGTTATAACATACTATATTCACTAGTTAGCTGAAACTTCAGTTTCAAATGTACTGCATTAAGGAGCTGACAGACAAGCTCCTGTGCATCTTGCTGCAGCAGTCTGAGAGGCTGCCATTCACCAGCTGGAGGCTGCTGCTCCAACAGGTGCCTCTGTGTTAACGCTGCTCAGTCTAAAGCCCAGGTTTTGTTATTTTAAATCCCTCTTCATTAGAAGTGTTGCCTTCCCTTTAGCAATCAGTGAAGAATCAAGGTAGGGCATCCAGAAGCGCTTAGGCTTACCACTGCTGGGAATAACTTCCACCACTGATGCCTGAGAAGTTAGTTTCCCATGATGCCCCATAGACAGATTTCTGATCTTGCTGAAATACAGCCTGGCTGATCTATAATAAACTTCTGAGTGAAGCTTAGATTCTCTTTCTTTCTGAAATCATTGTCAGGTT
Source organism: Hemiprocne comata (assembly GCA_020745705.1). NCBI lineage: Eukaryota > Metazoa > Chordata > Aves > Apodiformes > Apodidae > Hemiprocne > Hemiprocne comata. Next base: position 45,483,849 of record CM036616.1, read on the forward strand.
CTGTTTCATCCATGTTCTGCCTTCTTATAGCCTGGCAGATAGCTTACAACACATGCTTCTGCTTTCCTTTAGTTTCCTTCCTTCTGTCCAGAACAGCATGTGTCCTCCATTATCTGTGTTCAACTCACTGTTCTCCTGTAGTGCCTGTTAGCTGTACATGCCATGGATGCATGAATGCGTAGACTCGCCAGTGTTCCCGTTTGATGTCCTCCAAGTCCTGCAGACACAGCTTGGCTGCTGTAAGCTCTTGCTACTGTGCACAATTCTTTTGCTTTGGAAAAGTATGGCCGTTGACATGTAAGTTAGCGGCTGCTTGAAGTCAGAGCCTGACTCCTGTTTTTTGTTTTCAAGAGTAGAATCCTGCCACCAGCTGCATTGAAATTGGGAGCAAACTTTCCCTGCAGGATGGAACAAACATGCAGTTGGATTTTCTGAATATCTGAAATTGATGATATTGATGCTATGACAAATCCATGAAACAAAAGTAATGTTTAGGAATATATGTGTTATGTTACTCAGTACGTGAAAACACTTCAAATGTACCTTAAAAAAAAAAAAATCCCAGAAACAATCTTCAGGTTTTTTTCAATAAATCTTTTTTAACATATATATGGGTTTCTTTGTCTGTAAGTATATTTTATAAATACTTTCAGGTTAGATATTAAAAAGTACTTTCTTGTGTTGTTTAGTTCTTGTATTGGTGATTAGATCTTGCAATATTTCTAGTAACGGTGGATTATGTTGATTCTGCTAGCTATGAATTTAGATCTTGAGAAGTGTCAATTTCCTTCCTCTTCTAAGTACCTATTTGATCAGCTGTTTTAACTGTAATTTTCCACTAGGCAGTGGTATAATGGTGATTTAGTCTTGACAGAGTTATGGCAATTAAACCCCTTCTCTGAATTCAGAGGAATTGTACCATCCATTTCTCTTTGTTGGTCACAGTTTGGATGTTGCTTTGAGAATCCACAACCTTCTATACAGAGTTTTACAACCATGTACAAATAGACATTCTGTTATCTGAGATTTTTTTAATTCTTGGTAAGACAAAATGGTATAAATTTATTTTAATGCATTTAAGGTTGCAATAGCTAAACGTAAGGTGTAATTGTCATATTTATGCATTCCATATATTTCCCTAGTACACTACTTTGAGACATTAAGGACATGGTGTTGTGCCAAGTATTGCCAGCCTTTGCTGAAGTTAAAATTTAGGAAAAAACTCACATTTTGGTCAATCCACGATCTTTTGCCTACTGTACTGAAATGAGTATGTGCTAATACCACTTCATTGTAAAACACATCAGTGGGGCTTGAGCACAGATAAACATAAGATCATATAAGACACCATGGTTTGTAAGGAAGTCACTGAGGTTCTGGCAGTGTCTTCTGCTGAGTGCTGTAAGAATGGCAGCCTGGCTCAGAAGGGACAGCTGGAGAGCGGTAGCTTTTAAAATGGTTTCCAAGACATCTTGTTTGAGTGCTGTGATATCAAGTTCATCGTTAACATCTCTCTGGTGGTGCTGCTCAGAATTGTGCGAATGCCGTAGGGAGGGACCACATGCTCTGTGTATGTGTGCACTGGCAGGGATACCATGGTTATTGACACAAGTGAAAGTGCTTGCAGGTAAAGTTTTCTGGCTGTTACCCTTGTTATGAAAGGCTTAATCCTGGTAGGCACACATCCTTTTTTTGGGTCTTGTCTGTGTCCGTAGGTTTGCTGATTGCTGAATGGATGTGTCACTCATACTTTGTATTCTCTTCTTGCCAGTTTAACTGCAACTATGTTAGTTTTTGTCAGGTCATTTAGGAAAGCTAGAAATAAGTTTTCTCTTTGCTGCTATCTAAGTTAGTGTGCTACCAAAACCTGTGAAGTGCGGGCCTATTGCCTCTACCTGAATGAGAAACGCAAAGTTATGTTCTAACTATACTTTACTTGACAGTGCAAAAAAATGTGTTGATACTTTGAGAGGAAGAAGCCTCTCAAAACAGCATCAATCAGTTTCTGCAGCAAAATCACTGTTCTTTTCCTTTTTTTTTTTTTTTTTTTCCTTCCATGTAAATTGTGCTAGATTTTCTGGAAATACATTCATGGAGTTTGGGTACTGTGAAAGCTTAGTCTGTGCCAAATGCAGATCTCTTTTGCTCTTTGAAGTTTTTATGTTTACAGTACCTCTCAGTGCCTAGACAAGTATCTGAAGGAAGCTTGATAATATATTTGAGGAGACTGATTACAAACAGGCTGCTGAACTAGCAAAGTGCTTTTTACCCCTCTTTTTGTACATATTGGCATGCCCAGCATCTTAACATGAGGACAGAAAACTTTATTTAAATGAAGAGTCAAGTAGACACCTTACTGAGTGTTATGCAAAATGGCTTACAAACGCAAACTGGGTGTGCTTAAAATAAAAGCTATTAGAGAAACTATAAATTGATACCATAGGTGCTGGAATGGCTGCTGTAACTCTTAGCATCCCCAAACTATTGGCAACTTTTTGGACATAACTTTTTGTTACTTGTTTTAGAATTCTTCTTGTATCACCTGTCACGTATTGTTTTATTACAGTTTCCACAAATCAGGATATAAACATTTCTTGTTCACTTGAATGATTATTTTTCCAGCCAACCTCTCTTGGTAGCAGAAGAAAGAGTAGTAAAATGTTCCCAGTGCTTTCACTACTTCGTGATACCCTTTGTACCACACTCCTTGCACTATAACTATCCCTGTACAATACCAGGCAGAGAGACTCTAGGAATGAGCCTGCACATCAGACCAGATAGCATGAGTCATTGGGTCTGTACCCTTACTCTGGAGAGTAAAACCCTCTTCAGATCTTTCTCTACAGAGTTAAGTGTTGATATGAAGTATCATGATTTCAAATGTACTTCATACTCTGATGCAAACAATCCCTGTTCCAGATGGTGGTCCTCAAACTCATCTCTGAAGTCTCTCAACCAGGTGGATTTTTTGCCTGTGTGTTAACTTATGGATCTTTTCTTCTGCCATATTACCCTTGCCTCCATTATCTAGTTCACATAAATAAAATATAGATAGGCATAAATTTATTATACAAACAATAAAATTTTGTTTTGTTTTAATAACAGATCAATGGCCTTACATTCTATTCCAATAGAAAAAGGTTAGTCTGTAGCTTTTATTTACTTACTTTCTACAGTGCAGACGTTCCCTTTGCAAGTTTGCAGCATTTCTGAAAGTAAGTTCTCCTAGACTCCAACAGATTTGTATCAGACTACTCTGATGTGGTTATAACATCTGCCAGTCAGAAGTAGGATGCTTATTGGACTAAACTAATCCCTGTCTACAGGAGATTCCTGTGGCTTAGAAGTTAATGTAATGAATAACTTAATTATTTTCAGAATACTGTTAATATTTTTGCTTTTGTAAGGTAGCAAGAAGGTCAACCAGCTCATTCAATTGATATATTACTTTGAGTGTGTCTTCTGAGTAATAGTCAGCCTGCTCTATGAACATTATTCTGTAGCTTGCTCTTTTGCAAAAAAAACCCAAACATTTGGGAAGAAAAAAATATTAAAATTGCAGAGACTTTTTTTCCTTATTGTCACAAACTCACCATTAAGATCATGAGATGTTCTGAAGGTTTCCAGTAATCTTCACAGGAGTTAAACACTGGTGCTTGTACACCTTGAGTATCCTGTCCAACAAAATAAGCCCTATGGTCACCTAATTTGGGGCATTCCTCTGTATCATTTCTTCCTTAAATTAACCTTTCAACATTTCCTATGGAGACTTGTATGTAGATGTAATTATTTATTCTTTAATACCAATTTCCAGCTGTCCTGCTTACTGAAATAGAAATTTCAGTAAAAAGATCACTGAAAAAGTGCACACTTGAACAGTTGCTGCTTTGAATTCACACTAAGCTCTGGGATTGTACAATGCATTGTACATAGGGACTGTGTCTTAATTTTCCTCTTAAGGGGTTCATGACATAATAAACCAAAAGTGCAACAGAACTGCATGATAAAAATAGCGCTGTCAACTCATTTATCCATTTGGCATTTTAATTTTAAAACAAGTATTAGCAATTATTGCCTGGCTTGGGAGGGAGTTAAAAGTTGCACATTTATGCTCCTAAAATGACTTGTTCAGGCTTAGACTTAAACTAATTCATCTAAGTAAAAATAATATTGTATATTTTATTCATCATAAAATCTGCTTTTACAACTATGAATATGTATTTCATTCTCAATAATCCCTGAGGGATTACCTATTTTGCAAATAGTGAAGCTGACGTGTAACATGTCAATTATAAAATTGTTCCCACTCTTCTAATTTTTGCTACTCTGAAGTTAAACATTGCTGCCAGTGGTATTTCATTGCCTAGTTCTCACCACAGCACTGCTCTTGATTCTGTAAATAGTTTTAGTCAGATTGCTTAATTTCTGCTTCTGAATTCCCTCTTTTTTAATGGACACAGTATTTATTAGAACTGGTATTTTTCTGGAGATACTTACAATTTATGTTTAAGTGCAAGTATTCAGATATGATGAAAAAAACAAAAAAAAAAAAACTTTTTTTTTTTTTTAAAAAGCAAGGGAGTACCACAGGTTAAAAGCAGTAGTGTAGAATGAATATTAAAATTACTCCATTTAAGTTCAGGGTGTTCTCTGTGGTTTGCTTGGGGTTTTTTTTATTATTTATTTGTTGTTCTTTGTATTTCCTGCTAATAAAATGCCACTGAATATGCAAAGCAGATGCAGGAGAAAACACCAAGAACTCCCATTTATGATCACATAACACAAAAAAGCTTACGAATTTCTGTCACTCTTGTTTTTAATCTGTTGCTTAGGGAAGCAGGCATTAGATATGACTTAATCGAAAACAAAGGGAAAAAAGGAAGAACAGGACAGGTGGAAGGGAAATTTCATCCTATATATCTCACATCTAGTTCAGGGTTGTGTACAGTTTGTAGAGCTGAACTTTCAAGTACTTCGTCTTCTGGTTTAAGCTACAATTCATGCAGTCAAGTATGTCTGACCTTCAACCAAAGCCTAGCAAAACAGACCAATGTGATACTAACCTGTACTTGCAGATAACAAGGTTATTTGTGTGTTTCCAGTGACTATGATTTGCAGTGCATCAAGAGCAGCAGTAAGAGGTCTTCTAAGGACAAAGAATTTACAATTGGAGGGAGGAGAGAAAAAAATGCCAGTGTACATGAATACACTGTTATGGTCTGAATGGGCTTAATTGTTAATAATATGCCTGAGTCTTCAGCTGATGGAGCAGCAAAAGAGTAGGAGAGACATCCAAGTATCTCTAATAGTTGAATCCATTTAGTTCATAGATAGGAGTCCAGCACAATTGTGAATGAGAATATACTTCATGTTTACAAAATAGAAGTGTAGCAAAAATGGGGATAAGGCATTCCCATTAGAAGTGTGCTGACATAAGGACCAGTACTGACAAAACTGTAGTGCGTTATCTATAGACTTTATAGTGGCATTGACAATTCCTACACATCTTGTCTATTACTTGCTCTTGGACAAGAGGTATACTGTGTATTACTTGTGTAGTTCTCCTGCCCTACCCTTGTGGATTTCAGTGATAAAATAACACACATCCCCTATTACAGCTCCCCCTCCCCGCCCCCACCTAAATAGCTCCCAAACCTCACATCAGTGAGCTGTTTTGCCACTGTGACTTTCAGGTATTTAGGCCATGAAATTAATTGCACGCCTCTTGGAGGTGCCTGTACCTCATCTGTAAAGCATGCTTCATGACAAGCACTAGCAGGGGTCTTCCAGATAGGAATCTCTGGATGCTGTAGCAGTCCCTATTGTCATTTTAATAAATGTGATATTCCTTTACAGATGAGTTTTTTGAAAGAGGATGTGGAAGATAAATACCTAAATCCCAGGGAAATCAGTTTGCACTCTAAAATTGTTAGACTCCCTGGAAAACTCCAATTTGTATTCCTGGAGAGATTCCAAGATTTTCTCTCTAAATCTGTGCAAGACTGTAATTGTGTTTTGAGTGAGCTTTCTTCACCTGTATCTTTTCAGCTCAGAAAAAAATGTTGTAAGTTTCCTTGGGGCTTCTAAGGGAGGTACAAATACAGTTCAATATTAGCCTCCATATGTAAACAAACAGGAAAGGTACTGGCAAGTATGTGCTCTACTTTTCTCCATATAGCAATCAACTAATATATAAATAGCCAGGTGCCAGTCTGATGGCCTGAAATACCTACAGTTAGATGACTAAATAAACTTTTAATATATGTGTCTAAAAATGTCACAAAAAACAGTAAATCAAGTCAGCTTCTCTCCTTTTCTTAATTTATTTCTTCAAAAAGCAGCTTATGCCAACACTTGCCAGGAGAGATGCTAATTATGATATTTGTTATTCTTTCAGGCATTCCTCAGTCCTCCCAAATATGTTTTTTTTGTTTGTCCACGTGAAGAATATTTTAGCTTTTGAGCCATTAGATCGTTGAAAATTATACCATTTCATATTTGAGGTGGCCATCCTTATACTGGCCCAAGTTTTTATCTTCTTCCAGAAGAAGCAGTGGTAGATATTACAAAGGGTTTGCATTTCTTTCTAATTTTTAAAGATTTCTGTAGATTCCCTCAAGATTGTACTTCAGATGATATCATGCCTGTCATATAATATACCTGTGTGTGGTGTTGGAGAATCCTTTGAGTCCATGTCAAGCATTTTGACCTCAAGCCTTGCTGACCATGGTCTGGTCATTTAAAGAATAAACACAGCAGTCTTGTTTTTCCATAGTTCCCTCTGTCTTTGGCAAACTAGCTACTTACTCATTACCCACTGTGTGCCAGCCTTGCTTCAGTGTGCCTGGGAAGCTTGAAGCTGGGAATGTTCCAGTGGTGGCAGCTGCCACAGCAATTTCAGTTCTGGTTAGTGCCAAGTCACTTTTTTTTAATGATCCTGCCAGATGACTTAGGTGAACAACAACAATATTTCCATGTAAGACACACTGCCCTTAGCTAAAGGGAGAGCTATGGTATGGCAGGACTGCTAAAGCCAGTAATTTTTGGAAAAAAGCTTAAGAAAACAGTCCCATCTGAAAAAAAAGGGGGAAAAAAAAAAAAAAGTTGGTGACATGTAATGTTTGTGTGAACAAAAAAAAGCATGTTTTATTATCTAGAGTGCTGTAATTAATTAACACCCTTGTGATGAAAGGAAATAGAATTATTCCCATATTATATGTGAGAAAACAGTAAGGGCTTGTCTACACAGGGCTGTTTTGCAGTTGTGCAGTTAGCCAGTGAACTGCTGTATTTAAACAGCTGTAATTGTACTGGTAGAATTCCCTGAGTGAGACTCTCTTCTCAGTAGAAACATGCCTTTTTCTGGTTTGAGGTGTACTGTTTTGGAATCAATTTGAACTGAGCCAAAAAAGGAAAAAAAACCAAACAGTTTTTTGGCTAAAGACAAAATAAGGCCAGGAATGCAGTAAGCTATGCTCAGTAACTGTGGTGTTTCAGACAATTCCCTCATCCTCTATAGCTTTCCTGGCTAAAGGCAAGTCTTGGATAGATGGGTTAGTAATGTGCTTGTGTCACTGCTGATTCTGCTTGTTAATACTGTGTTACTGTTCCCTTGTGTCCACTGTCTTCTCCCTGTATCATCTCTACACACATTGTAGATATGCATGGCCTAGAGGGCTTATTTGCAGAAGAATTCACACATAAAACAGCAGTGCAAAAGCAGATCTGAGGGCAGTATTCTGTCCTGTACCACCTTTGTGGTGATACAGGATGGATAATATTTATTTGTATTAATGTTAAATGTTAAATACAATTCTGTTAACATTTAGCTGAAATGAAAAATACCCATGTGACAAGATTTGCAACTCAAGTCCCACCTGTTAGATCAAACCCAGCTCCAGGAAGCTAAAAAGTTCACTGCAGACTAAGCTAATTCTTTCTGTTGAAGCTGAACTAGGAAAAAAGTAGAAAAATAAAAGACCTTAAATGTAGCAAGAATTGCATCTCAATCTATTTTTCTGTATTCCTTTGGGTATTTTGGTCATATGGCTAGGTTAAGTAACTTCAGATGTTCTTCTTTGATATCTGATATAGCAGGTATTTTTGCTTTTGCTTTTTTTATTACGTTTTTTTGTTGGTTGGTTGGTTTTTTTAAATCAAAGGCTGAAAACCGTTTTTGACATGGGTATATTGTTTGAAGGAGAGAGGAGAAAGACATCTTGAAGTAACCAATATGATTGTAATTAGTTTTCCTGTTACAGCATTCAAATACTTTGTGTTGCTTTAAAAACCATGACTTCTTGGAGAAGTGGAGGAATGTTCAGTTTTGAGCATTTAACATAACTAAAATTAGATATAACCATAACATGATAAGCATTTGTGCATGTCATTAATTTCACAGAATCCTAGAATCATTTAAGTTGGAAAAGACTTTTAAGATCATTGAGTCAAACGAGATCATTGGTAAAGATATTAAAGAGAACTGGCCCCAACACTGAGCCCTGGGGAGCACCACTTGTGACCAGTCACCAGCTGGATTTAAGTCCATGCACCACAACTCTTTGGGCCCAGCCATCCAGCCTCTGTTTTACCCAGAAAAGCGTATACCCATCCAAGCCATGAGCAGCCAATGTCTCCAGGAGAATGCTGCAGGAAATTGTCAAAAGCTTTACTAATGTCTAGGTAGACAATATCCACAGCCTTTCCCTTATCTACCTAGCGGGTCACCTTGTCATAGAAGGAGATCAGGTTAGTTAAACAGGACCTGCCTTTCATAAACCCATGCTTGTTTACCTACATAGATGCTCATTCCATGTTTCAAAAGTAAAGCCTTTCTTTCTTTTCTCTGTGGTCCATGTTCTGACCTGTTCTAGGACATTGGACCTTTCATTATCTTTACTGAAAGTTATCAATAGGTACACAAAAGCAGAGTTTAATTTTAATGTTTTCTGTGCTTACTACTGCTTTAAAAATGCTCAAACAAACCAAAACTGATAGAGAATTCTAACACTGAAGCTTAAGAGATTGACATTCTGAGGAAAGCTTTCTGGACTAAGAGAATACAAACAATGGCTCGATGTCCAGATGGAGACCTGTGACAAGTAGTGTTCCCCAAGGGTCAGTACTGGGACTGGTGCTATTTAACATCTTTGTTGGCAACATGGACAGTGGTATTGAGTGCACCCTCAGCATGTTTGCCAACGACACCAAGCTGTGTGGTGAGGCTGACACACTGGAGGGAAGGGATGCCATCCAGAGGGAGCTTGACAGTCTCGAGAAGTGGTCTCATGCAAACTGCATGAAGTTCAACAAGGCCAAGTGCAAGGTTCTGCATCTGGGCTGGGGCAGTCCTAAGTACAAACACAGGCTGGGTGGAAATGAATCGAAAACAGTCTGGACGAGAAGGAACAAGAAGCTCAACATGACCGACCAATGTGCACTTGCAGCCCAGAAAGCTAACCGTGTCCTGGGCTGTGTCAAAAGAAGCATGGCCAGCAGGTCAAGGGAGGTGATTCTCCCCCTTTACTCAGCTCTCCTGAGACCCCATCTGGAGTACTGTGTCCAATTCTTTAGCCCCCAACATGGACATGGAACATGGAGCTCCTGGAATAAGTCCAGTGAAGGGCCACAAAGATGATCAAAGGGCTGGAGCACCTCTGCTACGAAGATAGGCTGAGACAGTTGGGGTTGTTCAGCCTGGAGACGAGAAGGCTCCAGGGAGATCTCATAGCAGCTTTCCAGTACCTGAAGGGAGCCTACAGGAAAGCTGGGAAGGGACTTTTTACAAGGACTTGTAGCGAGAGGATGAGGGCTAATGGATGAAAACTGGAGGAGGGGAGATTTAGGTTAGACATTAGGAAGAAATTCTTTAGTGTGGGCGTGGTGAGACACTGGCACAGGTTGCCCAGGGAGTTTGTGGAAGCCCCATCCCTGGAAGTTTTCAAGGCCAGGTTGGATGGGACCCTGAGAACCTGAGGTGTTCCTGCCCATGCAGGGGGGCTGGAACTAGATGATCTTTAAGGTCCCTTCCAACTCAAACCATTCGTCCCTTCCAACTCAAACCATTCTGTGATTCTATGAACTACTACTACTTGTGGGCAAATTACCTTTGTTTGAGGAAACATAACTTACTGTATTTCTCCTTTATTTTTGTATCATTTTTCAAATGCAAAATCCTGGATGGATAATAGAATATGATGTTCTCTACATACTAATATTGGGGGGGGGGGGGGGGCATCTCACTGCTGCACACAATGGTGATTTGCCTCATGATAATCCATGCAATGATTTGAGCAGAATTTTTATTTCTTTACTTCTGATATTAATCTAGCCAGAAGTAGTTTAGCACTGATGATAGTCAGGAGAAAGAACATGAAAGACTGAAATTAACTTTTATTTTCCTAGTTAATTCGATTTTGCTGCTGTTGCTGAAGGGTATAATCCAGATATGGGATGCAGGGCAACTGCAATAGGATTTCCATTCCATTTAACAGTCTAAGAATTTTTCAGGTTTTTCTTTATCTGTCTTAAGACAAACATGGCATATGCCGCTTTTTTTCCTGCTTGTATATACATCTTTTGCTTAGCTTTCCTAAGTCAGTATACTTCAAATGAAAAGAGAGGCCAGTGAGAGAAATGTTTTTTTAAAATTACATACTGCTCATATATGCCTGTGTTTGTATGTGTATTATAGTTGTTCTTTGTCTCAATGACAGGACTATATCTGGATTATTTTATTCAGCCTCTAATCTCCTATTTTGATGTCATAGTCTTTAGTAAAATAACCCTAATTCAGTCATATATGTAGACCTTTAAGTCAGTTTATGTTCATTTCCAGTGATCTAGGGACCTGAAGCTATTTTCCTCTGACAAGGATTCTACTCTTTCCTCTCATTTTGTTCTGGCTTTCTTGAGTAGAAGCTGGCCCTTTCTCGAAGATAAAAAAAATCTTACAAAAAATTTTTTCATAATTTCACAAATAGTACACAGTGGAAGCAGTAAATAAAGCTTACTCTGGTAATCCATCAATCATAGATGTTGGAGGGTGTTTAATAAAATCTGTTTATGCAAATACAGCTATGTAAAAGTGTTATTTATGTTCGGTTCAGCTGTTCACAATAATAAAATACTTTGTGTTCTGCAGAAGATAATGTTTCTATTGAACAGCTGGAGAGTCAGTGACAAATGCTCTTCCAGGATTAGGTGAAGATGGAGCACTGGCTGCCACCAGTAGTGGGGCAGATCTGTAGTATGGAGAAAAGCTGCACATACAGGGAGCTTCTGGGTACTTGATTTACTTGTGTGGTTTCCCTAAGTCCTGTCTGTCTATTGCAATCTGTATGGCTTTAGCAAATAACTCGACCAAAGATTTGTCAGTGCTTCTGTATGGCAGCTGGACTACAGAAAACTGGGAATACTAGACTCCTGGCTTGGTATTCAAGCCATGTTCATGTTTGGGTCTCCTGAGTTCTCAGCTGTGGTTTCAATGAGGAACTGGGCTGTTTTGAGTCCAGCCTGAGGTGAGACTGGAAGTGGCTTCTGCTTATCCCATACTTCCACACAAGATGGAAGACAAAGTAAATAGCTGTCCTTTTCAATTCTTCTGTTATGGGTGAAGTATTGAAAGTATGGTTCAAGTATATGGTTCAAGTATAGTTTAACGGCATTCTGAAAAATCAGGAGTGACAGAAAGATCATAATTAGTAGTTGTCCTCAGTGAGTGCCTGAGTTACATCCAAGTTAGTGATACATATTCACATGGTGGAAGAGTGGTTAGAAGGATTTTGTTGTTGCTGTTGGAAGGGTTTTTATGGATCTTTTTGTGTAAAACCTCTTTCCTCATCTCATATGGTTTATTATTCTTTTGCAGTTTCTCCATGTCTTATTTGCCCCTTTTTGTGATGCCTTCTGTGAAATTCTCAGGACTTGAATTCTCCTGCACAGGGAATGAGTTAGTGATGTGTGCAGGGATCAGTCTTGTGTGGGGTCCAGAGATGTGTTGAAGGATTTTCTTTGTCACTTTCTGTAATGAATCATTTATTTACTGATTAGGTTTGAGTAGAACTTTCGATTTCATTATAAACTCTCATTTTGACACCTTAGTGTAACATTACTTGGTTTTTATGGCATGCTGTCTTGGTTAATCAGCTTTGAAATGGCCTGCTTATCTCTTATTCTACTTTGTTCTCTAACAGAAATACGACTGTAGAAATGAGCATGTTAATGTCTGAGTGTTAAGCACTGTATAACTTGCAAATGTTGTGTAGTTGCCTATCATTAATAAATAATACAGAATGTTTTATTCAAATGGGAAGGGAATTTTCTGGTTTGAGGAATGTCCAGAGTAACAGAAAACTGCTTTTAGGAGAATGGCTCTCATAACTTCGTTGGTCTTTAGTGACCACCCTAGATTGCTCCTGGTAGGGTAGCTATTTTCCAGTTACTATTTTTACCTTTGATTGGAAGATGCAATGTCCAGAAATCATTTTCAAAAAGAACAACACAAAATACCTTTGGCAGAATAAACTGTGTTTGGTCAAGTGAATTTAAGTATAATTTCAGGTTTAGTTTGGTAAAGATTTTGCCCAAATAAGTAAATAATGCCAGCTTTTCTAAGACTCTTTTTCTCGGGTTTTTTAGTAGATCACAAAGGTATTAATGAGCGCATAGGGAACAACTCAATTTAAAAAGTCAACTGATGACAGAGGTTGGATACATAATCCAATTAAAATCCATTTCTTAAATGACAAGAAAAAATAATACTGAGGTCAAACCTCACTGAAAAGAAAGTCTACCTGAATGTCATTTGACATTCATTGGGTGATTGAATGTTTTCTCATATTGCAGTTCTAGCCATTACCTTTGTATCAGATTAGGGACTAATTTTGAAGCTACACTAGTAACCTGGAGTTTGCCGGACTGATTGAAGCATTGGATACAGTATTTGTTGATGTGAAGGAGAATATAGCAGAATGCTGAAGCTTGTCTATGGTTTATCATGCCATGTCTTTTAAAATTGTGTTTATTTTACAGTATATGGTAAGATTTTTTTCTGTGTGATTTATGTGGCGGAAGAAGGGGTAATGTTTTGCTTTTTGCTTTTTTTTTTCTGAAGAATGAGCATTGCTGAAAATTATGTGTTGTTCCTGATTCTACTAGTGAAAGTAAAGTATCAAGACAACTATAGCTTATTAAGCCTCTTTAAATTTCAAATTTGAACAGGCTTTACAAAACATAGTGCCAATTAATGAGCTGTTTGTCACAGAAGAAACCAGATGTTAATGCAAAAAGAGTTGACATGTAGTGTAGTCAGATGTAGCTTGGACATTTTAAAATATGCTGACCAGGTTAAATAATCTCAAAGCAAATTTAGAACAGAACATAAACTAAAATTTCCTGATTACTGATTAAGCTCCAGTTCTAAATCACAACCTCTCTAGCCATTCCTTTCAGAGTTACTGACAAGTTGGCAAGGATAGAGTGTACTACACAGTTTAAAGTTTCACAGCTGTCAAGAAAATTTGCCTAATTTTGAGCAGGATTTCCTTCTGGAAATCAGACTAATAAGGAAGTAGCAAAAGTGGTTAAATGATGTTTCATAATGGATTTGGCTGAAGAGAAGGAATGTAACAGGTAAAAGGTCATATCCTGTAAACGAAGCTCTAATTTCTCACTTGCCAGCAGTTAACGAATTGTAACCAGATACAGCGTGCAATGTGGTTCAATGTGGAATTTTAAGAGAAGATTTTAATGGATTAATTGAATTCTGTAATGCTTACACAACAACATTTAGAAATCCTGGACTATAATATGGAGTCTGGAAGACTTTCAGTCTCTTAAAATTAGAAAAATAGTGCTGGTCTTGATAGTGCCACATAGTTTGAGAATCAACATGGGCAGGTCAGACAGTTTTTTGCTTCTTTCAGAAAATCGGGCCAGATGTAAGCAAATATCAGCATGACCTGGAAGACACTGGTGGAATACACTATAGCAGTCCAGGATATTTTTGGTGTTTCTAAGATAATGAAAATCAAGTCTTCAACAGCAGTGCTGCAGTGTTGACACAATCAAGTGAATTTACTCAGTGCACAACTGTTGCATTTCTCTGGACCTGCTGTATAGCAAAATCCCTCCATAATGAGTGGAACTGCTTGGTGAAAAACTATAGACTGATTCACTCACTCCCTAAACCTTTATGACCCACTGGAAAGACATAGGAGGTAAGAGTGTGGTGGTTTTTGAGAGGAAGTTATTTTTTGCTGTCTTTCTCTTCTAGATGTTAACCATACTGGCATACATCAGTATTACTTTAAGAAAAAAAAAGAAAAAAGAAAAAAAAAATCTCAGTGTATTGCTTCAGGGAACAGAATTTTTTTTCTGTTTTGACAAGGTAAATCCAGTGATTTTCCCTTTGCTTTTTTTCATGGAATCACAGAATCCTAGGGGTTGGAAGGGACCTTGAAAGATCATCTAGTCCAACCCCCCTGCCAGGCAGGGTCACCTAGAGTACATCACACAGGAACACGTCCAGGCGGGTTTTGAATGTCTCCAGCGAAGGAGACTCCACAACCTCTCTGGGCAGCCTGTTCCAGTGCTCTGTCACTCTCACAGTAAAGAAGTTTTTCCTCACATTTCTGTGGAACCTCCTATGCTCCAGTTTGCACCCATTGCCCCTTGTCCTGTCACTGGACGTCACTGAAAAAAGCCTGGCTCCATCATCCTGACATTCTCCTTTAACATATTTGAAAACTTTGATGAGGTTGCCCCTCACTCTCCTGTTCTCCAAGCTATAGAGGCCCAGCTCCCTCAGCCTTTCTAATAAGGGAGATGTTCCATTCCCTTAATCATCTTTGTGGCTCTGTGCTGGACTCTTTCAAGCAGTTCCCTGTCCTTCTTGAACTGTGGGGCCCAGAACTGGACGCAATATTCCAGATGCGGCCTCACCAAGGAATAGAGTGGGAGGAGAACCTCTCTTGACCTACTAACCACACCCTTTCTAATGCACCCCAGAATGCCATTTGCCTTCTTGGCTCATGGTCACCCTCCTGTCCACCAGGACCCCCAGGTCCCTTTCCCCTACACTGCTCTCCAGCAGGTCAGCCCCCAATCTGTACTGGCACATGGGGTTGTTCTTCCCCAGATGCAAGACTCTACACTTGCCCTTCTTGAATTTCATCAAGTTTCTCCTCGCCCAACTCTCCAGCCTGTCCAGGTCTTGCTGAATGGCAGCACAGCCTCTGGTGTGTCAGCCACTCCTCCCAGTTTAGTGTCATCAGGGAACTTGCTGAGGGTTCACTCTGTTCCCTCATCCAGGTCGTTGATTAAGATGTTGAACAGTACTGGTCCCAGTACCGACCCCTGAGGGACTCCACTAGTCACAGACCTCCAACTAGATTCTGTCCCAATGACCACAACTCTCTGACTTCTTCCTTTCAACCAGTTCTTGATCCATCTCACTACCTGATCATCAAGACCACACTTCCTTAGCTTATCTACAAGGATGCTGTGGGAGACAGTGTCAAATGCTTTACTGAAATCAAGATAAACCACATCTACTGCTCTACCATCATCTATCCACCTAGTTACTTCCTCATAGAAGGCTATAAGGTTGGTCAAACATGACTCCTCCTTGGTAAAACCATGTTGACTGCTCTTAATGACCCCCTCAACCTTGATATGCCTAGAGACAGTGCCAAGAATAACTTGTTCCATCACCTTTCCACGGATGGAGGTGAGGCTGACCAGTTACCCGGGTCCTCCTTCTTGCCCTTTTTGTAGACTGGCATGACATTTGCTATCCTCCAGTCCTCAGGCACCTCTCTTGTTCCCCACGACTTACCAAAGATGGAGAGTGGCCTAGCAATGACCTCCACCAGCTCCCTCAGCACCCGCAGGTGCATTCCATCCGGACCCATCGATTTATGGATGTCCAGATTGCTTAACTGATCCCTAACCCAATCCTCATCTACCAAAGCAAACTCCTCCTTTATCCTGACTCCCTCTGGGGCTTTAGGGATCTGGGGCTCCTGGGGAGAGTCTGCAGGATTAAAGACAGAGGCAAAGAAGGCATTCAGTACCTCTGCCTTCTTTATATCCTCCATCACCAGGGCACCCCCCCACACACACACACAGAATCACCAAGGCTGGAAAAGACCTTCAAGATCATCAAGTCCAGCCTATGACCAACACCACCACACCATCTAGACCATGGCACTAAGTGCCACATCCAGCCTTGCCTTGAACACATCCAGGGACGGTGCCTCCACCACTTCCCTGGGAAGTCCATTCCAATGTCTAATCACCCTCTCCGTGAGGAAGTGCTTCCTAATATCCAACCTAAACCTCCCTTGGAGCAACTTCAGGCTATGCCCTCTTGTCCTGTCACTGGTTGCCTGGGAGAAGAGCCCAGCCCCAACGACTTTCCCTCCAGTCCTTTCACCAGCCTTGTTGCTCTCCTCTGGACCCGCTCCAGCACCTCAACGTCCTTCTTGAAGCGAGGGGCCCAGAACTGCACACAGGACTCGAGGAGAGGCCTCACCAGTGCTGAGTACAGGGGGAGAATTACATCCCTACTCCTGCTGGCCACACTATTCCTGATACAAGCCAGGATGCCATTGGCCTTCCAGGCCACCTGGGCGCCCTGCTGGCTCATGTTCAACCAGCTGTCCACCAGTACTCCCAGGTCCCTCTCTGTTGGGCTGCTCTCCAGCCACTCTTCCCCCAGCCTGTAGCGCTGCCTGGGGTTATTGTGGCCAAAGTGCAGGACCCTGCACTTGGTCTTGTTGACCTGGTCCTGCAGCCTCTTCCTACCCTCTGGCAGATCAACACTCCCCCCCAGCTTGGTGTCATCTGCGAATTTACTGAGGGTGGATTCAATCCCCACATCCAGGTCGTCAATAAAGATATTGAACAGGACTGGGCTCAGTACTGATCCCTGGGGCACACCGCTGGTCACCGGACACCAGCTGGATGCAGCTCCATTCACCATCACCCTCTGGGCCCGGTCATCCAACCAGTTTTTGACCCAGCGAAGGGTGCACCTGTCGAAGCCATGGATTGCTAGCTTCTCCAGGAGGATGCTGTGGGAGATTGTGTCAAAGGCCTTGCTGAAGTCAAGGTAGACCACATCCACAGCCTTCCCCTCATCCACTAGGCGGGTCACCCAGTCATAGAAGGAGATGAGATTGGTCAGGCAGGACCTCCCTTTCCTAAACCCATGTTGGCTGGACCTGATCCCCTGGTTGTCTTCCACATGCCGCTTGATGGCACTCAGGATGATCTGTTCCATAACCTTGCCAGGCACTGAGGTCAGGCTGACAGGCCTATAGTTCCCTGGATCCTCCTTCCGGCCCTTCTTGTGGATGGGCGTCACATTGGCCAACCTCCAGTCATCTGGGACCTCCCCAGTGAGCCAGGACTGGTGATAAATGATTGAGAGCGGCTTAGCCGCTCATTCACCCACCTCATTCAGCAGTGGGCCTATATTGCCTCTAGTGTTAGTTTTATCTGCAATGTATTGGAAGAAGCTCTTTCTATTGTCTTCGACCTCACTTGCAAGATTAAGTTCCAAGGAGGCCTTAGCTTTCCTAATTGCCTCCCTACATCCCTACATCCTCTGACAACAGTCCTATATTCCTCCCAAGTGGCCAGCCCCTCCTTCCATGATCCATAGATTCTCTTTTTCAACTTGAGTTTGCCCAGCAGTTCCTTCTTTAACCATGCTGGTCTCCTGGCTCCCTGACTTGATTTCCTACCCATTGGGATGCTCTGATCCTGAGCTTGGGAGAAGTGGTCCTTGAATGCTGACCAACTATCTTGAGCCCCTTTACCACCCTTTCCCATGAGACTTCCCTTAACAATTGTTTGAAGAGGCGAAAGTTGGCCCTGCAGAAGTCCAGGGTTGTGGTCTTGCTAGGTATTCTATTCCTCCCACAGAGGACCCTGAACTCCACCATCTCGTGACCACTGCAGCCAAGTCTGCCATTGACCATCACCGCTTCAACCAGACCCTCCTTGTTGGAGAGTACGAGATCCAGCAGTGCTCCTCTCCTAGTTGGTTTGTCCACCATTTGCATTAAGAAGTTATCATCAGTGCACTGGAGGAACCTCCTAGACTGTGAATGGCTGGCTGTGTAGGCCTTCCAGCAAATATCAGGGTATCTCCCATGAGGACCAAAGCCTGTAATTGCAAGGCTGCTTTCAGCTGCCTGTCGAAAACCTCATCAACTCCTTCGTCCTGATCAGGAGGTCTGTAATAGACCCCCACAACTGTATCACCCATGCCAGCCTGCCCCTTAATTCGTACCCACAGACTTTCCACTTGCTCCTCATCTGCCCCTGGACAGAACTCAATGCATTCTAGTTGCTCTCTCACATAAAGAGCAACTCCACCACCTCGCTTTGCTGACCTGTCTTTCCTAAAAAGGACAGAGCCATCCATGACCACATTCCAGTCATGTGAGCTGTCCCACCATGTCTCTGTAATTGCTACCAGATCAGAACCCTCTGACTGCACACAGACCTCTAACTCCTCCTGTTTATTCCCCATGCTGCATGCATTGGTGTACAGGTATTTCAGGGAGAGAGCTGAGCACGCTGGTGGCACCTTAGGGAGGTGGGAGGCCTTCTGGTCTTCATTAATACTAGAACACTGCCCCACTGGTGTAAACCCAGCTACAACCTCCTCCCCCTTCAAATCTAGTTTAAAGCTCTGTGAATGAGCCCTGCTAACTCTTGCCCTAGTACCCTTTTTCCCCTGCAGGACAGGGTCTTCCCATTCAATGCCAGCAGGCCCGGTGTCCTGTACATCAAGCCATTCAGGAGTTTTGTGCCCTATCCCCTTCAAGTTTAGTTTAAAGCTCTCTCAATGAGTCCTGCCAACTCCTGGCCAAGAATCCTTTTCCCTCTTGTTGATAGCTCTGTGCCTTGTAAACATCTCCATGATCGAAAAACCCAAAGTTCATCCTCTTGAAAGGAAAGAAATTTCAGAAACCTGCTTATGTATGGAGAGAAAAGTTCTCTTGAAAGTTAGGTTAGAAGTTAAATTAGTTTATTTAGAATCAAACTAGAAGGAAGTTCATTCAGAATTGAATTTTAAAGAGCAAATACTATACTGATGGACACTTTCATATCCTGAGTACATGAGATGGATACATCTAACACAAATTTACAGAGAGTAGAAAATAAACATTTTGATTCTTTAACTCCTTGTTGTTCTTAATCTGTTTATTTTCTTTTAGCTACTGGAGCAAAGTCAGATTTTGTCTCTCATGATGCAGATATATTCTGGAACCATGTGGCATTTAGTTCTGTATGTTTGTGCCACTGCACAGAAATGGCATAGGCAACTGCAAAAAAGTCAGCCTGCTTAATTCTCAGTTCCCCACAGTCTCTCAGAGCACAGTGGGTTAAATGCCTAAAATCTTCCATGGGAAGAAGGCCCAGCCAAGCCATTGTCTCCTAGGAAGGAACAGATTACTATCTGCCTTGACCTTGCAAGCATCACAGTTGCTAGGCTGATGCCTTTTCTGGTTGGGGAGCTTTAGGAGGCTGCTGGCTAGGCTGGTTTTTTGGTGAACTGAAGCCTATTTGCCTTTAAAAATAGTGGGTAAAATATAAGCAGTAATAAACCAAACATCATCTGCCTCCAAGGGAAGCATGGTTTTATGAAAGAAAAATAGGCCTTTGGATTAAAAACAGGTTTTCTGTTTTTCTGATAATCTTTTTTCCTGACACTTAATATTTCTGTTGTTTTAATACATCTTTTTTCTGTTGCCACTGTTTTATTATCTTTCTGGCTCTTGTGAGAAGATTGTTCCACAGAGTATTTAAAATTGGGTAAGATTTGGTAGACCAGAACCAAAGCATGCTAGGCAGGCCATACTCTTGAGGCCATGATCTTGAGTACACTCACTAGAACAATATTGCCAATCATATCACAAGCAGATAATACAGTACAGATACACTTCTAAATTAGACCTTCAGAAGAGTCTTTCTAAAATAAACACCCATTAAAAGAGAAATAATCTCAAGCAGTATAAGTGTGTGTGCTCCGCTGGGTCCCTTTAGGCTCTCTCCCATCTCAATGAAACTTAAAATAATGTCATGCTTTGTTACTAAAAGAGAAATGGACTTCTTCCCTGTACAAACAGAGAATAAAAATAAAATATGGTATCTGATACTGCTCACTTTCTGCTGCCCTGCTCAACTGCTATTTGCAGTGTGCTAGAAGACTGCTGATCATCCCCCAATCAAATAAGCATTGCAGCAGTTAGTGATTCACACTATACAAATCACTACTATCACTAACACCTAAGCTACTTTCTGTCAGAGATCGGTTGCTCAAAACTTTCAAAACTTGATCTTGTCAGTCTCCAGACTTGCCTCTGCATCCATTACATTCCCATCACATTTTGCAGTTTTCAGTGATAGTAACAGCTGAAGACTAGTTATTGTTTTGTAAATTTACAACGTAGAGGAGAGAAAGCAGCTTTGCAGAGGAGCTGATGTCATGTTGGAGCTCACCATACTAGTTTCTGAGTGTTAATTCTCCTTTGCAGGAATAACATCTTGAAGTTCTGTTCTAAGTGTAGAGGTTGAGATCAAAGTCCCTAAGATAGCAGCGCTTCTTCTGAACCTCCCCATTCTATTAGAATTGTAATTTAGGCATTACTTTATTACCTAGTGTAGAGGAAGTACTAGTGTAACTGTCAGCTGCTGTGCTAGAGAACCAGTAAAGACCAGCACCCAGGGTATTCTGCTAAGTAGCTCCCTGAATAGCTTAAAGTTTGCTTTCTTGAAAGTCTAGGGTAGCAATTTTGCTGTCCTTTTTTCTCATTACAGTGAAAATTTTAAAGTCAACTATTTCACAATCACTGTGGCCAAGACAGCCATCTCCCATGACAGCCACCTCCCATCACATCCCTCTATTGACAAATAGCAAGTCTAGGAGGGCATATTTCCTAGTTGATTCACTGAGTACTTGTCATGAGAAATTATCTCCTACAAACTTCAAGAATTTCTAAGACCTGCTCATCACAGTAGTATGTTTCCAGATGGTGTCTGGAAAGCTGAAATGTCCCATAAGGACAAGGGCTACTGATCCAGAAATTTCTCCTCATTGTCTATAGAATATCTCATCAGTGTTGACATCCTGGCTGGGCAATTGGTAGTAGACACCTACTACAACATATCCTTTGTTTTCCATCCCCATAATCGTCACGCAGAGGCTCGAAACCACATTGCCACTACCTGTAAGGGCTGCACCATCTCTCTTACATACACCTCCACCTGGCCTGCCCTGTCTGCCCCTCCTGAATAGCATGTACCCTTCATCCCAGCACTCTAGTCGTGGGATTTATTTCACCAAGTCTCATTAATACCACTGATATCATAGTTCTGTGAACTAACCAACACTTCCAGTTCATTCTGTTTGTTTCTCATGCAGCATGTATTGGTGTACAGCATTTCAGATATGATTTTGAGTCCTCCATGCTCCCAGGAGCATGCCAAGTGTTACCACTAGCATTGCCACTGTCAGGCGATGCCATGCCAAGCCTCGGCCTGCCTTCAGCAATCCTGTTGCTATCACCTTCCCCCATCAATTCTAGTTTAAAGCCTACTTTTATCAGTCCTACCAGCTTATGTCCAAAGAAGAATTTTCCTCATCTGGACAGGTGAATCCCATCAGGTCCCAGCATACCTTGTGCATTGAAGATTCTTCCATAGTCTAAATACCCAAAATTTCGGTGGAAGCACCAGTCCTGAAGCCAGGTATTGATATATTTGCCTAACCTGTTTCTTCCAAAGTCTCTCCTCATTACTGGGGTTCTTCCCAGGGCTCTGAAATATCTTTTGATTAACCTTACACTTTTTATTGCAACATTGTTAGTATCTGCAGTCTTCTCCAGTTTCAGCTGGAACCTTTTTTATGTTAAAGATGAAGACTATTTTGACTAAATATTTTGTCTTCAGATGAAAGAGTACATCAAACAGAACACTTATCTCATGATACCCTTCAAATATATGCACAGTTGCAGAGCCACTTACCTGTGGAGTGTTATAACAGTGGTACTGTTATGTCTATAGTTCAGTTTTCTATTTTACTCTTCTACATATGCATGGAACCAAATAAAAACTGAGTAAATAATTGGTAATGAGAATTGATCAAAAGCAAAAACTAACTGTTGAGGTTGAAGTTTAGTAATTCAGGAGTGTTGCACTGGAATACTGAAATATTTCAAGCTCTTGCTTCTGCTGTAATACTAGAATTGCTGGCTGTGTATGGTTCTATGTTGCCTATTGTATATGTGTATGTGCATGCACACTTACTCATGTTACAAGTCTGAAAGCCAAAAAAATGCCTGCTGTAGATATTGCTGTCCAAACTCTGCCAGTTTAACAAATAGACCTTCTCCTTAAACTGCAAAGAAAACAAGACACACTCACAAATGAAAAAATGAGTAATTTTAAAAGTTTGCCAGCTGTGCTGCCAAGTCCTCCTATCTTCATAGTTTTATTTTAAATGGAGATTGGGAGCTAGGACAACAAGCTGTTTTGGTGAACAAAAAACCCCAAGCAACATTTAAGCAGAAATCTGTGTAGTTAATACTCAGTACTAGGAAAGGTCTTTTTGCTTTCAAACTGTTTACTGTGGAAAATCAGTGAAGGTATGCTTTCTCTACTTCCATGTGCATAAAATCCTTCTTCTCATGACACTTTAAATTTTGAAAGTACCTGAACAAAATTAAGGAGTAATACTGTGTTGTGTATTTCAGTTTACTGGCAATTTGCATGCTAGCTTGTGTTCAAAACAGTTAAATATTTTGTATTCAAAATGGACATTATTTGAAATTGCTTGTATCTATAGCCTGGTTGAAGGGGGGATTTGTACAAGTTCAAAAGTTTTTAAACATACCTGACACAATTATTGAGTTCATCATTCAAAAGAATCCTTCTGCTATTCTGTTTATATCTTCTCGTGATGTTTTTTGTTTGGATAATTTCCCTGGTAGTTGCAAAATGCAAATACATGGTTAGATTTCACAAAACTAGCACATTTACTGATTTGTTCCTCTTAATACAGTTATTATATACATGCATATGGTAATGTGCATAGCTTCATTCACTGAAAATGACCTTACTAATCCTAGTAGTTAAAAAAACCAACCAAACAAAAAATGAAACAAAACAGCAAAAAAACCCCAAAACCCCAAACAAAACAAAACACAAAAAACTCAAACCACTCTCCTAAATTTAGTAAAATTCTCATAGCTGCTATTTCCACTGAATGTTTCAGTGATTGAGTATGTGTAGAAATTTTATCATTTAGTGTTTTATTTATTGAGTTTGAAAATTGTTCTTGTATTGCTCATAATGTTTTGTGATCTACATGCGAATGACCCTTTCCTTTTGGATGACTGAAATGCAGACATCCCTATCGCTGAACAACGGTACATCTCACTGTTGCTGAGAGATTGGTATCATATGCTTCTGGGTACAGCTGTGTTCCCCTAGCAGAATAGCTCATCTTGCTTTTACTCTCGGCTCACATTTAAGTGCCCCTAGGAGGAACGGTAGCTGGAAGCAGTCTGTGTGAATTGTTCTTGTGTCCAATTTCAGATGCAGGGAGGCGATAAGGAAATCCAGGTCTATGCACTGAAAACCTCTTTGGAGATTAGTTCAATTTGCTGGACATGTCCGGAGGGTCTCTGTTGGGTGTGGGCACACGAGTCCTTTGACAGTGTATGGTTTCATCATGACTTTGTGGGAGTCACGATTGTGCTCTGCTGTGGCAAGGTTGCTGTGACAGGTACTGCTCTCTGTTTAAGTATTCACAGGGAGTACCATGCTCCTGAATACTCCAAGCAACTTCAAAGCGATTTATTTGGCTTTGGTAAGGGAAAGATCATGAAGCTTAGTTACACTTGAATTCTATTCAGATATGTGCTCAAATGTATCAACATTTGTCTGCTGACGTAACTGTACAGAGGTGTCTCCAGTACCCCCTGTTCCCGACCCCTGGTACTGTGGTTATCATAACTAACCCCATTTTACGTTTTGGCAAGCAGCCAGTCTCTGTGACCAAGGGGGTCCTCTATTCATTCCCTTTCCCTCATTATCAGGCCCTGAAGGTTCTGTGCACCAAGCAGACAAGCCAGATTCTTCTTCCCCTCCCCACTCGCCTCAGGGTTCCTGGGCACCAGGCCCATTACTGCCTTCCTTGGTGGCCTTGAGGGTCCCAGGCCAAGCCAGGGGTGGTGATGACCCCACCAGAGATCAGAGCAGCGTAAGGGCACCCACGGCACTGTCCATAAAATCAGGCAGTCATGAGTCCTGAGTAGGGAACTTGGACCAGATCTGCTGCTGGACAGTGAGACCAGAGACACCTCCAGTGGTCAGGGACACCGCCACCATCCTCTCCTTCCTCTGCGGACTGAGTGAGTTGTATTCTTTTAGATGTATTTCAAGTCTAGATTATGACTGTTACATTGATACAGCAAATGATGTCTTGAGAACTGACCCAATCAGCAGAGCATCCACGTGATTAGAAATTATAAGTTGTATTGTAAATTGTGTTATTTAGGTGACTAGAAATTGTAAGTTAAGTTGTATTATACATTCTGTATTATGCTACTTATAGACTGTACTATACTGATTCTCTTTGTAGAAGTCTTGTGCCATTCTAATCACAATTTAGTGCTATCATCTTTCTGCCAAGGATCCCTAAAAGGATGAGTCTGTCCCCTCAGTGTTGGGTGAGAGCAGATGTAATATTTCATTCACAAAATGCTTTTGCATTGTTAGTTATATTAAGGCTCATGAAAAAGTGTGATCTTGAGTTACCACATGAGACCATCAGCAGAAATCTCAGCGCTACCTTTGTTTTTCCCTTATAAGCTTTACAGATTGTCATTACAGACAAGTATTTCCTTCTTTTAAAACAGACTTCATTCTGTTTCTGCTTGAAAACCCTCATTGCCAACAGAGGGTTCTGCCAGCATGTCTGGTTCAATACTTCTCCATATATTGAATGTTTCTGAATAAAAAAAGTTGGCAGTATATTTTCTTCTTTGGGTCATTTTGAGCAATGGTCATTGGCCATTGCTTTATTTTGGGAAGAGATGTGCAGAGAGAAATTAGTAGATAAATAAGTAGATAAATGGAAGCAGAGATATTCATGCTTCTGGTATCTTATGCTGCTGGCCATTGTTTAAAGGATCCTTCTGCTTCTGTTCTTACTTGAGCACTGTTGTTTAGTGTTAGTGGATCATTGCTGCTGTCACAGGGCAGAAACTTTTCATGACAGAGTGTTAATTTGATGCTTAAACTTCTGCTGATGTGCTGCTACACATACAAAGAAATTTATTTTTTTTTTTTGTAGTCATAACTTGTCTAGGTCTTGTATGTTTAATAGAGTAGAAATTTAGTTTTGAGCTAACCCACTTGGGGCTGAATTTTGACTAGGATTGTAAGGATTCGCAGTGCTGTTACATAGCTTACCTGTCCTTAGTCAATTCTCACATTTCAGCTGCAATCCTTTCTTCCAGAAGTCCTTCTAACATTACTAAGCTCATCAGGGAATGGTATAAGCAGAGAACAACCAAAATGGTCCTAATAGCAGGAGTAGTCGTCCTGGGGGCCTGGTTCATTACTTGGGAGTGAAGGGCATTCCACTCTTTCTAGTCTTCATACCTGTGTTTGTGGTTTTGAGGTGCTCTGGAGAAAGCTCTGTGCAGTTTGTCCTGTTCCTCTTTAGATTAGATTCTCTCTTGCAGTTCTGGTGTATTGGCAGTGGGAACAGTGCCATTCTTAGCATACCAGTGAGCACTTCTCTTCTGTAGGCACAAACCTCCCTCTCCTGTAATGTTCAGCTGCGTGCAGTTTCATCTGTTATCATTGCTGAAATGGTAGTTGAGACTGCAGCTGGATGAAGTAGCTCTGTTGCTCATCTCTCCTCTCTTTGCACCCACAATATTTTCTGCACTCTCTCAATAGCAAATTGTTTAAAACTAAGCTGTCCTTCCTTCCTTCACTGCATTCTTGGCCAATCTGATTTTTGAAACTTGTGCAATGATGTGATCCCAGCTTGAAGGATTTTATACTCCTCAGAAATCCTAATCTCACCCTCCGTGTTCTGCCATCTCTGTTAACCACTCTGTACTGCATTCTAGCAAAGGAAAAATCCTCCTTTTAAAATTACTTTTTTCTCATTCCCTTAGTGTTTAAAACTAAACTTATGTGCTGTTTAGGTAACTAAATCCCAAAGATACCTTGGTAAAACCTCAGTGTGTATGCTTGAAGTGCTCTTCTTGTTGATCGATCACTGATCTCATCACCTGCTTCTTCTGCTGTACTGTGTTGGACTTGGACTTCCAGTCCTCAGCTTCAATTTCCTAAAGAACTTCTCGCCATCTGTTTTCCTCTCATTTTCCTCTTACTCTTTGTGCTCTTCCACATTCTTTTCCTTTTCAGCCAATATCCCTCTGGAGTTTGTTGATGTTAGGGAAAGCAAGCAGCACTGAATTTGAGTGGAAGTGAGGTAAAATAAATTGTTTTTGTCTGCTCAGGCAGCAGCTGAACAAGCTGGCAAATGATTTTATGTGGGTGAGGAGGTGGAATGCTGTAGGCAGAAAGCAGAAGCATGGCTGGCACTTTCCTGCCCAGAGAGGAGAGTTTGTTTCACTAGTGGCTGCTCTGCTTCTGGAAGCTTATGCTCTTCTGCCTGCAAAGCACCGCATCCTGTTTGGGCTGAATCAATTGGCTGCACACGCTGATCTGGAAATACACTTTTGGAAGTGAGACCAAAAAGTTCCATGTTGAAAGGGAAAATCTTTAATAAGGAAACCAAGCTTTGGGGAGTTGTAAATTTAAATTGGTAAATGAGAAGATAATTTCTTAAGCCATACCAGAAATCTAACTACGCAATGTCTCATTTCAGACGGTAGCTGAGAATAAATGCTTGCTCAAATATAAGACAGTGAGGTACTGCTGTGCCCTGCCAACTGTGTTCAGCAGGGGACTTTCAGAGCTAGAGCTGCTTTGGGAGGAGGCCATTATGCTTAATGGTTTTTGAAGGATTTTTTTTCTTGCATAATGGAAATGTTAGTTCTTTGAATCCATGTGAACTGAAAATATCAACAGCGTATCAGGATAGTGGTCCCAAAACCTCATGGCACATCGTGTGAAGGTACCCTTTTGTTTGTACTGAACCTGGCATGTGATAGCTTCCAGTGTCACAACTTCAAATTTTTATTATGATACCATAAAGTGTCATTCTTTAATTTTCTTTTCCTTAATAGGTAAGATTTCCTTAACACTCAACTCTTTTATAGTCTAATTACTTTTCTTGTTGCAGCCTTGGATTGTCCTTGCCATCCATCTTTAGTTTATTTTTAGTTCACTAATGCCTTTGCATACCTGACTTAGTTATCGTGTAAAAGCCTGACCCTCAGATTAGCATACTGCTTTTTTGTGTTTGTTCAATCTTTTTCCCAGAAACATCCTTATTTTATTTTACAGTTATTTTCCAAATTTAAGATGTGAGGTTGTTCAGATAAAGGATAGTGATAGGAGGGAGACATAATTCTGTAAATATTTATTAAAACATTCTGAAGTAAGATTAATATGACTGCTTATTGGAGGAAAAGTGTTCAGGAGCCAGGGTTTGTCTAAGTGTTTAGTGTGTGTATGGACAAGTCTGTTTTACATGGATGAAAGTACGAAAATAATTCTGGGGAAAGTTTTGAGATTACCTAAGAGGAAAATCAGTGGGGAGATCTCTCTGTAACAGTAATTGTGCTCATGCAACAGTGTAAAAGGCAGCAATTTTGTGACACCAGGAAGAAATTGGCTCTAAAATGGGGCTATTTTTACTGGGTTCATTTGTGGTTTTTTTGCCATAATAGTTTTGGGTGAAAAAAATAATGGCTTTGATTTAGGCTTAAATTTAGACTAGAATCCATTACCTTTGTGATGCTTATAGAGTAGGAATATAATTGATCTGAAAAAAAGTACAGAAGCTATCAGGATCACACAGTTCAGTAAGTGTGGTAAATACGAGTGTAACAATCACATCTGATACTGAAAAATGCAAGTGTTGTATTTACTTAAGTTACTAATTTGTTGTCTCACACCTGAGTAGACTGTCTGATCTGCTCTTAATATATATGCATATAGTAGATATATATCTGCACACAGTGTCTGTGAAAATCTTGGGGGAAAGTTAAAAGCATTTTAAGAGGTTGTTTTGAGCTGTCAGTCATGCTCCCAGGCAGTGAGTTTTTTATGGCTGAGACTGTCCAGCTGCTGTTGCTGTCTCTCTGATGTTGCTGTTGTCTGCAAGAGGTCTGGCTGAGCTGGACATCAGCTGGGGTTCTCAGCCACATCGTTTGCATTGTTACAGAGTGATGCAGCCAGTCGCTGGGAATGACTTGCAGTTGGTGGCGACGGCTGTGACTGCGATGGCTCAGGAAGAGGTACTCTGGAGGCCATCAGAGAGGTTGGCTAGGGGGAAGGACTGCTTCAGCTGCACATCTAACTCTTCCTGGCAGTGTGAGTCAGGGCCAATGGCCATATCTCCTGCCCTTCTTCACAGTTCTGAAAGGATACAGCTGCCATTTTTGTTACAACAAAAAGTTTTTTTGTATTTCATTATAAATTCCTAATGGAGAGGAGGCAAGGTTGTTTTCCTAACAGCTGAGCTAAACCCCTGCAGTCATCTGCTATAATCCACCTTACCTAGTTTATCCAGTTATTATAAATAAATAAATAAATAAATAAGATCAATGCAAGAGTCATTATATGCCAAGTTTTATGAACACCAAAACACACTTTTTTTGTGGTTAAGATGGCGACACTGACATCCACACAACCTTGCTTTTTCAACCATGCATCTATTTAAAACTATTTTCCTGTATGAAGTGTGGAAAACAGCATGATATCATGGAAGTATGGAGTCAGTACAACTTAATAGGATTAAAAAACCTGGGAAGCTGGAATAATACTTGGATAACTTTTTACAATTAAATCAGTGACCTGTGATCAGACCATTCTGCTGGAAACTTCTCCCTTGAGCCGTGTTGCCTGTTGGCCCATGAAACCGCATCTCTGTTTGCCTAAGGAATATGTGGTCTCATGCTCTCTGTCTGTATTTTTATGAAAAAACTAAAAGCATGAAAATAGTATTCCTGCATAACATCTTTCATGTTGACAGTGTTTTCCCTAAAGGATTACTGTATTTGGAAAAGAACAAACACAGCTGTTGTATTTTCTTTACTGTAATTATTACACACTTATGAGTTGACTATATCTCTGATAAATGCTGAAAATGTTCTTCAGAAAGTTTTGGTGGACTGAGTCTGATGTTGAACAAGGATTAGGCAGATGTAGTCTCTAGAGTAGAGTCCTGAAATACCATGTTCCTCTGTATGATGGATATCAGGTTGGAAGGTGCCAAAAAATGCACCTACACATCAGGTGACATAGAAAAGCCTTTGTATTTTGCTAAGGATTTTTTATCTTTGCATTTTTGTATCAGTATTAAACATCTAGCTCATATGTGTTACTCAAAACCTGAAATGTAAAAGGCAGATGTGGTTTTGTTCTACATTTTCCAGAAATACTTCTGAACTTGGCTGGTGTGTTTGTTAGCGATAAATGAAGCAAAATTTAATATAGTAGGTAACTTATTCATATAGAAAAAAAAAATCAGAAAAAACCCTTTTCTTTAACAGTACAGTTAAGCTGTTGTTACTTGAGGCAGAAAGAGAAAAGGTGCACAGAGTTGAAAGGTGCAGTTACAGCACTGTGGGTTTTCTGACTCTAATTGCGCTTCAGCTGTTTTACCGAGCAATTTGTAGTGCTTTATTGTGTGAAATAATGTGTGAAAGACAGATAGGTACTGTATGCAGAATTTCTGTCTAATGCTTGATCTGCTGATTACTACTGCCCTTGAAAGGATGGGAGAGATAGTTAACGTAAAGACAGATTTCTGAGGTAGACCACTTTGGTTAGCTTCTTTTGTTTTGACTCATAAATACTGGATGAGTGAATCCTGAGCAGAGAACATGTGTAGGTTGCTGTCAGAAGGCAAATGTTTTTCTGGAAGAGTTTTCTCAGTATGTGAATGCCTGTGAGTATACGGAATATATTAAATTTAAAAGCAAACAAACAAACAAGAACCCCAGAAAAACAAAGCCAAGCTTTTAAAATCTCATAGATTTGTAAAATATAAGATTTACATTAATTTATTTGAAAATCCTATGGTCTAAAGCAAGCAAGAGTTTAAAACTCAATTTAAATATATTTCTCTCAGTATACAGGCTTAGGCTGTCAAACAAATTGGTTGAAGTAATCATGGGAAAGATTAGGTATGTACAAAACCTAATTTAAAGAAGAATAGGAAAACTGGAAATAATTTTATCTTGTCAATCTAATTGATTTTGTCTCTGTGACACAAAAATGTCATTGTACTTACAAAACATACCTGCAACGTAAATCTTACTAAAATGTACTGAAAGGATAGATGTCTGCTAGTATGGGTGAATAATTTTTATTTGACAAAGCCAAAAGCAATGATAAGTTAGAGAAATGTTTTGCTTGGGTTTTTTCATTTAGATCTTACAACTGTGTGACACCTTGCTTGCACAAGGCTTTTGGAAGCCCGCAGAAGTCATGCAAGAAGAACTTCCTTGGGTCATCCCCAAGTGTTCATCCTACAGTGGGGTACAAGTCCTTGAGCTAAAATAGTGCATTTGGCTTTATCTGCTGCCTGGAGAGCTGCTGGTTTGGCATTTGCAAATGTTGGTGCTAATGCCCGAGCTTTGCACCCAGCGCATGCACTTCACAAGGCACTAGACAGACGTTTGCTCTGCTGGAGGGTGAGCTAATTTGCCTGAATTATGCAAGTTAGTGAGGGAATGCTCCGTCAGCATAAGCATGGGGTGGTAACATGGGGCAGTAATCTCTGGATCCAGAAGAGGACATCCCCCCATCTTACGGGAAACATGTTTGGGAGGTGCAAAATCTGCCTGATGCAGCATGCTTCAAATTAGCATTGTAGGTGAAGGTTTCAAAATGGATCTGGCAAAACCAGTGTTGGTGAGTTACCATATCAGACTTGTCACAGAGGCAGGTAATTGCTAGGTGGGGTTATACAGCCCATGTTATGCAGGAGGTCAGATTAGATCATCACTGTTTCTTCTGGTTTTAAATTCTGACACTCTAATGCAACCAGTTGTTCCATGCGATCACTGTCCATACTTGTTTATCACCGACACACCCAAATCGGCTTGCATCCATATGTGGTTCACACTGCAATAGAGCTGCCTGTTTTCCAGGGCATGAAGAGCTTTCCCACAGGTCAATGTGGTAAGCAAAATGGAACTTTAAAAATTACATACTTGTGCAACATGTAGTTAATTCAGGGGGAGATAATTGAAAATTATGGAATTTTGTGTTAGAAATTCAGGTATTCTCGACTAACTTAAGCTAAATCAGTAGAATCTGTTTTAAACTGAGGCAGCACTTCACTCAGATTTAGAAACAGAATAATAAAAACACACAATGCAGAATTGTTATGCAGAATTGTGTTATTATTATGTATTGTGTATGTTATATATTTTATAATGTTACATATTATTATGTTCTTAATGCAGAATTAAGGACCATGTAGATGGGTCAACTTGCTGTAAACTGCTGTTCTTTGAATGTCTTTTGTGTGGTGTTGGCTGTGTTCAAATGAATATTTAGTCTATTACCGTCATTGGAATTTCAGAGTACAGGTCAGGACTGGCCAAAAGATAGGTTCAATTGGATGTATTTGGTATTGTTGCAGTTCAAATATGTGTAAACAGCGCTATACTCCTTCCGGAGAATCTTAATCTCTCCCTTTATTTTTACAAGTGCTGGTTGCAGGCATGCATTTACCTATGCTTGCCATTTTAGGCCAAATCTGAAGGCCTGAATAGTGAAAGTTCAACCCTATTTGCATGAGAATTATGGAGAGATAAAAGGCCAGGTTTTCAGACAGTTTGTAAGAATGAAATACGTAAAAACTGTTACATATATGTACATATATAAAAATCTGAAAGAAGAAGAAACTAATAGTTTTTAAAGTTGTTTGTTTATTTATTTATTTAGCTTACATAAATACGAGTTACTTTTTAGTTCTGCAAATTGAAATCTGTTAAATTGAACTGGTTAAGTGCTGTCTGCTATGCTTTTGATATATAAAGCTCTCTGTTCCTTGTGTTCATTGCTTCCTGGAAATAATTGTTTTGCCAGGCACATTGCTTTTTGAAGACGGGAAGGGCAAGACATGATTTTCACAGAAGGACAAGACTGGGATGCATGTCAGAGCACTGCTCCCATTTTATAAGATTTAATAAGATTTTAGTCAGCACTATTCTATGCACTTACTGCCCTGCCCCAACTTATCTGTCTGTTAGAATACTTCATTTTATTTGGAGCAATTCCAATGGTAGAGTTGGCATGGGTAGAGTAATTCTCACGTAATATTAATTAATTTGCTGGTAACTGTAGATTTCCCTCCTTTCTTTGCAGGGTCTGGTGTAGGATGGTAAGTCTGAGTGTTTTCCTCAGTCAAACAAATACTGCATTTGAGATGGTATATAGATTTTACTCAACAAAGCTCGTAAAAAAATTCCTGAGAAGGCCAATTTTTTTATGGAAAAATGAATAAATACTGTATTCAATGTTATCTTTGATATCTTCCAAACATTTTTAAAATGTCTTTCCAACAGATGATCTGTATAGCTCTTCTCTGGAATCAGCTAGGCCCATTAAAAGAGGGAACATAAATAGGTCAGATGAAACTGCTAACTGTTCTGATGTAATTCAGGAGCACTAGGCATAACACAGTCTTTTGGTACAACAGCACATCTTTCAGATTGTTGTCTGTAGAATATGTTGGAACCTATGGAAAGGAAATTTGTGTATAGAGCTATCACTTTTAATGTATTTTTCTCTGACACCCCTTGCTGGTTTTGTTGATATATATGGATATTGATTTGGATATTATATGGATATTGATTTAATTCCTCTGAAACAAATATACAGATTTAATAAGTAATTATTGAAAAAGTATTTTTAAAATCCCGATTGCCTTTAGAAGAAGAGGAAGAAGGTTTAAAGGCTTAAAGTAAAATGTATTTGTTACAGATGCTATTTTTGAGCTTACCATTTCTGTGAGGTGACCAGGGACTACTCTGGTATTACTATTTTACTTATTTGTTAGCTGTAAACAGATATATTTTGGGGAAGTGAGGAGGTGGTTAGATCTACTTACAGCTTTTAGGGTTATCATTCCTGGTTGGCAGGATGCCTGTCTGTGTCTCGTGTCAAGTATTTTCCAAATGTAAGTGCTTCAGCGGCTGGTCTGCCATAACCCACATGCCTGTGTGCTCCTTGGCTTTGGCTGTTTTACTATAAACAGTTTTCATAATTTTCCTTCAGAATTTCCTTCTGATAGCATGAGAATTGATTGTTCATGGTGGCATAAATCATTGTCAGAAGCATGTGCCTCTGGTCTGATTCTTTCAAAACAGTCATACTGAGGTGCTTTGATGATGTCAAAGAGTTAACTACTAGGAAGCAGTTTAAGCAATTTTATCCAGCTGATATCGGTTTGTTTGGTTATTATTTATTTATAGCACAAAAGGGGGAGGAGGGGGAAACAACAGAAGGAGGCTTTCAAGCACACAAGTGTCTGAAGCAAATAAATCCTGAGAAGTTGCACATACTCTAAATTACCTTTTAAAATATTGCAATTTGATTATGAACCCAGAAGAGCTCCTCAGGACTACAGAGGTATGCTGGTATCAGTTATGAGGAAGAGAATTGGAAGCACAACTTGGCATGCATCACAAGTGCACAACGCAATGGTGGTATGACACCTGGGACAGGAGCAGCATCTGAAACAGCTTTGGAACAGAGCAACTGTAGAGAAATTGTGGATGCCCTCTCCTTGGAGGGCTTCAAGGCCAGATTGAATGACGCCTAAGCAACCTGGTCTAGTGGGAACTAGATGATCTTTAAGGTCCCTTCCAACCCTAGCCATTCTATGATTCTATGTCATATTTTCATGGTTTCTTATTTTTTCTTTACTGATGATGACAACTATAGGTTTAGGTTTAAGAACTCAAATAGTTCACAGAAAAGGAGGCTATCTTCCTGTGTGCTTTTACACTTCTGATAGTACGTTCTGGATGCCCCTTGAATGGAAAAAACTGTGTGATTTAATTTGCCCTATTAAATAATGTAGTACTGTTTTGTGAAAGTTATATTTAGCACTGCAAAAACAGATGAATGTGCATGCCTTTAGATTAAAATAACAATTTCCCTTTCTCCTCTGTTCCTAACCTGCGACTTCTAACCTTGTGCTGAACTATAAAGCGTTTTGTCCTCTTGTTGTTGTATATGTATGTTTATTATTGTGCCTTTGTTACTTGGAAATTTACTTCAAATGTGAGCAACTGAAAATAAATCTTTTGCTAATCTGGAAATGTGATATGCAAAGGGAACACTTTCCAGCCTCTTGATAAGGTCTGCAAAGTACCATTGGAATGTAAAGTAATCTGTGGTTTGGGTCATCCTGAAAGCTCTTATTGATACGAGATGAGTCTCGATGGAGAAGTCCTGCCATCACATGTTCATCAAATACCGATTGAGAGCAGGGGGATCGACTCAGAG
This sequence comes from Hemiprocne comata, assembly GCA_020745705.1. NCBI lineage: Eukaryota > Metazoa > Chordata > Aves > Apodiformes > Apodidae > Hemiprocne > Hemiprocne comata. The sequence continues at coordinate 45,518,559 of CM036616.1, forward strand.
AGAAGGCTGCAGCTATCGCCTATGCTGCAGAGACTGAGAGTGTGAAAAGAGCTAATACTTCTTTAGCCGCACTAATTAAAAAATTGCAGTTTGTCAGACATCAGATGCTAATGGGGCACTGCTAATGCAACAAGTAAGCAGTTTATTAAGGTAAAGGCATTGTTCTTCAGAAGCAGGTATGAGCAGCTTTGTTTATTTGTATATGGGGTTTTTTTTAAGTGCAGTTAGCTCCTTTGCTATTAGGAAAAACAAACAAACAAACTAAATTGGCTGCTCTGTAACATAGCGTTGTCAGAGAAAAAACTGGAATGCAGAAATGCCTTTGAACTCAGGATGTACTTGTTTTGGCTTCCCAGGCAGTCAGCATCAATGTTTTTAACAAAAGGGAGGAGGGTGATTACCACAAGGTTTCCTGTTCCAAGTGGATAAGGATCTTTAATAAAGAAACTGGAAAACAGAAATTCTCACAAATAGTCAGTATTCTGCTTCATTTAGTGACATTCTTTACAAATTGTAAATAAAGCAGAAATAAGGATCTGCAGAATATGGAGGACTGTGCAGAAGATACTGATAGAAAAGTGCGGCAAAAAAATGCAGAATTAAGCGAAGTGCCTCTCCAGTATTGGCCTTGGTGCTTGAAGGCTCTTGGTGAGAGCTGTGTTGGTGGGTGCTCATGCTTTTTCCTACAGGGGATACAGCATACCTTGAGGTTTGTAGGTGAAGAAGGAGGGGGAAGAGGGGGAGAAGGTGTTTTTCCTACTTGAAGAAGGCGATTTTACGGCTGTTGGGGGAGATGGCATTGACTCACGTTGTACTTGAAGGACTAGTTGCTAGACTGGCCACTCCTCTCTTTCCAGCGCATTTAGCTCTCGCCCCTTCCTCTCCCGGTATGGATACACACAGGAGCACACGCTCCTAAGTGAGGAAGCGCACAGCTCCTGAAGCAACTCCTAGCCGTGCGTAGTGTTTTCTCTATAGAGGACTTTAGAGGCTGAGCTCCGGCCGGCAGGCAAGGCGGGGTGCGGGGCGGCAGGGCTGGTGGGCGCTGCCGGCCTCCCTGGCGCCGGCAGGTCCCTCCTGTTCCTGCGGGGGACAGCGGGCAGCCAGCAGCCGGGAGTACAGCCGGGGGGTAAACCAAGCTCTGAGTTCTAGGTGAGTATATTGATTTATTTTTCTTCTAAAAACAGGGCGGAGCAGTCGTTGTGTCCTGTTGCAGCTCTCTAGGCACGGGGGCCGGGTACTGAGGCATCTTTATTCCCAGCAGTCTGCGTTCCCCCCTGTTACTCCCACAACTTTACTTGGCTTCAGCATTGCGCTACAGTCGCACCACGGCGGCAAGTTCGCTTTTCCTGACCTGCGGCTCTTCCTTTGTGGCCACTGGGATTTGGCCAGGCGGGGGGAGGGAGCTGGGGGGAAGGGCGAGGCGGGGAAGGAGGAGGGGGCAGGGAGAGCGAAGTCAGCGGAGGGAAACCGGGAGGGCGGAAACTGGGAGGGCTGCTGGGACGCCCCGACAGCGGCCGTCTGCATTTGCTGTAGTGCTAAGGATGAGAGACCCAGGTAAGGCAGCAAGAGAGGGTTGGTGACCGGGTGGTTTTGTATGCCACCCTCCCTCCCAACCCACTTCCATTTTCTGCAACTAAACTTTTATTTTCCCCCTACTTCATAACGAACGGGTCAGGTACCTAGGGCGACCTCAGACAGGTGCCAGCCTGTGTCAACAAAACATAACTTTTTTAAATCTAAGTTTTAACATACGGGTGTAGGGCTTTGAATAGTAAATGTCTCCCATCCTGCTTGTTTAACCTCTGCGTAATCTAAACTGCGAGGAGCAGCAGTTTATAACGTGGTTCTGCTTTCTTTCTGCATCGTAACTGCCTTTAGGCTTGTGTGAACATGGGACTGAGTGATTAGCTCACTGAGTGTCTCAGAAAGGATTTGGAGCAGTCTAAAAACACTCTGTATCAGTTATGTAGTGAGATTGCTACCCTGTATTTCGGAGGTAAATGTAGGTTAGATGGAGACGAAATGCTGGTAGTGCTGGGTGATAATTAAGCAGCCTGAATATAAAGATTTCAGGCATGTGGGATATTGGGAATGCGAGCTCCAGCAAAAGAACATAAAGAGATCATGTATTGGACGTACAGGTGAGATGGATTACATTACTGAGCCAACCATTGAAACTTTTAGAATGAGAATTAATGTTTACTTACTAGGAAGGTTAAATCAGTGAAAGATCTAGAAAGTTACAGGGAAACCTTGTACTCTCAAAGCATAAACCAAACAAAACCTCAAGTCATAGTAAACATGTTCTTTCCTGTGATCTGAAAGCTTCTCAATAGCTTGTAGTCACCCTCATCTCCACAACTAATACAAGAGAAACAATTAACAAGCTTATTTTTTACAAAGTGTTCAGAAAATTTTAGCAGTGTTTACGTAGTAGAAAGAAGTACAGCATCTTGAACTCTTTAATTTAAAAAGTCTTTTTTTAAAAAAGCATTTACTTAACAAATATTGCCTGCACTTATGTTAAAGTACAGGTTGCAGAGGATGAGGTATTGACAACATTTAAAAATGGCTATTTAGCAAATTCTACGTGAGTATAAAGAGCATTTACCATTAAATTTTGATTTGCATTATACTTGAATTGCCACCTGGAAACATGGCAGAGGTCAGCTGCAAGAATAGACCTGTTTTTAGTATCAGTCCTTTTAATTCACATCAGTACATTAATTGTAATGCCAAATACATGTTGGTTGTAAATGCTGTTTTGATGTGAACCTACCTGGCAACACAGAAGAGCTAGAGACAAATAAAAAATATGAGCTAATACTTAAGTACAATAGCATTTAGACACATGAATACACTTGTGTTTGAGGGAAACATAATTTCAGCATGTTCTTATCTAGATGGTAAACTTTCGGAACAGACGACATAGGTATTTTCTATGTGTGGCAGAGCCTGTGCTAAATGATATGTTGCAACAGAGAATGGTATTAAGGTGTTCTGATAAAAAACATGATTTTTTTTTTTTTCAATAAGCGTTTCCCCTTTAATCGCAATCATTGTGTAACAGCTGTTGTTACAGCATTGACCTGCTTCCACATAGTTGCATACATTAGCTTCTTTTACTAGAAAACAACACAAACCTCACCAGTCAGCTCTTACACATGCTAGTACAGGTAAGCCCCAGCAGCCTATAATGCATTTGCTTTTTATTTCCATCATAGGAGAAAGAGAGCAAAGGGCAGTGGAACTCTCTGTAATTTAGTGCTGCTGTGACAGCCACAGAGCACATGAGAATTTCAGTAGATGTAGGGAGTAGAGGAATTGTACACTATTAGCTCGAACAGGAGTTCTTGCTACCAGGTCCACGACAAAGTAGGTAGAAAAGGGCAGTCCATTTCACTCTTTCCTTCCAATCAGTGTGTTATGGGTAATGAATATGCTTGTGCTACATCCAGGATTGCTTCTAAACCTCAGTTTTCTGTTCAGATTGGCCAGCGCTTCTGAAGAATGGTGGAAACAGTACCCCTGCTTCGTTAAATACTTGTTACTTGCTTTGGGAGGCTGAGACAAGGTGGAAAGGATTTATAAGACAGGATCCTCTTTTCCGTTTACTTCCCCGTGGCTTAGCTATTTTCCTGTTGTTGAGGAAGTTGGGAGGGAGCTGTATTCCAAAACGTGCTCTTGGGAAATCTAAACAATCTTTTCCAAAGATACCTATGCTTTAAAAAAAACAAAACAAAACAAAAAACCAACAAACTTCCAGCCTAGTTTTCAAGTTTGAAGGCTTTTTTTGTAGTTACAATAAGAGAAAGATATACAGCAGTCATCTCATTTGCTCTGTCTTTCTTTTGGCATTGTGTAAGTAACATTGCAAACAGTTCTTGTTTTGTTTTATGCCTATCTTACTGGTTTGTTGGTGCAGGCCTTCTGAAGTGTCTGGCCTTGGTTGGTTGTTTTCTTTTATCCACTTCCTTTTAGAGGTGCTTGGGCTGGTTTACATTAGCGCTGTATCCATCCTGTATGAATCAGTATACACCAGACCTTTACACCTAGAGGAGCAGCCACCACCTGTCCTTTGGCTTTGTTTCGTTTCCTCCTGTTAAAGGAGGAGGGCTTTCCAAACTTTGAGAATGGGAGGTATGATGGGTACAGTACCCTTTGCTCCTCTGGACTTCTCTAAGTCACATTCACCATTTACCACTTTATTGAGTCAGTTCCCCACCTTGCGTTGGCAGCAACTGAAGTTTGAACGCGTTACTCATTTGCTTCATTGCTATCACAAGGGCAGCTGTTGCATAGACAGGACTCAGGTGTTTTTATTTTTACCAGTACATTGTCTAGTTCTGCTGAATACTAAAAGGTGATGTGGTACAGATTACCTCAGCCCAAATACAGCAGAGAATAAGGAATCATTTTAATCTTCCATGCAGAGTATTTCATTAACTATGTAAATTTTATTGTCCTTGTTTCCTCTGGAATGCAGGATTTTAATCAGTACTAAAGACAGCACCTCAGGTTGCTTTTCTGATCCGGTGTGGTAAATCCTCTATTTACAGCCAAAATATACACATTATTGCTGGTGTTAGAGACCTTCCTTCCCATCCCTTTGTCATTGTGTAACACTATAGCAAAGTGAACAATGAGAGCTGGTATGTGCGGTCTAAATGTTCAGCCTCGAGCACAGGCCTTCCTCTTGTGCATTCTTCCTCCTCCCTGTTTGAACTCTGCATCCTTTACAGCTGTCTCTTGTCTGTGGCTCGAGAGAGAGGCATGCATGTCTCGACACTCTTGTTTGCTCACATGCTCTCTTTGACTGTCTTTCATTAACACCTCCACCCCAGTTGTTCACACAGTCTGTCACTCAGAAAGGGGATAAATTTTGCCTCCCAATGGGTAGGATGCTCTGGGAAGCATAAGCAAGCATCTAGAGACCACAGAGTGAGTCACTGCCCTGTAGCAGACTTGTTCATTGCTCATCAGGGTCACCGTTCTGCTTTTCAGAATTTAGGTATGCTGTATTTATTTTTACACTGTGGATTTTCAGATTTAAATTTGGGGAAATCTGTCACAGTCCTGCAGGTCTTATTTCCTTCTCTAGGGGGTGGCTTCCATAATTCAAAAAACAGGTAAAAGTGAGCCAATCGCCATGGAACTCTATAAACATCTGAATAAAACACCTGTGAAGAAAGGGTCAAAAAATTTACAACAGAGACAACGGAGATGTTTTGAGAGGTGGTATTCTGGGGGAAATAGGAGAACAGTCAAGATGCCCAAAGCAGGTCTTTGGCAATAGAGAAAGGCACTGGAAAGGAAGAAAAAACAAGCTTCAGGAAGAATCTCACTGTGAAACAGAGCTAGCCCTTCTGTCTTGCTGATGAGTGTTGCTGATAGGATGGTGCTAGCTTTCCCACTCTGAGGGAGATAGAGAGCATGCAAAGATCAAGATCATCAGCACATTCCTTGTTAGTGGTGTAGACAGAAGGCACAGGTAGTCAGTAGGATGTGGGACTGACTCCGAACACAATGCAGGTAGGAAGCAGCAGCATGGATCTGTGGGAGTAAATGAAGGTGCAAGACAGTTGTAACAAAGAACTCAGCTTAAGCTGTGACCTGTTGAGTTTCTTAGTGACTCATGAGGGATTATCAGGAGGACTGAGAAAATAGGTGTTTCCCTGAAGTGTCTCAGCTGAGAATCATGTTCTGTTCTGGAGAAGCCTTTCAGAAAGTGAAAGAGGTGCCATTCTCTGACAATGGAGACAGCATTTGTCCATTTGATCTTTATGCTGGGACTTGTGTGCTGTTGCAGGCTAGTTTGTTGTCACAGATTCTCCTGGGCTTGCTTCTTAAGCAGAGTTTGCTTGGCTTCTTCTGTAGTTTCATCATTAGCTTTGCTATCGTTTTTGCCTTTTTTTTTTTTTTTTTTTCCTGTTAGAGCTCCCATAAAAAACAGAGGTTTAATTATAAAGTATCTGGAAGAACTTTTATGGCCATTGCCATTTGTCAGTTTTCACTCTAACAGAAGGAACCTTTTGGATGTGGTAAAACTTGTTTCAGATGAGTTCTGAAAAGCTACAGTGCATGTGACCCCGGGTTCTATACCCGTAAGTCATTTGGTCTTTTGGCCATTACAGAATAAGGAACAGATTGGTATTTGGTGATTTTCCAAGTTGCTTCTCTTTGAAATTAGTTGTGCATTAGTCAGACCTGCAGAGGCCAACCTCATTCTTGCTGAGTTGGATTAGAGCCAGCATGAAAGCAGCAAGTCATAATCACTCATTTGGGAGTAAACTCCCTCAGTTTTTAAAAGCTATTTTTAGGCAACTGTTGAAGTCTGCTCCTCTGGCACAGAGTCTTTTTTCTGTGTTTCAGTGAGTTATGTAACTTCTCACATTTCGAAAAGTTCATTTTAACATGCAAGATTAGCACATCTTTTCAGTTCTTAAATTTGGGTAGATTAAAAAAAAAGTTGCTAGACTGAGTTACTTCTGCTTCTTACTTAATCATTTGCTCTCGTTGTTGTAATCATGTACTGAGATGAAATTGGTCTTCAGATGCATTTGGAAGAAGGGAGAGGATCGAGGTGCTGTAAGTGATGGGGGTTCTCTCACCTGGGAGTATGCTGGGTTGTTAGATGCTGTAGAGCACTCTGGTGGGTTGATCCCAGCTGACAGGCAAGTCCCTAGCCAGTTGCTCACTACCTGCCCTGCAGCAGGACAGAGGAGAGAATCCGAAGGGCAGGCATTCTGAGGGTGTCTTCTGTGGCCAGCCAGCAATAACACCAGCCTAATGCAAGATTAGAAGGATGCGAATCATAACTATACTAGGCTGTCTGGTTAATTGATTTACAGGCTTTCCTGCAGTGTTGCTCATTTGCCTGTTCTAAAGAATTCAGTCACAGTTCTTTCATTCTTATCAGAGAAGTTTTAAGACAAGCTATTAGCTTACACTCAAGAGGTAAGTAATACAGTGATAAAGATCTGGTATAAATCTAGTGCTGGTAAGTTTTGTTTGTTCTAAATATAAGTTACTTTTTTTTTTAAGGCTTTTAGGGAAAGAATTCTATACTTTTCAGTTTTTTGGAGCTTTTTTTCCTGTTTTTGTTTTCACATATACTTTCTATTGGTGAAGCTGTTGAGCTAACAAATAGAAGCCAGTGTGTTTTTAAATCTGTTGTGCCTTGTACTCTAGGTAAATTATTTTATAAGCTTGTTTATTGCTGTGCGTCCAATTTGTGGTCTTCCAGTACCATAAAGATGAGTTCAGTGGAGGGCTACCAAGATGATCAGGGGCTGAAGCAATTGCTTCAGAAGGAGAGGCTGGGGGATCTGGGCTTGTTCAGTCTGAAGAAAGGCTGGCTTCAGGTTGATGTGAGAGAAGCCCCCTGCGCCTGCAGGGTAATTATCATGGAGAGGGTCAGGGTTTTGCTGAGGTGCACAGTGGGAGGGTGCATAGAAAATACATGTAAATTGGAATAGGGTTTAACAGAAAATATGGGAAAAAAATTTCCCTGTAAGAGCAGTCAAGCAGGGGAAGTGGTTACTCGGGGAGGCTGTGCAGTCTCTATCCATGGAGGTTTTCAAGACCCAACTGTATAAAAAGTCCTGAGCAACCTTGACTGCTGGGAGCAGGAGAGTGGGCTAGAGACCCATCATCCAACGTGAATCATTCTACAGTCTGTACCATTCATCAGCTTTATACTGCTGCTGATCTTTCAGATTGTTCACATTCTCAGGGTTTGCTTCCCTGTTTAAATAACAGTAAGTACATTGGATTAGTTCTAGTTTCATAGGTCTTTTAAAATCCAGGTTGCATTTCCAAACATACCTCTTAAATACTCTGACAGATGTATTTTTATCTACTGATAAGTGCTTTGTAAAGAACTAATTTGGTCATCTTTTAAAATGAGGGTAAGAACTCTTATCTGTCAGCTGGTCCTGTATTTCCGTGATGTCTAACGTCAGAGCACATTACTATGATTAATTTATAATAGAAAACAGGGCATCTGAAATGACTGCAGGGCTTCCATGAAATGTGAACAAGTTGGAACTAACATAAGCTATACCTATTATTTCAATTCCCATCTGAGGTTCTGCTTCTTAACTATAAATAGTCTACAGCCATTTTTACATACTAGGTTCTGGACACTAGTGCTCAGTGTAGCTTGTGTATATCTTTGTTCCATTTTAGTTTACCTTCTCCTCTGCATTACAGCTGCTGAATTAAAATATTTTAAGGTACAAGATAGTTATCTATAAAGTCTTTTTTGTTTGTTTCTGGTATGAGGGGAGCTGCGTAATCTTTTCTTGTTTTTTCTTCAGCAAAGACAGATTGAAATAACTCGACTTCAATGCCTACTACACAATTTCCAAAAAAGTGTTACTAAACTTTAATGTCTACAATGGAAAAAACCCTTTATTTGCATGTTTATTGTAGTACAACAATAAAAGCTTTTATTTCATTCCCTCCATGTTTTTGTTGCAGACAGATAAAATCACCGGTGCATTTGTGGTTTTATGTGAATGAAATGTCTCTTCTCAATTACTATTTTAAAAACAAGTTTGCTAATTCCCATTGTCCTAATCTAAAAAATCCATTATTTGTCACCAAAAACCTGGCAATGTAAACTCACTTTTTTAATTAAAAAAAAAACAAGCAAAAAAACCCAAAACTTCAGAGTTTTATTAGTTCCTAAGAACTATTTTTATATCAGTGCTGTAGCGTATAATTCGTGCACAGTAGAACAGGATAGTAAGTAGTGTTAACAGTATGTTGTGCCTGCCAAAATACATTAATAAAATTCATTAGGGACCAACATGGCTGAGTGATTAGAGCACTGGTCTGGGAAATGAAGCACCTGGTTTCCAGTGCTACGTCTGCCATTCCCTGTCTGATGTTTGCAAAGAAAAGCAATCTCATTTAGTCTTGTCTATGGAGAGAAATATCATTACCCACTTCTGTAAAGTGTTTTTCTATGGTGCTTCTCACTCTAAGATTTTTAAGTATTACTAATTTTACTTTCTGACTCAGCTTAAGAAATCCCAAGGATCCTTAACCAGTAGCATGTGGTGTTCACAAGCTTTAATTCAGAAGAGTTAACTGTAATGAGCCTCCCAACTCTGTCTTCAGATATGATACAGGAGTTCCTGGATGTAATGCTGTTGTCAGTGTTATTTGGAAGGTCAGAATAAATTAGTTGGACTGCAAGAATATTACGTTATTGGGGGATTTTGCTGTTGTTTTGAGGAGATGGGGGAGGGCAGTGTGGTTTGTTGTTAGGGGGTTTTTGGGTAACGTAAACTGCATCAGTTAAATGCAACAATGCTATTTTGGTTTTAATCTAGCTGAAAGACAAAGTGACTATCTTTCAAACAATTAAAAAAAAAAATAGTGTTGTTCTGTCACACTGGGGATGGAAGAGTCTCCAGCCTTCTCATGGTCTGTGAGGTGAGTGGAGGAGGAGGAGGAGGATGTAGTAGTTTCAAAGTGGATAATTCAGACTGGTGGGAGAAACAGCTCCATCCCATGTGTCAGGATTTGAAACCTGAAATCAGCTCAAATAGAAATTAAATTACAATGTGTAAGGCCTACTGGGATTTCAGAGAATTGGGACATTCCCTTCTGCATACATCCTGCCTGGGGCTGAGGAGTTGATTCTCACAGTTTCTCTAATTTTTTGGCAGTTCAAATCTGTCCATTGATAGTCACATAGCTGATATGTAAAACAACCTAATTTTCCCTTGGCTGATTGTACCTCCTGCAGTATATAGTTCCGGGATAAGGGATAATTCTGGAACTCTTAAGTCAGTAACACTGCAAAAATGTGCATGAGTTGTGCAGAAAGATGTTTAAGTGTAATGTTCTTGCCTAGAGCCATGTGGTTCATGCTGTCCTCGAATTCTTCTCCAGATCTCTGTCTTATTTTCAGATTTAATAATGTAATGGAACATTTGCTATTCATTAGAAAAGAAAAGCCCTTAATGTCCTTACTGAAGAAAAGCAGCTAACTTAAATCTCAGGGAACTCAAGTATATTAATTCAGAGCAGGGTGGTCTAATTCACAGCACTGTTTACAAACCAAGTCCACACAGTCTGCCATTGCAACCCTTGGGAAAAGGGGAGATGAAACATAGCCCTACAACTGAATGTCTCTCTAGGTGCTTGTACACAGCCTGATAAGGAAGCTGTAAGCTGCTGTTTCTGCATCCTCGTACAAAAAGGAAGAGAAGGCAGAATTCATTATTCCAGAATATGGCTGGTCAGCAGCACTGAATTACACAGCCAGCTGCTTCTACCTGCAAGGAGTGCCATGAAGTAAGTGTTACAAACCTGTCACCTCTGGAGTGTGACTCACTGGGACTCAGAAAAAGCTCTGCTAGTTACAGTATGTAAGCATGCCTGCTCTGTTTTTTTAACAGCAGCCCACGCTGGCTTTTATTCTTATCCAAATGTGGAAAAGTGGGAAAGATTGGGGAGGTAATACTTTTGTAGACTTGCCTTTGAATCTCATACTGTTGCCAGGCAGACCTCAGCAAGAAGTTTTAACCAGATCAGTAAGGTTCCAGTTTTGACTCACAGAACCTTAAGGAGACTGTGTAATGTTCTGTTGGTGCAGAGGGGACTGTTTCAGTCTCACAATACAATAAATGGAGCTTCAGTGGAGGTTTTGAGTGTGTATGAACTGTGCATGATCAGACCTCAGCAAAGCAGATTATAAATTTCTCTGGTTCTCTGCTGTTGAGACTGGACAAATGGAAAACCCCAGTAACAGGATTAAAAAGCACTACAAATTACACTTACAGAAATACTCTACTGGACATATTTGAGAAGGTAAATTTGAAACTCTCATATAGCTGGTGGACACAACCTGATGAAACATTTCCTTTCCTGCCTCTCACATCCGTTCCTTAAAGAAATACCTGCACCTAAATTTGCCTGTATGTAGACATATGGTATGTTAGGAGCATGTAAAATTGCACCAAAATGTACATATCCTCAACAGATAAACCACACTGTACATGCAGTTACACTTTTGTGATTACAATTTCTTTGAAGTAGGGAGGGAACAGTAGGACTGAAATTCAGTTGAATATGTTTTTTGTAAATTTTCTGTCTCAATCCAGGTCTTAGAAATAACTCTTTCAAAGTATATTCTAACAGAGGTGGGTACTTTTTTTACTCTAGCATTATGGAATCATAGAATCACAGAATAGTTTGGGTTGGAAGGGACTTAAAGGTCATCTAGTTCACACCCCTCTGCATGAGCAGGGTTACCTCCCACTAGATCAGGTTGCTTGGGTACCCATCTGATCTGGTTTTGAACACTTCAGGGATGGGGCATGCACAGCTTCCCTGGGCAGCCTGTGCTAATGTCTCACCATCCTCACGGTAAAGATTTTCTTCTTAATACCTAACCTAAATCCACCCTCTTCCCCTCTATCACTACATGTCCTTGTAAAAAGTCCCTCCCCATCTTTCCTGTAGCCCCTTCAGGTACTGGAAGGCCACTATGAGGTCTCCCCAGGCTGAACAACCCCAACTCCCTTAACCTGTCTTCATAGCAGAGGTGCTCCAGCCCTCTTACCATCTTCATGGCCCTTCTCTAGACTGGCTCCAACAGCTCCATTATTTCCCATGTTGGAGGCTCCGGGCCTGGACACAGTACTCCAGATGGGGTCTCACGAGAGCAGAGTAGCCGCTCCCTTGGCCTGCTGGCCACACTTCTTTCGATGCAGCTCAGGACACAGTTGGCTTTCTGGGCTGCAAGTGCACATTGCTGGCTCATGCTGAGCTTCTCATCAATGAACACCCCAAAGTCCTTTTCCTCAGGGTTATTCTCTATCCATTCTCCGGCCAACCTGTAATTGATAGTGTGTTATCAGCAGGTTTTTGTTTAGAGGAGCACAGACTTTCAAATACCCAGTCTGTTTCTGGAACCTTAGAAAAATAGAAGAAAATTGCTTTTTTGCCCCCTGTTTCTGGGTCAAATCCAATTTTATTTTTTCCTCTTTGTTATAGTGGGTATTTGTATTCCTGCTGTTTACATTGCCTTGCAGTGATGTCTGAGCAAGTAAGCTGTTAGGAACGTGTGCTGTTGTGTGGCTGAAGTAAGAGCAAATTCAGAGTGGCATGTGTAACTCTTTTACCCTTCGAGTGGTTGAGCCTGGACAACTGGCTTTGTAGAATGCTTTGAGATATGCTCAGTGACTGAAATGGAGCTGTCTCTGGAGCATCAAGTTGAGATTACAAGTGAAGGATTCTTTAACCCCCTCAGAAATGTCAACATCTGCATGCCTATTGGAAAGAGTTCCAAATACAGCCTTACATTTTTTGATACTTTGGGAAATTGAGTAAACACTTAAGGATGTGTTTCAGAATCAGTCATGTGTTGCTAAGCATATGCTCTGTGAGTCCCCTGCCCTGCAGTGAGGTTTCCTCCAATGTGAACGTAGGCCTCTGGTGAGGTTAGAGGAAGAGGAAAAGAAACAGTGTTGGTGAAGTGTCTGGTTTTGGGACAGAAAGCCTTGTACCAATTGTGTGCAACTTGTTCTAAGCTTGGTGGTTTCTTAGTAATAGTTTCATGTAAAATTCAGTCCAGGTCCCTCTAATGACAAATTCAATTTGCAAGGATCAGATGAGATGCCTCAAGTGTAGCTGTGTTTGAAAGGTAGCCAGTACTACCTTCTTTGAACAGACAAAATGCTTTTACGTTGCTTGAAAATAGACTAAGAAAGATAGGGGGTGGGGTTAGGGGGAAGAGGAACAAGCATCCTATTGCAGAGTAAGAATATCCTTGTGAAGAATTAATGATAGCCTAAGTAATGTTTGTTTTCTACAGCTATCACTTTTTAAAAAAAGCTGATTTATCTCAGTGGGGTTTTAGAAGTTTGATTTTTGCCATCTCTGGTACATACATGACGTCACCTAAAAGTTGTCTTCTTTCTCTTTCTACACCTGTCATGAGCATAGACAGGCCATGTATTCTTACTTCAGTATTAGTAGTTGTTAGCAGTATTCATATACAGTGGATGCCTGTGGCTGCATTTTGAACTGCTGCTTGCTTGTGTGACTGAGGATACTCATTAGAGCCCCGGAAATGTTTTAGCTTAAGCCAGAGCTTGTCTGCTTCATAGAGGAAACTGCTAATGCCTTTCCCACTGCTTTTGCCTAAAGACACATTTTTCCTGCAGGTGATACCGTTAGCTGAGGAGGAGAAGGAAACCAACATCAAACTTCTCAGCCAAAAAGCCATGGAATATACCCTAGAGATATACTTGAGAACACAAGAATTGCTTATATACAGGGTAGAGTGAGCCAAATATTAATATAGCAGTGATGTAATATATGCATAGATTTAAGTAGCTGACAGCAAAAATTGGTTAGCCTTGTCAGCTGTGCAGCCAGGCACTTTCCCAGAGGGCTGTAATGGGTTAAACACCAGAACTGTAAAATCAGAGTGTTCCAAAGAAAGGCAAAAAGGAGGATCAAAAGTGAAGGAGCACCTTCTGTTAAATACGTTAGGGCATGTCAGCCTCAGATGATAAGCGATAAAAAGGGGTATATGTTTTGAGAAAACATTATAAATTCGTAAGTGATATGAAGAATATGAAAAGGGAAAAAAGTTATTCTTGAGGTGCAGAACATGCAAAGCAATACCAGGGAAGCACTTCGAATGTGTACTCAGTACTTTTGCTACTTCTTCAACTTCTGTGATTCACCACTCTCAGAGGCACAGGGTACTGGATGTGATCTGATGTGATGCAGCACTTTTTATGTTCTTTGAACAGAAAACTTGCTTGAAGATGGGAAAAATATGATGCTATTTTTTTTTTCTTCAGGTAGAATGGTTACTGTCTCATTTCTAAAATTATCTTAAAGATAATACTTTTTAATATATCAAGATTTTAGAGCCCACAGAAACTATTTTTGTGAGTCTAAGTCTAAGGAGGGAGTAAGAGGTCACACGTGAGTCCCTCCTTTGGGGAGGACTGGACCAGACAGGTGACCAAAGTTAACCAAATGAAGTATCCCATCCCATACATGTCATACTGGATATAAATTTGAGAGATCACGAGAAGCTTGCTCTCTCTTCATCCATGGCTAACACCCTGGGAGGACTCTGTCTGTTTATCTGCCTTTGATTCTGATCCCTGCATTCCTGCACCCCAGTGTTCCTGCATCCCATCTCCCATCTGCCACTGACTCCATGGCTTGAGTCTGGGACTTTTCAGACGCTGCCCTGTAGCCTCAGTGGTGACATGGGCATTATTTAGGGGCAGGAGAGAGTGAGACAGTGCTTTTGTGTCTATTTGTGTATATTTGTATATATTTAATTACTTTTCATCACTACTGTCTCATTAAAGCTGTGTAGTTCAATTTCCAACCCGTAAGAGTCTCTCTACCTTATTCCTTCCCTTGCCTATAAGGGGAGGGAGGGGGTTAACAGAGAGCATCTGTTGTTCATTTAGTTGCCAGCCCAGCATTAAACCAGGACAGACACCCTTCTGCATAAAATAATGCAGCAATGTAACTCTTCACCTGAATTGTGAAGTATCATGTTACACAACTGGTGAAGCAATGGAATATGAAAAAAATAACTTCTACTTTAATTCTAGGAAATTCTGTGAGTAATATGCCATATGCTAAATAAAGATTCAAATGAGAATGCTGTACAAGTGAGGAACATGCTCAGTAAAGAATGAACAAGAATAGCTTTAGCTTTGGTATCAGCAAGCATTTGGGCCTACGAAATGTGCAGGGATGAAAAATAAGCCATGTGTTAAATGGATTAATGCAGTGTTGATCCTTTTCTGTCAGGACAATTAACATGAGTAAAATATTTGCCCTACTTTAAACAGATAAGGAGGTACTGTATTGTATTCCTCTTAAGATTCATGTTCCTATATGGGCAGCAGAGAACACAAGATTTATTTCCTGAACTGTACGTAGATTTATAGCTGTGCCAGTTAGTGCTTGAAAGCTCTTTATAAGCCATGTTTACAGCAAGTCTTTTTTTGTGTATGTTAGTGAAAGTGGTCATAAAGAGGATGCAGACATTTTGAAGTGTTAAGCGGAATGTGTGATACATACAATGCCTTTAAATTACAAATTTCATCTTGTTGTGACCCCTAATTTTTGTTTATATAATTGCATATGTGGGCATGCATTTATATGATATAAATATAAAATATATATTTTATTAATTGCTTTAGAGGTAACCTCCTGTGCTGTCCTGACTTCTTTAAAGAATTAGTAATGTTTTTTTGTGTTATTTGATGATTTAAAGCAAAGAAAATTACACTCAAAGAGGGAATGGCAATCTCATGGGATGTGCAGTTTCCATGGAACTGTGCTTTTGACTCAGAAATACCTATGCAACTCCTGTTTGTTTAATAGGATTTCATGGGTGAAATGTGGGGTCGAATTTGGCATTCAGAGTCCAACCAAGATAAGGAGTGAACCTGCCTTGGGCCTGGTAGAGACAGGCATGTAACGTTGGGAATACTATGTAAATTAATCTCAAAATGTTAGAGCGGTTTCTGGTTTTAATTTTTGTTGGACTGAAGCTTTCAACTTTACTCATTATATAATCTCTAGTTTCTCTGAGTGCAATTAAATTTTGAGTTTGTGTATTTGAGTGAAGATAAATTGTCCAGTAGACACTCTAAAACATTTCAATCTTAACTTTTGTTCTTTTTCAGAGAAATAGCAGGGAAAAGAACTTATAAAATGAGTAATCTTAACCAAAATAGATAGTAGTCTGGTTAGACAATGGCTGTTCCATTTGCAGAAATTTTTGACATGTAAGAAAATTGTTACACATTTTTTTCCTGACAAACCAGGGATGTTTTTTAAAAACGATTGAAAAAGAAAATAGAGGCATCCTCACTTGAAGAAGAACTAATGCTTATCTGTCAAGTCCCTGCATCTGAATTTATGATACAAAAGAGCAAAAAAATGAGGTCATTGTGGGAGGAGAGATGTTGAGAAACAGATTTAATCTCATACTGGGATTTACCAGACACTTTTTTCCACCCATCACTTGTGTACAGTTGCAAACTGGGCTGAAAATCTAAGCACTACATTCATGAATGGCATTTATTTCAATTAGTTTCAGGTTTGTAATTACTGACTACTTGTATCTTTGAATTACTTTTAATGCTGCCTTTACAAATTGTTATCACCAGTTGACTCAAATGTTCTATTGTGGTTTTGTCATGCCTACAGACACTTGATTCTCTGTAAATTTTACAGCTACTTGATTTTATATTTGGAGAAGCCTGCTAAATAAATGGCTGAAAAAGTATGAAGCCACTTCAACAAAATGTTATGCCTGATCCTACAGACAAAGATACTATGTTGTATTATTAGTCAAAAGTGCAACAAAAGAAAATATATCTCCTGAATGTAATAATATATCCAGGTGTTAATGAAATACTGAAAAACCTATCCACATAAAGTCCTATTCAGTAAACAGATTGAAGTGTGCCAGCTGTGCAGACTTGTCTGTGACAGTGCAATTGATAATAAACATTTATCAATGTTTATTTTTACCTTTTCAGGTGTTTTGGCAGTGGATGATCCATTGCTTAAAATATAAGCCATATAGTGACTTGAAAAGAAAAATACATTCATGCAAATGAATTTGTTTCAAAAGTGTAGTTCGTGAGTGGTATATATCTGTGCCATCTGCTTTCAGCTAAAGGTAGTTGACATCAGAAGGCAGTTTGAGACATCATTCAGAAATCTTGCATAAAGTTTTCTGAAGGTTAGCACCAGATAGGAACATGCCAGATAACTGGTATCAATTGGAGGACAACTCAGTGATGGAGGGCTTTTTCACTTTCTCAGTCCTCCAACTCATGGCATTGGTCTCACAGAAAAAACCGCAGTGGTTTTCACTAATGCAAATTTTTTTTTTCCATGTTCTTCCAGAAAGAGGAAGAGGTTTTAAGTGGAATTCTTCAATAAAAGATTTATTTAAGTGAGTTATACCACAGAGAGCAAGAACTTACTTGGATAGACCTATGAATTGTTTTTAGAAGGAAGGGAGTTAGGATAGAACTTAGAACTTGTGCTTGAGATTTTTCTTTATTTAACATTTCTTCAAGAATTGATGAAATTGATTAGTTTTTTATCTAAATATAAAATAAAATAAAATGCTAGTTACTGATATACTAAAACCAAGCTAAGCAGAATTTTTTTTAACTTTTTCTGTTCCAAATAAACTCTTCTAACAGTCTTGCGGTAACTGTTTTTGACCTTTTCTTTGTAACATACTCATCTTTAAAGCTGATTCATCACAGAGCCGTATCAGGGCTGTATTTTGCAACAGTGTTTGTTCTCTATCCAATTTGTTAAAATTACAGTTCCAGTAATAACATCCAGTGTAGTGGGAAAACTCAACAGGAAGTAATGCAAAGTTTCCCAGAGTTTGCCATCCATTTGCAAAGCTTTCAGTAAAATAAGTCAGCTTTTCCCTGGTGTATTGACCAAGCGTAATAAGAAAGAGGAGGCAATGAAAGACGCAGGACCTGAGAAGTCTGGAAATGCCAAAATGCAGTGGATGCTGCTTATGAGTCAAATCAAGATTACTTTTACAGAGGTTTATTGCATGTAACTAGAGGGAAATTGTGGAAGTTTCCTGCAGGAACTGAAGTTATAGTAGCATGGGTAATTTTCCTGTCTAAGGATTTGTATTAAGTTTGAAGAACTCAGTTCCCCTTGGGGAGATTACACATCCAGTTTTAAACTGGTTGGCTGGTAAAGATTGCTAGGCAAACTGACTCAGATTTGCCTAAAACAACAAGTCTGACCTATGGGACAGTTGCTTGAGCTAAGAGTTGACCTGGAATAGTGAGACGCTGGCCTGTGAATGCAGCACAGTCAAGTCTGAGATGTACAGCCAGGAGTGTAAAGGTACCTGGTAAACCATAAACAATGCACAAGTTGTATATAGTATGTTACCTATCTAAAAATATTTTTAAAGACACTACTTTCTTGTAAGCTGGGTGATAACTGGAAACCTCAAGTCGTTCTTCGCTTGTTCTCCACTCACCCTGGAGAACATGTAAATGGTCAGTGCAGTTACAGGTGCAGAGGGTTCTGGGAGGAGCAGCCATCAGAAGCCCTATGAAGAGGGCATGGGTGGTGGCCTGAGGTTAAAGAAGCAGGGAGGGGAACATGAAGGTCTCAGAAATGCAGCTAACCTTGGTACAATGAAGTAAATAAGAACTGAATGTATTGTGTTAAACAAAGACATGCTCATCCAGGGAATTTTGCTGCCACAACTGGGGGCTCCAAAGTTGTTTAGCTGCTCTTAAAAATCATTTTAGAGCTGTAGTTTTGGAAGCTACATAATGGACGTTCTAATAAAGTATTTTACAGCATAAGCTGCCGAAGAAAAGCTGGAAAGATGTTTTTTTCTATAAATATCAAACAATTGGTCAAATACATTCTAGGGAGTTTAGCTGAGGGATTTGGTGGGGTTTTTATCTTGCTGAAGCATCAGATTGTGGCTCATGGCAGAAATAGCATGCTGGATTTGGTGGATCACTGATTTGTCCTGGCAATAAAAATTTTATTTCTCTAAAGTTATGGTGATAGTAGATCATGTGGGTCATGCTGGACACAGATCCTTGTATTACTGTAGGTACAGCTTTGTTGGTAGTTGACAGTCTTACCTTTGGAAATCAGAAATAACTTACTGGTCAAGAAGTTTTAAAAAGAACACAAGAACAATAGGGATGCTTTTTAGAATGTATTAAATTAGTCTAATAAGTAGTGTCTGGAAATGGCTCTGAAATGGTGGTCTCTGTTTTTAAAGATCTGGATTGTTCTCAGTCAGAGGAGACTGAAGGTGAAGGAGCAAGTTAAGGCGATATAAAAAATGGTGGGGCTGATTAGCTTACACCCTGTCTGTGACGTTGTTATATCCAGCAGTAGAATGTGGGTCACCTTAATGTTAAATGCAGAGGGTTGAGTGAGGTGCATTCTTGGGATTAGTCTTCCCCTCTCTTATTTCTTAAGGGGAGAGGCCCATCATCTCAGCAGTTGTCCTTGCAAACTGTAAAGGAACAGGGAGAAGAGTTTTACAAAGGATAAGAACCTGTACTGGACCGCACCATTTTTTTTTCCCTTCTCCATTCATTTTCTGCGGTTGTGTTGTGCAGGAAGGGAGACAGAAAAAGATAGGTCTGTTTCCTCTTTCAGTCACTACAGTGTTAAAAAAAAAAAAGAGATAATGTGCCTTGCTTTAATTATATTGAGAGTCATTGCAAGGAGGGTAGGCACCGAAGTGGGATCCAATCCTGCTTAGTATAGACATACCAAGCCCTCAGTAGCTTCTAATGGTGTATTAGTATCAGTTTTTTATTTTTACTTCAGGAAAGGCTGTGGTTGCAGTCAATGTGTTGAGACTTAGTTGAAGTGAAGACAGTATTTTGTCCTAAGCATGGACTCTCCACCTCCCCACTTCCATCTCCTGCATTACTGTTACTTTGCCTCCCTCACTGGGAGTGGAAGTAGCAACAGGTTCCTCTTTTGGAGGTCAAATGCAAGGCTGAGCCTTCATACTTGAAGCAAAAGCCAGGTAAGAGGCTATCAGTGTGGACACATTGGCTGCTCTGCAGTGGAGCTGTTAAGGTTCTTAAGAATCCCAAAAGAGTAAACTTTGTGTAGTTGTTTTGTGCAATCTCCAGATTCAGATACTTCTCTTCTGGTTACTTTTAGGTCTTGTTTTTAGGCTTTTCTTCTCATGTCACTTAAAATTTTCTTTTCCATGAAGGTGTAAGCATCTGTTGCAATAGAAACAGAGCCATTAGCCTAGCCCTCAGGCACACTCAGAAGTACAAATACCACCATGCTCCGTTCTTCAAGAGAAAATTTTCAGAATAATTTTTCAAAGGAAGATCTTTACCATGATTGCATACTTTTTTCTTTTTTTTTTTTTCTAATATGTTCTAAAACTGTTCCTATTCACTGGAATACCATTAGATTACCGGTTCAATGACATTTTTTGAACAATCTTGTGGTGCATTTTATTTATCAAACGCTTTTTACTGTTAACTAACTGTTCTAGTGTGAGATGTCCCTGCTTATTGTAGGGAGGTTGGACTAGATGACCTTTAGTGGTCCCTTCCAACCCAAGACATTCTATGATTCTATGATTCACAAGTGCCTGCAAATGTTATTTTGCAGTTTAAAAAAAAAATAAAAATCACAGTTGAAATTGTTTATAAATAGTGCAGACAGATTGAACACATCTGCTGCAGATTTTTCAAATTAAAACAAAGTATGTCTTAGAAACACTTGGCATTAATTTTTCTAGAATTTGGATGGCTCCATTCTGGCTTGTGTTGGCACATTATTTGTTTAGTATTGTACAAGCATATGAAGTAACTGTCCGAAGTCTAATATAATAATAATAATTGTTTCAGCAGCATAATCACGAAATGTCAGTTTTGTATGTCACTCTAAAAATGTGTAGGCATTTTTTAGCACGTAACAGTTGTTTTGAATGTATAGTTTCAGGGCATCATTGGAGGCACATCCAACAATTCAGTGATGTGACTTTTTTAGTCGTTTTGACTTTGCCTTAGGTAATTACTTAAAGGACTATTGACTGTGATATTTTAGGGCTATGCTCTAGACATAATACAACTGAAATTGTCTAGGGAATATCAAGCTGTCCTGTTACTGCTTCTGGGAGGTGGTTGTTCTTTTAAGTTTTTCCACTTCATCTTGTCCAAAGTGGACTTTGCTTACATTTATTTCATCACTTGAACCATAAAAATGCACCCTTCATGGATCGTGGCCAGGAAAAGGTGGCCTGAAAATTGTGTAGGACTGAGAATAAAAATTTTTCAGAGTAGCTACACATTTATGTAACCGTCACTCTGAGTAAGTATATTACTTGCAAGTACTGCTGATCTGTGCTCCTGATAAAATGTAAAGTAGAAAATGGCTTTGTCTTTTTCTGCACAGCAAATGGCTGTAACACAAGTTTTTAATCTTTAACTCCTCTCTTAGAAAGTTTTTTAAGCTTTGTCTAGATTGCCCTTTGTTTTGAAAATTTTTTAAAGATGTTTCCCAGCTGTGCTCTAATTTCTTTCATATTTTTTGTTCTGCCTAAGTTTTTCTTCTTGCACCTTTATTACATGTCTTAAATATATCTGCTATGTGTTAGCATGACAGGTTCTCATTCATGTCAGCAGATAAGTGCCAGCCTTGTCTAAGCTTCTCCTGAGCTCTGATACTGTTCTCTACTGCCTTTAATGAAAGTTAGCAATGCACAGCACAATCACAGCCCTAAGACTCCAAGTCGAAATCTGTGCAAGATTTTATTGTTCTGTGTCTTAAAATGTGTTTTTAATGTGAACTTACATTAACAACCTTTTTATTTCCTTGACAGCAGTTGTAGGTTTTAGTCATGTTTCCCTCTTATCCTTGAAGAAGGGTGTCAGAAAATATAATGTATAGGCATTTGGGTTTTTGCCCCCTTTCTGCAGTTTTAGCTGGGATTACGACTGTATTTTCCATACTACTGTTTACACCTCCCATCTGTCATCTTACAAAGCAGTTTGTGTTTTCAAATCCAGTGTAGTGTCCTGTATCATTGGGTAACAAAAAAACTGGGGAGATTTTCAGAGATGAGGCAGCATTCTGAGAATTTCATCAGGCGTTTTCCTGTATCCTGCCTGTCATTAAATAGTAGCTATACACGTAAATGTCCGTGTTGCAGGCTATGTGCACTAAAACCATGCTAAATGCAAATGGGAAACAAAAAAGAGAATGGATCCAAGTACTCTCTGACCAGGTTCTTCTAGACATGAATGTTTACCATCAGATTTACTTTTTTTGAAGATAGTTTGTGTTACCTGAGATTTCTGTTTTAGCAGAGTGATACAACACATACTGAAAACACAATACAAATATAAGTTACACATAGCTACGTATAGCAATCGCAATATGCAATTCAATCATAATACCAGCGTGGTTCACAGTACTGGTCTCTGTAATATGCTCACTAGTACAATGCTGGATGTCCCCAGTCCTGCTAGGTAAGCATCCATGGGCGGAAGCCAGCTCAAGCCCATTGCTCTCTTTGAAATTCTTTTGCTACTTTTCTGTTTTTTATTCGCTATGTTGTGCTCAGGTACATAAGCTCTTCCCCCTTGTTGGCCTGGCTAGCTCAGGGAGACAGCCACCCTTTTTTAATGAATGTAGGGAGAAACCTGTATACCACCAGCTGATCCACGCAGCTGTTCATAGCTTTATCTAAAGGAAAGACCACTCTCAGGTTCTTTTGGTGTTGAGATCAAGTCAGCTTCTTTGATACGGCTGCCATCAGTCTCAGCCTGCATTATTTCCTGAGTTTCACAGGCATATCACCCTCACCCAAGTCCTTGCATGGTAAGAGTTTACCAGTCAATCACAGAGGACACATATAAAACAAATAAATTGTTCTTTTGGTGTTTGGCTGCTTTGCATTTGCTATATGGGTTGGTATCTCCTTATCTTGATGCTTTTATGGCTTTCTTCTTCTGTGAGAGGTTGCACTTCTGAATGTTTATTCCGAAGCTGATGTGCAGCAGTACTGTAGCCAAAGAAGTCAGGAAACAAGAGGAAAAATACAAGATTAGCTCTTCCATTTCATAGAGAAGGATGGGCTGAGGTCTTTATTGTGATTTCTCTGTTTAAAATAGCAAACTTATGCAGTGAGTGCCACCAGTTTTGCAATATGTTTTAATTGGTCTGGTTCCAGCAGAGGGAAGGAAAAATCAAATGTTGATCAAACTTAGTGATGATCACAACTGCAGAGAAAAATAATGAGTATTGGGAGTAATTCTTCTGCTTTTCAGATCTTTATCCTTAACCTGTCATTTTGTCAGCACCCTCCTTCATTGTCCTTTCCATATTCCTCTTGTTTTGTTCATGGCATCAGAACACTTCCAGCAGTGTGTGCTGTGGACATGGCAGTAGCTGCTTGCTTCCTTGGCATTCAGTTCATATTATTATCCCATCTGCTTTTGTATTCTTTTCTCCATAAAATTCTTGAGAAACCTTACTGGTTTTGATTGTACCTACATAGAATATTTCACAAAACCCAGCATTAAAAGCAGTGTTTAAAGCAGTGTGCAAAACATACACTGTTAAATCATGTCGACAGTATTATATGAGATTTCTGTAGAAGCAGGTATAATGGGGAAGAGATGCTAGTCATAAAGGAGGCTGGAAGAGAGGTCAGGAGCTTGCCTTTTCTAAGCTTGTGGGACCTTTTTGGTTTTAATTATTGTATCTTTTGAAACTTGGCTATACAATGGTTTGCATTTTAAAGATCACATGCTATGCACAGTTTGTTATTTTCTATTAATAGTATATAATAATGAATTATAATTGTTAAATATTTAATACATAAAAATCTGGCAGGATCGTGTTGGGTATAAAATGTGCTGTATATGTGTTTCAGTAAACAATCTGCTGTTGTTCTGGCAGAAAAATTCTTAAAATTGTAGTTACTAAGTTAAGATAGGTGATGCATTTTTTATTAATGCAATGTATCTAATTTATTTTCTGAAAGAATTCTTACTTCCTTGGATAATGGTAGAGAAGCAAGCTGGTTGTCTTGTCTGATCTCTTTGGGTGGTTTGGATTCATCAACATCACACAGGAGCTTTTTTCCTCGTGGAATTCAATACTAGCTGTATTGTATCAGTATGAAGTTTATGAACAAAACCAGCTTTGTCAAGGAGCTGTTTTCTCTGTATGAAGTAGTTCTCTGTGGGAGCTGTTGCTTAAAGGTTCAGACCTGTATGTTGCACAAACAGAAATCTTTGTGGTGTGTCTGTTTTTACAAACTACTGAGTTTTTCTTGTGTTTTCTAACCTTACGTCATAAAGAGGCAGCCTACCTTGAACTATAAATGTCCATTACAAATACTAGTGACAGTACCTCTACCTTGTTTATCACTGCTGAGGGGTGAAGAAAAGCCGGATGCCATCTGGCTACCTCTGTTCTCCTCTCTCAGTTGTCATATCCCATAGTGGTTCAATCCTGCAGAGTTACAATCATGGCTGACTTACTGCCTTCCAGTTGAGATTTTTAAATGGAATCTTTCCAAATTCAATAGTTTGGATTATTAGATTTGAATTCTAAATATGAACACTTTTTTACCAGAATAATTTTTTTTTTGGTGACTGTAGCTTTTTGCTCAGATGTTTCCTTGTTTGTGTTACAGCAAATCCAAGTATCAGTGTTCCATTTCCCACCCCCTGTGTGCTACACAAACATGCTGGGAAGCGTGGTCTGTGGGAACACCAACACCTTAAGGGAAGATGCAGCAATACTTTGTACCAGCTTTTTTAAGGTATTGGGAGGAGAGGTTTGTTCTGCCAAGAATATACAGCTACACTAGCTGTGTTAGTCATATTATGTATTTCAGTAGAACCTGGAGGCACCGCTTGCATATGTCTCATGGCTGTGTGCACTGGGTACATACATGGAAGTGGAGAGTATCCCAAGCAGCCCTCCTCCATGTACGATAACTTCCTGTTGTCTAGTCTACCATTTCATCAAGGTTTTTTTGTTTTATTAGCACCTGGAAACTGGATAGGTCTAATTTACTAAAGGAAAAGAGAATCTTGTATAGTAAAAGATGCAATAAAATTTCCTTGTAATTAATAAAGAAATCCTTTGCTTACTTGGAGAAGAGAAACCCTGTATTGAATGGGGAGGCTGATGTTACTAATGTATTGGATACCCCTGTTTTCCAGGAGCTGCTAGGCCAAACACCAGTGCTCCTGTAAAACTAGACACAATTCATGCTGTTTCTTACCCAGCTTTGGGTGTGCTAGGGGACATGAAGAAGAGCTGAGCTGACTGCAGTGTGGGAAGAGGACAAAGACAAATCCATAGGAAGTCCATCTCCTTAGTTCCACTGTTTGAAGAACAAGTTGCTTTTCATTGAGATTTTTAAATTAATGGCGTCCATTTATATTGCAGCGCCATGTGTATGGACCTTATTGGTCTGGTATTTAATTAAAACCACAGCTGGTGATCATTTAATTATAGTGTATGAAAGGGAGTGATACTTACTTGACTATGTAGGATTGTTTTATTAAATTTAGAGAATTGTAGCCATTTTTTCATGTATTATTTGAAAGCTGTGGTGAAGGATCTGACAAACAAACTGGTGAGCTTCATTGCCACGCTTCCATTTTGTTAAGGGAATAAGGTGAAACATTGTCTTATAAGTTCACCAGCTTTCATGAAAATCGTAAGTCAGTAATGAACAGATTGGTACAATTATGCTGGTTCTTGTTTCTCCACATTGTAAAACCAGTGCATAGTTTCTTGAGACAGGAGAAAGGCCTCCTGCTGTAGGCCAAGAATACTTAAAGATACTCAGGATATTTCTGGATTTAGTAAGACATTTCAGCATACGTACTTGGAAGAAGCTACATCGCATATGCCCATAGCAAGCCTGGATTACTGTTTTTTCACTTGAAAAATGAGGCTGCCTCGAGAATCTTAAACCTATTGCAACACAGAATTGTGTGTATTTATTTTTGTACTGAATTGAAACTGCCCGTGTGTAAGACGTTTTTGTATCTGACATAAAAATGCTTTCGACTAAACTCACAAATCAGGATGTCAAGAGCTTCTTCATAACTTGTTACACTACAACTAAAACTGCAGAATTGACATCCAAAAATGTTTTCTGTCTTGTGGGAATGCTGTAGGTGAATGAGCTGTTGCTAACTGCTGTCTTTCTGCTGTCATACAGCTACTTTCACACATCAGAACAGGAAAACATCTATGGTTTTGCTGGCTTCCAGTATTGTAAAAGTAAAATTTATATCAAAATAGGACTCACTAGCAGATTGACTGGAAATGAAACAAGAAAAATAATACTGACCTGGCCAATAAAGTGAAGGAGGCTGACGTGAAGGACTGAGACTGGAGGACTTGGGTTTGTGTTTCAGTCTGAATCTTGGCAGCAGAGTGGTGTTTGCTGTATTACTTGATCTAGCATGAAATGTCACTTCTGAGTTGTTTCTTTACTACTACAAAGAAAAACTTCAGTTATTAGTGGCTAGTTTTCCTCCTGGACTTCATGGTTGTAGTTTTCAATACTGAGTGTGGAATTCTAGCTGAATGTGTAACGATGTGTAACGATGAATGGGATATTTAAGAACAGGAAGAGAGTGTGAATGAGTTACAAGCATAGCATTCATTTAAGAATTGTTCTTAATTTCCAATTTTTGTAGCTAATGTAATTTAGATTGTTAGCTATTCTAGTCTGCTATTATTTCCACATGCTATCAGTTAAATGTAGAATGTGTCCTTCATCAAAATGGCCTAGTGCAGAAAGAAAAACAGTACAGGCTCTTCATGTGTAGCTTCAGTAGATTGGAATCACTGAAACTCACTGACGTGGGACCGAAGAGAACAAATACAGAGCAGTAACTCAAAGTGGAGTAAGCTTTAGTTGCAAAATGAAACCGAATCCTGCGCATGGAGTTATTCCCTTCGCCAAACTGATAACCTCTATATATGTGAAGACATCAAAACGTAAGACACGTTGTATAGTACAAATCTGAGTCAATGTTTAATGTAAGGTTTTATAACACTAGACTCAAACTACTTCCTATTAAACTAACATTACAACTAATCTACATGTTCCCAGCTGCATTATACTTACAGAATCGTAGAATCATCCTAGTTGGAAAGGACCTTGAAGATCATCAAGTCCAATCATAACCTAAATCCACCAACCAGAGCCTAATCTACCCGTTCAGTGCTTAAATCATGTCCCTAAGCACTACATCTATATTTCTTTTAAACACTTCCAGAGATGGTGACTCCACCACCTCCCTGGGCAGCCTGTTCCACTGTCCAACCACTCTCTTGGTAAATTAATTATTTCTAATATCCAGTCTAAACCTCCCCTGCTGCAACTTCAGGCCATTTCCTCTCATCCTCTCATTATTCACTTGAGAGAAGAGACCAACTCCCACTTCCCTACATCCTCCTGTCAGGTAGTTGTAGGGAGAAATGAGGTCTCCCCTCAGTCTCCTCTTCTTCAAACTAAACAATCCCAGTTCCCTCAGCCTCGCCGCATACAGTTTATTCTCCAGACCTTTCACCAGCCTGGTAGCTCTTCTCTGGACATGCTCCAGCAACTCAACATCCTTCTTGTAGTGAGGGGCCCAGAACTGGACACAGTCAGTACTCGAGGTGTGGCCTCACCAGCGCTGAGTACAAGGGCATGATCACCTCTCCACTCCTGCTGGCCACACTATTCCAGATACAGACCAGGATGCCATGGGCCTTCTTGGCCACCTGGACACGCTGCTGGCTCATGTTAAGTCAGCTGTCAGTCAGCACCCCCAGGTCCTTCTCCACCATGCAGCTTTCCAACCACTCTCAGTCCCACCCTCCTCCCCCAAGGTAGGGAAAGAGGGAGAAAAATGAGGAAGAGAGGCTTTCTGGGTTGAAAAGTGAAACAGATTGGTTTTAATTATTAGTGATAAGGGAATATATATATTTGCAAAGGGATGTGCAACACCCGATCCCCTCCCTCCTCCCCCAGCGACTCTCACAGCAACTCTTCTCCCTGGTGGCTCCCAGCTGAAGGGGGGAGTGTCCGGGCAGGGTCCTCGGGTGTTGGCTGTGAAGGAAAAAAAATGGAAAAAAAAAAAAAAGAGCCAAAGAGAGGGCGATAGAAGCAACAGTAAGCAGTAAAGTGAGAGAAAAAGGAAATTAAAGGCTTGACTTCTGTGATGTCTTAACCTATACTGAAAGCCAAATAGAGAAAATACTATGAGAAGGGAATATTCTGATTTGCTGATCCTGCCTTTGGTCTAATCTGCTCCCCCGTAGGGGGGAGGCTGCAGACAGTCAGAAGTGACCTTGGTTGTTATCAGTCCACTGGTGCTGCTAAAAAAAAGTTCACTGGGAAAAAAAAAAAAAAAAAAGCAAAGAGAAAGTTCACTTCACCCTGGCTCAAACCAGGACAGGTTATTATGACCAAAGTGCAGGACCTGGCACTTGGCCTTGTTAAACCTCATACAGTTGGCCTCGGCCCATTGATCCACCCTGTCCAGGTCTCTCTGCAGAGCCTTACTACCCTCAAGCAAATCAACATGTCCTCCCAGCTTAGTGTCATCTGCAGACTTACTTAGGAAGGACTCAATCCCTTCATCTAGGTCATTAACAAAGATACTGAACAAGACTGGACCCAAAACTGAGCCCTGGGGGACACCACTGGTGACCGGCCGCCAACTGGATCCAACCCCGTTCACTACAACTCTCTGGGCTAGGCCAGCCAGCCAGTTTTTTACCCAGCAGAGAGGGTACCTGTCTATGCCATGATTCACCAGCTTCTCCAGGAGAATGCTGTGGGAGACGGTGTCAAAGGCCTTACCAAAGTCCAGAGAGACAACATCCACAGCCCTTCCCTCATCCACCAGGCGGGTTGCCTGATCATAGAAGGAGATCAGGTTAGTCAAGCAGGACCTGCCTTTCCTGAACCCATGCTGGCTGGCCTCGATCCCTTGGCTGTCCTGCACTTGCCATGTGAGCGCACTCAAGATGAGCCTCTCCATGATTTTCCCTGGTACTGAGGTCAGGCTGACAGGCCTGTCGTTCCCAGAATCCTCCTTTGGGCTCTTCTTGTCTGAGGATAATTCCATGTGAAAAGTATACAGTAGCATGTGGATTTCTTCTAGACTTTTGTTATACTGAAGGTCATATTAACTACTGTGAAAATCCACAGCTATTGTAGCTGTTGTATAATACTGTATCTTCTTTGAAATGCTGCTGCTGCATGGCTTGTTTAATGCTTAATGTGTATCTTTTCTTTTGTCTTATAGCTTCATTTAGCAGCCCTGGCATCACTAAAGGGAGACATAGTGGAGCTTAATAAACGTCTACAACAAACAGAAAGGGAGCGTGACCTGTTGGAAAAGAAATTGGCAAAAGCACAGGTGAGCAATAGTTCAAGATTCCGAAGATGGTACTTCATTTTGTGTTGTCCTTGTTCTTTGAAGAGAAATATGGTATGTGGGGAGAGGATAAAATACCTGCATAATGTCACAGGTGAAAAGAATTTCAAGACCACAAGAGACATAGTTGCCATGAGTTATAAGTTTGATGTGCTGATGACATTCTTCTAAAAATACCAAGAAATAATTAGATTTGTTTTGAAAGCAACAGAGACTTCTCTGAAATATTTAAGAATATAAAAACTGCAGTATGTTCTTAGAGGATTAGGTAAATGACTGCAGAGCCTTCCACTCCTGGGTCAGATTCAAACACAACACAGATTAACACTGATCAAAAGCTATTGACAATTGGCAGTGCTTTGGTGGTATGTGAGAAGTGAACTGTGATCTCAGTCTATCTCCTAGTAAGCCAGTTTGTATGTATCTGTTGTGGACACCAGTCAGTGGAAAGCCAAGAGATGAAATGAGTGTAGGGTGTGAACTCTAATACTTTCACAGTGCTTAAAAATAATCTTTTCAGATTTAGATAAATCATAGAATCACAAAATAATCTTTTCAGATTAAGATAAATCATAGAATCACAAAATGGTTGGAGATGGAAGGGATCTTAAAGATGATCTGGTTCCAGCCTCCGTGCTTGGGCAGGAACACCTCCCACTAGACCAGGTTGCTCAAAGCCTCATCCGACCTGGCGTTGAATACCTCCAGGGATGGGACATCCACAACTTCCATGGACAACCTGTGCCAGTGTCTTACCATGCTCACAAAAAATAATTTCCCTCCCAATATCTAATCTAAATCTACCCCGTTTCAGCTTGAAACCATTCCCCCTCATCCTATCACTACACAAACTTGTGAAAGGTCCCTCCCTAGCTTTCCTCTAGGCCCCCTTTCAGGTATTGGAAGGCCATTATAAGGTCTCCCCAGAGCCTTCTCTTCTTCAGGGTGAACAACCCCAACTCTCTCAGCCTGTCGTCATAGGAGAGGTGCTCCAGCCCTCTGACCATCATCGTGGCCCTTCTCTGGACTGGCTCCAACAGCTCCATGTATTTCCTGTGTTGCGGCCTCCAGGCCTGGACACACTACTCCAGGTGGGGTCTCAAGAGAGCAGAATAGAGGGTCAGAATCACCTCCCTTGACCTGCTGGCCATGCTCCTCTTGATGCAGCCCAGGACAACGTTGGCTTTCTGGGCTGCAAGAGCACATGGCCAGCCCATGTAGAGCTTCTTATCAAGCAACATCTCCAAGTCCTCCTCTTCAGCGTTGCTTTCAATCCATTCTCCACCCAGCCTGTGTTTGTGCTTGGGATTGCCCCAACCCAGGTGCAGGACCTTGCACTTGGTGTTGTTGAACTTCCTGCAGTTTGCACAGGCCTAGTTCTTAAGCCTGTCAAGGTCTGTCTGGATGGCCTCTCTTCCCACCAGAGTATTTGCCACACCACACAGCTTGTCATCTTCAGCAAACTTGCTGAGGGTGCATGTAATTCCACTGTCCGTGTTGCCAACGAAGATGTTGAACTGCACTGGTCCCAGAACTGACCCTTGAGGAATGCCGGTGACATCAAGCCATTGACCCCAACTCTTTGAGTGTGACTATCCAGCCAATTCTTTATCCATCAAGTGGTCCATTCATCAAATCCAAGTCTCTCCAATTTAGACAAAAGTATGTCTTGCGGGACAGTGTCAAATGCTTCGCACAAGTCCTGATGCAAACAGAAAACTAAAGTATCGTTTGTAGTATTTCTCTGTTCTATAAATGAAACCTTTATTTTCAGAGACTGTCATTCTGGCAGATACCTTAAATAAGTACTTTACATTCCAAAACAAATTCAAAATATATACTCGTTTATGCTTGCATGGAAGCTGTCAAAGCTTTTTGTCCTGTGAAGTATACTATCTTATTTTTTGCTTAGAGAGCTTGTGAAATCTCCATACTTGCAATTACTCAAGCTACCTGACCCTTCTTGTGTTGGGGGAGGCGTTGGATGAATGACCTCCATAGATCCCTGTCAACCTCAGCCATTCTGTCATATGGTGAATTTAAGATTTTGGTGTGTTGTTTGAACTCAAGCCAAATGTAGAAATGTTAGCAGTCTAGATTTTAAGGCTCTTGGTTCAGTCCTCCAACCATATTTTGGCCCTTGTCCACTTTCCTTTTTTTTTTAATCTACCTTTAAGTCTTCTGGGCT
This sequence comes from Hemiprocne comata, assembly GCA_020745705.1. Classification (NCBI taxonomy): domain Eukaryota; kingdom Metazoa; phylum Chordata; class Aves; order Apodiformes; family Apodidae; genus Hemiprocne; species Hemiprocne comata. The sequence goes on from CM036616.1 coordinate 45,549,759, forward strand.
TATCAATGGTACTCCTATTGCAGACCATCAATGCAATATCCAGAAATAACATTTTCATGGTTTTATTCTGCTTAATAGGTGAGGCAAAGCCATGCTGGGAGTTAACGTCGACTATCAGCCATAATCCAGAGAACTTTTTCTAATTTCTGCTGCACTTTGGGTTAGAGTCCTCTGGCTTAGAGTTCGAAATGAGGCAATCATTAAAAGTCAGACGGATCCACTGTATCCTAACGATTCACATCATTCTGCATGACAACACTGACTTTGGAGTTATTTATAACTCTGCAAGGTCTTGTGCTAACCACAGGGTTTTGTTAGTGTTTTAGTTGTATTTCCAGGTTTTTGTTTATGTATATAAATGAAATCTCACAGCCTGATAGGTGTTCCATGCAGTAATGAATCACCATTGATGATGACTGGGATCAGTCGTTAATCCCAATTAATATGTGCTTTGTTAGCACAAGATGGTTTGGTGTTTTCTTGGATGGGCTACCAATTCTGTTCATGTGCGTAGTGTGCAATTTGTAATGCTAATGATCTGGTAATGCCCATGATCTTGGGTTGTGTGCTTGTGAACACAAGTGTAGTGACGACTGCTGCCCAAACTGTGAATAACACACACCCAAAAAACCAAAACCAAACAAACAAACAAAAAACCCAAAAAAACAACACAAGCTTTTAAATTAATTTCTATAATGTTTTAATGATTTCATTCTTTTCTTATTTTTTAAAAGGCCTCAAGTAGATAGACTTTTACTTTTGTGATTATTAAATAAAATACAGTCTTTCTTAAGGAATAGGCCATTAAACAAGAACAACTTATATATTTATTGTGTTGGCTATGTTTAATCACTGAGACAGACTGTAGTGAAACCACTTTACCTTTTCTTCTTTTTTTAACTGCATCACTTCCAAGTAGATGCCCCACTCAACATAATTTTTCGAACTTTCTCTCCCACGACAGATTTTCATCAAAATCATATCATGTATCATTTTTCTTCTACAACCTCTGTCTAATGGATTTCTTCCTCACTAATATGAATCAGAGGTTTAAAATGCATAAATTGAGAGGTGTTAGAGGTTCTGCATAACCGTATTCAGATGCTAGTGGGTCAGTATTAAATCTCTATTCTGCGTCTGGACTGAACTTACAAAGGCAGTGCATGTTTCATTTCAGCTGGCGTAAGAAGTCCTCTCTGGAACAAATAGCTTTTAATGCACATTTGGTAATACCTTTCCCATCCTTTCATGAGGCATGTGAGATACTTTGGAAGAAAGGATTAGTGATTTGCAGATTGGAATTGATTTGGGGAACTCCAGTTCAAGTAATAGATGACAAATGTTGAAGAAAGATAGTTGGATAGCCTTGCTTAAAATTTTGTTAAAGGACGTCATTGATTACTGGTTGTATCATGTTCATTTCCAAAAATGCAGTCTGTGGAGACCCACTATAGCATTTGCCAACACCCTTCTACTATTTCAGTAGGACAGCAGATCTCCTTGGCTCTGTCTTTGTATCAGCATGCAATTTGGCATTCGAGTGATCTCGTGAATGAAATTTGCTATAAAGTACTGGTCAACCAAAGCTGAAGTCTTCTTCCAAAAATCTTTCTTTTGTCATGAGAAGAAAAGTTGTGCTTTTTACTAGCTCGGTCTGGCACAGTATCCTGGCTTTGATAATGATAAATAGCAGAGGTCTGAAGGGAGAGCGTAAGAAACCCATATGGAGAGTTATCCTCCTTCATACTTCCCCATCTTTCTGCCAACATCTGTGAGCAGAAGTCTGCATCACATTTAATAGTCCTATGTAGTCCTATCCTCCACGGATTTATCTAATCTTCTTTCTAATCCATCTACATTCTTGGCGTGTCCTACATCCCGTGAATGTGAGTTCTGCAGTTTTATGGTAGAACATGTGATTTAATAACATGAAAAATTTCAGCAAATACAACAAGAATAGACATTTCACTTATTATATTTTATCATTTAATCTTCTTTCACAAGGTAGTCCTGCTCTCTCATTCTTTGTGCTTAGTCCTTCCAATTTTGGAATTTCATAATAGCTCTAGTCATAGGATAACAAAGACTGTGCTGCATCATTCTGGATCCTGTATCACAAAGCAGTAAGTCTGCAGTAATAATTCTTTACCATATGGAGGGACAGAGAGAAAACAGAATTTCAGTGTAAGAATAAAACCAACACTCTGTAGGCATATAAGAACATGTGAAATTCTCAGGAAGGCTTTAGTTTCTCATTTAACAAAGTAATTTAAAATAGAAATGCATGGTGTTCAGATGAATATTGAAATTACTTGTTCTGTTGTGTGATGTTCTTCTCTCTCATAGATTAGTGCTATGTACTTGTATTCTTATTCCATTTCAAGTATACACAGATTATGCTACCAAACAATTAATTCTGACCATGCATTTTTTCGTAATTGAGTCTTTGGCACGGAGGGCTTGTGTTTATACTTAAAATTAGAGTAGTGGATTGCCACTTCAAAGTCTCCTCTCAAATTAAAATACTGTATTAGTTGAGCAAAGTTTTTTTGCTCAGGTGAGCCTGTTACACAGGTTTATCATTGTGGCTCATTCAGGTGGTAACTTGTATTCTTGGTGATGAATGCCATAGCCAGGGTTTGTCTGTGTGGGGCCTGAGGCACTGGGGAAACTCCTACTGAGCACTGCTGTTGGTGGTTCTTTTTTTGTCCTCTGTCTGAACATTGCAAATGGAACAGAAAGGTTTGCACTGGTAGTGCTTCTTGCTCCAGGAATTTGCGTACATTAATAGGCAGTGGAGTCCTGTGTTGAGACAATATCCTTGGGGTAAAATATTTTCTCTTATCATCCTTCTCCCCCACACTCTTCTTGCTTTTGTTTGCCAGCATCAAGGGGTCAGACAAAGGTGTTTCCAGTCATTGTTAATTTATACTGTAATTGAAATAACCTTTTTAGTTAGTACCAAAAGCCAGCCGAGGGTCATTTCCGCTGAGAACTGTGCTGGAAACTTCTCTTCAAGTGCTCATCTTTTGCAGCCTCTCAGTGGATTATCCTGGTGTTTGCTCTCTCAGAGAATTAGACCTCTTAATGGTTTGAATCAGAACTTAACTATGAGGCTGGAAGAGGGATGAGAAAAAGAGTGTAAGGTATTTATCTTTAAAAGTTGGTATGACTGAGAAGCAAATATTGCTAGAGCTGAATGTGTACAACTTGGAAATTAATAGGAACTGATGGCAGATGATCGTCCTGAGACTCAAAGGATACAGAAACTGAAGAGGTTGATGAAAGGGTTCAGTATCTCAGAAACATGCATTTGTTTCTTTTGCCTTCTAAGCTTTGAGATGAATGTGCCATAATAAGGACCAAACCTGTATAACCAGAGGAGTTTTCCATTGCTGCATTTTGGGATTAATACTGAACTAGATTTCCTTTTTTTTTTCTTTTTTTTTAAATGGTTTTGCCTTTTGAAGTTGAGACTTGTCATGGGGTTGACCAGAATTTAGGAAATGTAACTCTGTATCCACCTCCATGGCACAGCAGTCCTTTTTAGTATCATGTCCTGCCTTTCAGAGAGGTTTTCTTTCTGCCTTTTCTGGTTACTTTTGCCCAAGACAATCCAAGAACCCTTTTAAAAACTCAGATGTGAAGCTGTTTTCTTATGTTGCCAGACTGCTCGTTATTCACAAAAATATGTCTGTCACTAAATGTGGGTTATCCTGAAAAATGGTGATTGAGAAATTGCTGGAGAAAAGAGAAAGCAAGTCTGGTAGTATGGCTGAGGTCCATTAGCAAGAGTCCCATATATCTTCAGTCAATATACACAAGTTCTGCTTTCCAGTGCACAGCTTAGAAAGGCAGAAATTGTTGTGTTTTTATTTATTGTCTGAAAATAATAATTATACACTCCATCTGAAACATCATTTTGGTTTAAAAGAAAAAAAAAACAACAGTGCACATAATTGATCTGGATAATGTTTAGGTAGCATTTGTGGGTATCAATGTGTGTCAGAAAAAATGTAGGTTTAGAAAGTTGTTGGGACTTATGGAAAATTAATATGGGATTTATGGAAAATTAAGAGGCCTGAAGCAGTGGGATCAGTAAACAAGCTGGTGTCTCACAGCCTGGTACCTCACGGGACCAGCAAACAGCAGGTGTCCTATCTCACGGTTGTTATCTTGAGAAGTAGCGGGAAAAGAATGTTGTAGCAAGAACTGAGAGGCACCGTCTGGGAAGCGAAACACCTTGGGTCATCATAACACGGACAGCAAGTGACAAGACACGTAGCCAATCATATATGAACTGTGTATGTATGTAACCAACGAGGTTTGTACTGGGGTGGAACATCTGGAGTCAGAGGGGTATAAATTGCCGCCATTTTTAACAATAAAGGTCTTCAGTTATAACTCTTATAGAGTTGTGTGAAGTCCATGCGTCGTCTCCGACAACTGGTGACCCTGACGTGATTTACAAAGGAGCACTGCGGAGGCGACGGGGGAGCCCGGCTGGCAGCTGGGTCGGCTGGACTGGTCCCAGGGGGTAGGAGTACTACCCGAGTGAAGTGGAAATCGTTGCAACGTGGGCTCGCCAAGAGAGGTGAGGCAGCCGGGGAGTAGCATGGGTCAGAGTGTTAGTCAAGAAGAAGGGGCAGTAGTTTGGATCCTGCTACATATACTCTCTGTGAGAGGGATAAAGTGTGTGGACGGCACCTTGAAGAAGTTGTTGAAGTGGTGCCGGAACCAGGGTTTTGCTCCTGACCCTGTATTAGTATTTAAGGTAGAGACTTGGAACGCAGTAGGGAACATACTGTGGGAAGTAATTAGTAAAGGCCACCGGACAGCTAGTGAACTCACTGCCTGGCAACTAGTCACAGAAACTTTGCAAGCCATGAGAGCAGAAAGACAAGCCACCGCCAGCATGGACTTGGCGCTGACATCCCCTCACGTCATATGGCCCGGAGATTCTAAACCTTTTTCAAAAGTCCCAACCATTTTTGCCCTGATTTCTGATTCGGCGGAGAATTCTAAACGCCCGGAGGAAAGCGCCGCGGTAAAACCATCGGAGCCGCCGCCACCCCCGCCTCCACCCCCTCCTCCTCCTGACACAGCCCGGACGGGTCCGTGCACTGCCGGCACCGGGGTGCGGACGCGAACATCGGAGCCGCAAGAAGATTTGTATCCACCCTTGCCCTGCGTTGCTGGTGACTGGGGGGAGTCAGGGAGTGACTCTAGCGCGCGGGGGGGTGGGACAGGAGGAACATGCGTACGATCCGAGACGGAGGTGGGGGGAGGTGTACTTTGCTGCCTGGGGGGTGGGAAAGTTGCTTGAGTGGGTGTTGATTTCTGTGTGTACGGTAACTTTTGTAGCCAAAGGTTCTAATCAATCTGCTTTTAACGTATATGTGTTCAAGACAGGGGGCCTATGTTTCTTTTATAAATTGGCTTCAGACAGCTCTTACAAGGCAGGTAGACAATGAGAATGTGGCATGTTTGTTTTTTCAGCTGGCTTTTAGAAATGTAAATGCTGATTGCCAGGAGGCAATTAACCCAATTAGGCGCTCTGCTACATTGATTGCTGAGCTATTAAAGGTGTGTCAGAATGTGAGCTCAGAGTTTCTTAAGGTATCTATGCTGGCTGAGGCCCTTGCTCAGCAGCTTACGGTAGGCAGAGTGGGTTTGAAGTGTTTTGGTTGTGGAAAAGTGGATAAAATTAAAAAGGAATGTCCGACCGGGGGGAACGGTCAGAAAAGACTTAGTAAATGTCAGCCGATACGGCTATGCAGCCCCGCACCCCCAGCCTGGAAAAGGGAGCGGCGGCTGCGGGACACCGCCCGGCCCCCCCTTTTTTTTGACTTGTCGCGAGTCGGAGGCTACAGAGAAGCACCTTCCCCCCCCGGCTCGCCCCCGGCCCCGCCGCATTCTTTTAACCTCTCGAGCGCTGACGGCGTCTGGCCGCTGCTGCGGTTTGTTTTTGTTTGGGTTTTTTTTTTTTTTTTGCTTTTCCAGCAGAACTCTTTTTGTTTCTTAGTAACGACGACAGGGGACCCTTTTCGAATTTATTTGGTGGGGCTCCCTTTGAGTACTTTTACTTCCTTTGCTAGGTATGTTAAGGATAAAACTGAAAACTAATAAAAAAAAAAAAAAAAACAGAAAAAAAAAAGAGAAAAAGAAAAAAAAAAGAAAAAAGAAAAAAAAAGAAACGAACGAAACGAAATAAGCTTTTGGATGAGGTAACAAGTGTTTCACGAGTAGCTTATATGATTGCAGTTTTGAATGTAACTGACTTTGACCCACAGGAGATGGATCTGTTAGGTTCCTTTCCTAGTAATATGCCATGCTACAGAGTAGAACAGCTGTTGGTTTTTTTTACTTTTACTATTAGCACAAGGACATGGATGTGAGGCTTTTGAGAGTGTGTGTTGCTTGAACCTGTCTGACCATTCTGAGCCTATAACAGAAGTAGTCCCGGGATCTTTAACATCTCACAAAGCAATTAATTCACTCGAGTGTAGGCCTTGATGGATGGTTGGCAGATTGAGGTATTACTGAATGGTTGAAACATCTTATGGTATATGGACTTATCATACTAGTACTCACATTGGTTGTGCTATCAGTTGTACCCTGTATTTTGAAAATGCTTAACCACATGATAAAGAAAGCTGTAAAGGAGATATGGGTAGTTCACAGGAAAAAAAAAAAAGGGGGGGGGGGGGGAGGAAAAAAGGGAATTGTAAATTGTAGAGTCCTTTTTGGAGGAACACGGTCACGAGTATTTGGCTATGAAATAGAAATAATGCAGGTGAATGGACATTGATGAAGAGAGTGAGACAGCTTGTGGCACATGTTGGCCCCATGTGTCACAACCTTGTCCCACTGTAAATGTGCATCCTGGGCAGGATGGCTTGTGACACATGTCGATCCCATGTGTCGGAACCTCGTCCTCCTTATTTAAAGGTATATGGACTGAGTTTCTCTCAAACACTGTAGTTTGTAATAGCAAGAGTTTATTGCATTTTATATTATGCACCTTTTAATTTATATTGTGTGGTATTGAATAATCTATTGTATTGATGTAATCTGTGTGTATCTTGCTACCTGTATTGAATACCTGTAGTATTGATGTAATCTGTGTGTGCTTTGCTACTTATATTGACTAACCTGTTGCATTGATATAACCTGTGTGTGTTTTGCCGTAGTAGCAGTTTGTTACTGGATAAAGAAGGTGGAAGGACTGTGGCTGGCAAAGCATCTCCTACCATCATCAAGGGCAAGCCTGGGTTGGTCTCTGTGTTTGCCACCAAGAAGAACCTCGAGCTCCGCTGCTGGCTGCAACCCAGTAGGCGTTGAGTGGTGGAGACATATGCCATACCAGACCTTGATGTGAGGGATGGCCTGCTCTATTATAAGAGGGCCATCCAGGAGAGGAGGACAGGTCACGAGGCCTGTGATTGACAACAATTGATACCCCAAACCCTGGGTTATGCTCACCTTATTACTAAAACAAAAAAGGGGGAATTGTTGGGATTTATGGAAAATTAATATGGGATTTATGGAAAATTAAGAGGCCTGAATTAAAACAGCAGTGTTGCAGGTACTGCTGACCAAATTGTACCCTGAAGCAGTGGGATCAGTAAACAAGCTGGTGTCTCACAGCCTGGTACCTCACGGGACCAGCAAACAGCAGGTGTCCTATCTCACAGTTGTTATCTTGAGAAGTAGCGGGAAAAGAATGTTGTAGCAAGAACTGAGAGGCACCGTCTGGGAAGCGAAACACCTTGGGTCATCATGACACGGACAGCAAGTGACAAGACACGTAGCCAATCATATATGAACTGTGTATGTATGTAACCAACGGGGTTTGTACTGGGGTGGAACATCTGGAGTCAGAGGGGTATAAATTGCTGCCATTTTTAACAATAAAGGTCTTCAGTTATAACTCTTATAGAGTTGTGTGAAGTCCGTACATCGCCTCCAACAGAAAGTGTCACGGTTTGACTCAGAATAAGCAGTTAAACCAGCGACAACAATGCTCTCAATCCCCTCTCCTTCCCACCCAGGTAGGGAAGGAGAGAAAGAATTAAGGAGAGAGAGTTTCCAGATTGAAAACTAAACTAGACAGCTTTAATTAAACACTAATGACAAAAGAAAATACATACAATTATATACAGATGTGTTCAGGAATGTGCAAAACTCTGCTGCCTCCCCCCACCCCCAGCATCTCCTGAGCTGTGAGCAGTCCTGAAATGTCCCAGAGCGCTGCCGGAGAGAGCGGCAGAGCAGACAGGAGCTGAGGGGAGAGTGATGAGGGTCAGGAATGCACAAGCCTGGGGATCAAAGGAGATGGATAGATGGAGTCCTCCCTGGACACCGACCATGGACAGAAGAGAAGGGGAGAACAAGAAGGAAGAGGCCTGACTTTCATGATCCATGACCTTACACTGAGCTTATGTAGATACATGGAATGGAATACTTTGGTCAATTTTTCTGACTGTCTAGTCCACTCCTCCCCATGGGAGGGCTGCAGATACAACTCTTCTGCTCCCTTAGCATCTGAGGCTACACATTCAACAAGTAGAGCGAAGTGACCTTGGTGTCTCAGCAGTAACATAAACTTCGCAGTGTTATCAGTCCAATAGCTGGAGAACTTGCTGCTAGTTAAAAGAGAGTTTTCTGAAATGAAAAAAAATCAGTAAAAAGAAAATTGGCTTCATCCTGGCTCAAACCGGGACAGAAAGGCAGAATAAGTAAGTCTTTATTTCATTTAAATCTGTTCTAAGGCTTTTGTTAAACATTTTTTCTGTGTTATTTTTTTACTTCGGAAACTGTGGTCATTCATGACTCAGATATGATCTGAAGATATGGAAACATGAGAATTAAGTTGTGGAGTGATCCTACAGTAGTCATAGTATACATTTATAACCATGTCAGTCTTAAAAGCCAAATGAACATTGTTAGTCTTCTAAAACGTGACCCTTTGCTCTCCTCTTCAGTGTGAAGGTATGGTCTGTTTGTCTTAGTGTAGATGAAAGTGCTTTTAACTCCAGCTGTTGTAAGAAACTATTTTGTTGTCGTCCATGGAAAGGTGCTCTAATGTCTGGGCTACAATGCAATGTGCATATTCTTGGAACTTAAAAATATTGAAATAAATTTTATTTGAAAAGAAAATGTTACTGAAGCTCAATGTAAATTTTAGTTTTCAATCAGCCTTTTATGTAGATGGTGTTCTCAAGCTGTGAGTGTTAGTGGCCAAAAAATAAGAGGGCAAACCATGAAAATTCTGGCATCCATGCTAGTTTGGGTATAATTTTCTTTTTTATGATACAAAGGGTTGAGGGAGTTACCTCTGCATGGAATATTGAATTGATTTGAAAAAACAAGTTTTTATGTTTGAGGACCTCATACATTACTGTAAATTGTAGCCTTTAGAAATGCTACCAGGATCTTACCTTGCATAATCTTTTATTGAAAGTCATAGGGAAGGCTTAACTGCTTACTGCAGGAGGTCAGAAGCAAAAAGTTATGTCTTGCTCTTTCCAGCCACTACCAAGCATAACTTCAATCTGCATGCACTGTTGTATTGTAAATGGTTTGCTGTAATTGGAGTGCTTGCTGGCACAAAGAGTAAGCGAAAGAGGCTGTATTTAAAGTTGTATTGGAAAGAAAAAGGATGATTTTGTGATATGGATAAAAAACAAGAAGCCAGTGTAGCCTTTTAACTGTACAAATAATAAGCATTTTATTTTAGAGGATTAAAATAATAAAAACATGCTATATTAACTTCAGAGGCTAATAAAAACAAATACTCATACTAGAGAAGTCGTCATAACCTCAAAGTGTGGTTACTTTTTTTTATAATAAAGTGCTTTCTGCCTTAGGACTTGTTCAAATTCAGACCACATTGGGAAGATCCTTGAAGATTGATGATGCATCATGAACCTTATGGATTCAAAGATGAGATATTATTTGTAGCTTTTTTGAGCTGCAAATGGTGTTTTTTGTTCAAGTAGGAAGGGCAACTTCTGCCCTTAAGAAAAAAATAACAAAAGTACACCGTATAGTCTTTCAGCTCCTAAAATCTTGTAATTGCATACCTTTGTGTACCTGTCAGTATTTTGCATTTGTCCTTTTCACTTGCTAAGGCAGTGTTGCTTTGGTAAGAAAACCATTACTGGTGTGCACTTTTGCCTTGTATCTGATCTCTACGCAGTTATTCATAAGACCTTTTCTGTTCCTTACTTCTCTGCTTTAGTGTGAACAATCCCACCTAATGAGAGAGCACGAAGATGTGCAGGAGAGAACAACACTACGCTACGAGGAACAAATCACAGAGCTGCACAGTATCATTGCTGAATTAAATAAGAAAATTAATCGGCTGCAGGGAACAACAATAAGGTACAGCACCTTCCTGGAAATTCTGGGCCAATGCAAGAATGGTGCAAAACATGGTGTGAATTATACTCTAGATGTAATTTGATGATGACTTTAAAGTACTTAGGCATGTTATGACTGGTACTGAGTAGCTGCCTGTAATAAGATACGTGTTCTGCCGAGTATCATCCTGAAGTTCAAAAGTGCTGCATTCTCACAAAAAAACCCTTTGCAAAGCCTAACAAGCACTGCAAAGAACTACACTGTGCTATCTAAATGTTCTTTTAGTGTAATGTACATGCCAAGGTACCAGATAAGCGGTAGCAGTGGTGGATAAAGATGTAGCTGCCCAGCCTGCATTTCCGCTTTTTAACTTTATTTTGTAGCATTCTATAGATCATCTAAACCAAATCACTTCCAGTGAGAAATATGGCTCAAATGAGTTTCAGTAGATTTTTAATCTGCTTGTACTTATTTGTTACAATACACAACAGTACAAATTATGTTGTTGCCTGTCCTTGGAGCAGTAAAGCTTGGGGTGTTACACTAGGTCATTACTTATTACCGTATTAAAATAAACTTTACATTTTATTAGAGGAAAACACTTATTTTTCCCCACTTACTTTACCCATTATTTCCAACCTAGAGAAAACTGGACTTGAACGAGGAAAGATTTTCTTAAGGTTTGGCTTGTGAGGATGAAACTGAGCTACTAGAATCTGTTGATTTTCTAGAGGATGTCAAATTAGGTTTGAGACTTTTGTAGGTAGTGTTAACATGGTGCTCTACCCACGCAGTGAATTTTTAGTTTGCCTTGCCTATCAGCTGCAAGGTTTTAGTAACTTCATTTTTTATTCTTTGTGAATGTTTCTACTAGCATAAGGTAATGTTGTTACAGCTACTCACTTAACCTTTCTTGAAAATATTTATATGCAAAAAGAAAAAAGGTTTGGTGTACCATAAATAGGAGACAGTACCATCATGCATATTTACCACTATAAAAGCAATGATAGAATCACATTATTTTAATGTTACTGACGAAGATAAATACTACCAGCTCTGAGATGATCATAACTAGCAACTATCATTATAAAATGTTTCAGGTAAGTATTTTCTGAACTGGTAGTACTTGTCTGAAAAAGTCCCTGTGACTCCCTCTTCATTCATGCATGATTCCTCTGCAGACAAACTTCCCAGTCATCTTGTTTCAAGTTGTCTTGTTTCAGCATGATACTGGCTGCCCATCCTCTCTGGTAAAGCTCTGCCAATTGAAAAGACTGGTTAAAAAGGAAAATCTGAGAAGCATGAGAGCTGCATTGATTATTTTTTTCTTGAACAGCAGAAAAACTCTGTGACATTTAATAAAAATATTACATAGAATCTGCAAAAATGGGTTGGAGTCCCTGTGGCAAGCTAAATGCCAAATGGTGTTCAATTACAAAATATTGGAGTGGGGTGGATACTGTGAATGTTTAACCATGTCCATAAACAAGTCAGCTGTGGCACACACAGGGAAGTGAGACTTAAGAAGTAAGCTTGATGGTAAGTGCATGCAGCTTCACATAAAAAGGCTAAAAAGGAGTTCCCTACACTCATACTGTGCTTCTTGCTCCCCTAGTTCTTAATATGTGACAGTGCAGAATATACTTACTACCAGCTCAAGAAGTTAGCAGTTTGGAGCAAAAAGACTCTAAAGAAGTGGTCCACTAGGATGAAGATGCTTGCTTTTTTTTTTTTTTTTTTTATTTGAGCAGTCTGGAGAGATAAACCTTGGCTCTGTTTTTTCTTGGGAAAAATATCATTGTGAGGCAGTCTCACTGTTTCTTGTCTACATTACTAGGAAGAGGTTGGGAGGCAGTGGCTAGTATTTCGCTTGTTTGTTGTAAAACTCGAGTCACAGGCTTCTGTCAAACTCTACAAGACTTTTGGGCAGAAGAGCCTATGATGATTGTGTAGAGCACATTTTGCCGTCTTTTATTAGAATGAACAGCCTTCACTGAGTGGTGCTATAGATTGGGGTTCCTGTTAGCATGTCAGTTGGAGGCTGGTGGCAGTGTTACTTCTGTTTCTGCTGTTTCAGTTTGTAGAAGGCAATTTATTTTTCATTTGAAGGTTCTCTGTCCTTTGACAAGGTGTATACCTACTCCCATTTTCTCTCCAAGTGTGTACAACTTAGAAGGCAACAAAACCCACCATTGGATCTTCCCAGTTGTGGAGTCGTGTTGCAAATACTTGAACATAAAAGGTTCACCTTATAACTGTGAAGCACAGAAAGGATTTACAAATTACATTATCATGTACTGAAACGGAATTAAGTCTATGTTAAAGGCGAACATTCCTGACTTCAGAAGTTTTTAGGTTTGCCATTGATACATTCACACTCAACTCTTTTTTTTCTTAATCATGTATTTGGCTGGCAAAATCATCTGTAGCTTAGTTGTGCAGAAGCAATTTCAGCCTATGACTGACAGTCTTTCTTATTTATTGAATTTAGATTCAGCAAAAGGAAAAAGGAGGAGATCAAATTCCTTTTAGTTCTGAAGCAGTGTCTGTTTGGGTACATCTGTGTAACTCTAAAAATAATAAGCAACTTTAACAATACCAAACAGAAATACACTCAGTTGATGCCTACTAAGGATTATTTGAAACAGCTGTCAAGAAGCTTGTAACCCATTGCTGTAAAACCATCTGTTCAGACTTGCAGCTTTAAATCTGAAATATATTCAGAAAGTAGGTCGTGTTGGAGTTAATGAGGAAGGAGGAGAGTTAATGAGGAAGGAGGAGAGTCAATAGACTACAGAATCACAAGAAATAATCCATGGCCCTTCTAGTCATACTTACACAATGACCTAGAGGTCTGATTTTAGTTTCTAAATATGTGCTAGGTGGAAGCTACTTGGATTCAATTCAAATGGCAGTGTGGGTGTCATAGTGTTGACTTCAGCATACAATGCCCAGCCCCGCCTGGGCATTAATTCCCACGTTGTCTCAAGTGTGTCACTATTTGTTCGCAAGTGAAGTAGTTCAGAGCAACCTCATGTGTGTGTACATAGGGAGCAGTCAATATCTGCATTGCAGTGCACATACACCTGTAGTATTTTCTGTATGTGAGTCTTAGAATGCTTTAAAAATACTTGTTCAAATAAAATGATTGTTGAAGAATGGCTGGCACGTAAAATGTGAAACTATGCACTGTTTGCAGCTGTGAAGAGGATGTGCATCTTGCTAGTGTCCTGGCATAATTCATCAGTGGTATGGAATGATGCTGAAAAGTCTGCCATTTCACTCACTATTTCATGAATTTTTTCCCAGTGTCTGTGCAGCAGTTGTGATCCTTAGTTGCATCCCAACATGAGGAAAGCAGTAAGTGCAGATGTACCTGTAAAACACACGTTTTTAGTCCAACATTGATCCCAGGCTGCTCTGTGTTTAGAACAGCTTGATCTCCCAGCTCCCCATGACATTTCAGCAAGTGGTAACCATGAGGAGAACAAGTATCTGCATTCTCCAGCCAGGCCCTAGATGATAGTAGCAACAAAGAAGTTGTAAAGTGTCCACCTTCTAGGTGGTGTGGCAGTAGTTCCATGGCTAGTCATCGTCCCTTGCATTTTCAATGCCACTGCAGGATTCTGCTCCTCTTTTGGGGAAAGGGGAGTCTCAACCAGTATATTCTCTTACTGTCAGCTTCAGTTTTAAAGGCAGAATTTGTATATTGTGATACCTCACTCCCATCAAATTCCTGTTTGGGTTTTTAGCCCTCAGTCTGCCCCCTGTGAGACTGGTGGTGGGAAGACTGATTGACCTTGCTGTTGGTTTACCAGAAATGATTGTCTGATCTTTCTGGCCAGATCTTAGAAGCATTAGTTCATTTGGAAAGTGCCCCAAGATACAGAGAGTGTTTAAACTGATTAAAACATCACTAGTGCTAGCTAGACAAAGCTGTGGTGGATTTCAAACAGAAAATCTGTGCAACAAGAGCCAAAAGAAGAGTGATGAGAAATTATTATGCTGCGTGTCATTGTTTTATGATCAATACAGCCTCTTGTCCATTCGTAGAGGTAATTCAGATTTTTAAAATTTCGTAAGTGAGAAAGTGAATCTCCTTCTAATAAAAAAATGCAGTTGTTAGAGTGCTTGGTAATTGTTCTTGTCTAAAGCTAATCACTACTGGCTTGTGCTCTGGCTAATAATAAAGGAGTTCTTGGAACATTAACTCACACTTACATGTCTTCATTACACTGTTTTAATTCCTGCTGTTCAATATTTAGTTCTCACACTTTTTTAAATATGTATTGCATGGTACCTTAAAGACTTTTGGTCTGAAACTCAGTTTTAGCCAGATGACCTGCATTTTTGTTTAATAATAGTCACTAAGTGCTTCTGATAAAATCGTACTTTCTTTGCACTGAAGCAAATATAAGGGGCAGAAGAGCATAATAGTTCCTGTAGAAATTACATCTCAGTACCTTGGGAAACTCTGCTTGGCAAGCAAACTGAAATTCCTTTTTGGAGTTGACCTGGTTCATAAATTGTCACCCCTGCTACTTTGAGAGCAGCCTTTACTTCTGTCATTGTTCCCTGTATGCATGGGCCATCTTCTCTGCTATTTTACCAGGTAAATTCAGACACACCTGCTGAAATATTTCTGCAAGAAACACTCATCATCATGTACCATACACACAGCAGACTTGGCATTACAGGTGCCGCCCTTCCCAGATGCAGATCCCCAGGTAGCTCCATGCTTTTTCTTACTGCTTCCAAATGTTTCCATTTCACACTTTACTTTCACTTTACTGTTTCCTTTTCACACTTTTCTGCTGAATCTGCAGCAAAATTAATCTATGCCTTAGATTTAGTGTGTAACAAAATGATGGTTGTTTGCTTCCTTGTCAGAGGGGCTCTGCACCTGGATAAGCTGGTGTTTTCCCCATTTTTAAAAGATATACTTTAATGTCCAAACAGTCAATGTTAACGACAAATTAGTCAGTGTTAGTGACAACTAATGTGAAAAATTTTATGGAAGTAAAAAACCCTAAAACTCAGTCCAATCAGCAGGTGGATAGAAAGAAAAAATGTTTACAAATGTTCTCAGGCAAAGCTATTATTCATTTACTTAACTTCTTTCCCAGTGCTTTGAACTCTTTGTGTGGAGACAGGAGGGAAAAGCCCTAATTTTTTAAACTTACTAGCTTTAGTTGAAGTATTCTGTGTCCTCAGTTATTTTAGTAGAACTGTCTCAACAAATAAGTTAAAACCTAGGTAACTGAGGCTTTTTATTTTTCATTAATTCCAGCTGTTAAGTGCTATGCTCACCTGTTTTCTTCCTTTTAAGAGAGAAAATGGACAACCTACCTCTCCCCAAGAGCATTTTGATAGACGTATGCAGGCATGTGCATGCTTGCTTTGCACACAATGTGATGGCATCCTCAAACTGAGAAAGAGACCAAAATGGTTTATTGCAAGTCTACTTTGGGATCAAAAGCCACTTGTGCTGATGAAGAATTATCCATTGTGGTGTTATTGCAAAGCAGTGTATGTCCTTCTTGCACGCATCCTTGTTTGCCATCAGTTCCACCCGTTGTTTCCTTCTATAGTGGTCTGGAGTAATAATGCACCTGGGAATAAAGAAATGGAAACGAGGCACTGACCGCTGCAAGTGGGTGTTATAGTTGCTTTGCTGTAAAGGGCATAAACCCTTCTCTACTGACTAGACAAAACACACTTGTGTGGATTGTATCCTGTGGCTCAGCTTACAGGCGTGAAATAAGTGTCACAGAATATGTATTTCCTCAGAGGATTTTGTTTCTGCCTTTGCTCTCTCTAGGGAGGAAGATGAGCATTCAGAGCTGCGATCAGAGCTCAGCCAAAGCCAGCACGAGTTTAATGAAGACTCACACAGCATGGACCAGAATTCTGTTTCAGTACCAGAGAATCAGTCCACCGTGGTCACTGCAGACATGGGTGAGTCATGCTTCAAAGTAGACATTATCCCCTCTTGCAGCAGAAAGGTATCATAGCCTTTGAAGTGTAAATGCAAATGTTTGGTGAGGAGCCAAATGAATCTATGTTGTGTTAATTGCAACAAATGCTGAACTTCTCCACAATCTTTAATTTGTATGTGAAGTAATCCCTGAGCCTTGGTGTAGAATAGCTATGGAGTCTAAAATGGAATGATTGTTCGGGAGAGTTCATGACTTTTGGGAAAAAAGGGGGGAGGGCAGGGGGCAGGAAATCTCTTCACATACCTTACATGTCAAGTAGTCAAACTACAAAATAATTGTACACAGGGTAGAAGTTTGGGGAGAAAGTGTGGGGGTTTGAACTGTCTATCCACTTGTTTTACAGCCTAGTTATGAAGGGTGTCTGCACTTTTTGAAATAGCCTTTTTATAAGATATTCTTTGCTGTGAGGGTGGTGAGACAGTGAAACAAGTTGCTAACAGTGGGACACATGGCAATAGAATTAAGTATAGAAATAGAAAAAAAAAGAATGTTAGCTCTAGGGATTATTGCATTTTTTCCAATTTTTCCTTCTATACATAGACTCTGTCTTTTTGGGCTTTTATTCCTGTAGAAATAAATCCTTAGTTTGCATCCATATATATATATGGATCCAATCCATATGTATATATGCACAAATATTCATGTATTTTTTAATCCTTCTAGATAAAGGTATGATAAGGATTAAAAATTATGACCCAATACCCATGTGCATGACCTTGCTTACTGCCCTAATGGAATAGTATCAGTGACTTACTGAAAGCAGTAGTATGTCATGATACACTAATGCATGTGAATATGCTGCTCTGTTGCTACAGGCAATAAAACACCAAGAGCTAATACAATTAATGCTCTCCAGTATGTCTTGCAGAGCTTGTGATGGGGTTGTACTGATTTTCTGGGAGAAAATGTTATTGAAGGAGCAAAATTCAGCATACAAGGTAGTGACGGATGGACAAAATGTCTGTTAGAGAAGATGTTATGGAAACAAATAAATATAAGCAAACAAAATAGAGGCTTTTACAATTCAGCATCCTGCATGGTATATGTTGCTCATAAGCGAGTGTTATTCTAATGGGATTTTCAGTATTATCACAATAGATGAGTGGCTGGTAGTCAGGAACCACTGAATAGGATTTCAAGAGTAAGGTTTTGTATGTGTTGTCCATTCACATTTTTCATACAATACTGTGGCATCACTCTAAACTCTTCTTTTTGGTCAGCAGTAGGTTCATGTTTATGTGCATTAGGCTGTGGTGTTAGGTTTGTGGTAACGAGTCTACAGTTTTTAACTTTCTGATAATCTCATTCCTTCATCCAGCAACTTTCAGTCTTCTCTTGCACAGAGAGATTTCAAGGCAGTCTACAATAATCTGATGCCTCATGTCTGTTAGATTTCATACAAAGTTCAATGCCACACCACTTTAGTCCCCTATAAGATCCACAGCTATGAAAACCAAAAATAGTGTATAAGTGAGCTAGCAGGGTGCTAAGACCCACTTGTCTTCACAGGAACAGAGGACACTGTGGCAGTGCCCAGGCCACTAGAAGAAGAGCTTTGCCTAAAGACAGAAAAGCAAGTGATTCTCTGCCACATTTTGTGATTAAAATAGCATTGTTGCATATGCTGCTAATACCATTGTGATATGGAACTTCGCAAAGAACAACGTGTGCTGATCCCTGAATATTCTGCAGTTGCATTTGGAGAGGAAAATGCTATAAAAATGAAACACAGGCTCTAAGATACTCAGTAGGGATCATTTCTGTAAACACCAGGATTTTTTAAATCAGGCAGTGCCAAAGTACAACCACAAAAATTCATCCGAAAAGTGTCAAGTCATAATGTCAGTAAATGTATTAGGCAGAAAAAATGTTGCATTCACAAAGTACAACCTTTGAGGGTAATAAAACCAGGATAATAGGCCCTAAATGGCAAAAAAAGAACAGCAAAAAAGAAATGGCATAGTGTCTCTCACACATAGTATGTGAGTATGTGATGCCTTAAAATGTCCTTTGGAAACACATGTTTTTGAAGAGAGGATGAATGCTTCAGATCAGTAGAGAGAGTGTTACTTGTCAGGTGGGAGGTAACGTGTGATTTAAGTTGATGTAGTTATGATACTTAAGCCTATAGTTTGGTGAGGAAAAAGTAGCAGATTACAAGAACATTCCTTGAACAATATCAGTCCTAACTGTTCTGCAGCAGGTATTTCCTGGTTAGACTTTGTTGTTTTTCACTGGGTCGCTAATTGTTGTATTATCTGTTTTGTTTTGGTTTGCTTTCTTTTTAGATAACTGTAGTGACTTGAATTCAGAACTGCAAAGAGTGCTGACAGGTCTGGAAAATGTTGTCTGCGGGAGGAAGAAAAGCAGCTGCAGTTTGTCAGTAGCAGAAGTGGACAGACATATTGAGCAACTCACTACTGCCAGTGAACATTGTGATTTAGCCATTAAGGTAATGCTAACGTGAGGCTCTAAATGCAGTGTGTACATTGCCTGGACACCTGATCACATTCCGTAGTAATAGCACTTTACTTCTGTGAGAGATGGACTCTATAATGGCCGTCTCATCCAGTGACAATCACTGATTCCTAAGTGTTGTTTGTGAGTGTGACGGGGAGTGGTCCTCAGCCCTCGATTCCCCGAGGTGGGGGTGTGGGTCGCGGCTTTACCTATCTCGGTCCGCGACAACTTCCAAAGGTGTCTAAGTGCTTCACAGAAATCAACTCCAGTTCACAGGGTGGGTAAGCAGTAGTACACCTGTTTCACACTGAATTTTCCAAGGCACAGGAGGAGCTGCCAATAGACTTTTGATCTCAAATCAGAAATTTATTTGTCTTATGCTCATTTCAGAGAGATGACAAACAGGGACACTCAGCAGTTAATCTACTTTCTGAAGGTTATCCAGCAGATAAGGTGTCACTTGCCCAAGGTCATGCAGCTAGTCATTGACCAGTAACTGAAAACACAATTTGTAATACTCGCAGAAATTTGAAGATCAAATGCTATCACCTATGCATAAGTTGTTACTTTGCTGTCTTAAAATATTAATACAGTGTTTAACACAAACTCTGTGTGGTGCATTAATTCTAATGAGACAAGGCAGACACAGGAACAAATAATTCAACTGATACTTGTATGTTTTATTGTGCATGTAACACAACTAGAAGAGGGTTGCCTGATAGCACATGTAATGGAGGGATTGCAGTTTAGAAACTGAAAGTGAGGGAACCATAGAGTATTTTCCTGTGTACAGGGAAAAAGCTGAAAAAGTTTTTTGTGTCAGATGGAGAGATGTCAGTGACTCATTTATATAAGAACTTCTGGGTCTCTTGGGAGTGCTCTTAACGCAGTTTATTGAGTGTCTCAGAGGATTAGGGTGAATATTTTGAGTATTGTCTGGAGTTTCAAGGTTGTGTGTTCTCGGAAGTCAGTATTCACCAAGAGAGAAATGGTGGATTCTGGGAAAGAGGTCGAGGTTGGTCTTTGTGAGGTCTGCATAGGCCTCTGAAGTGAGATGAGATGAAAACTTCTGCAGGAGGTGGATTCAACAAAATGTCAAAATAGCTGCCATAGGCTTAATTCTCAAGTTTTTTCTTTTAACCCCATTATCTACTGTTGATTTAAATTAACTGCAATCAAACTTTTACATTGATAAGTAACTGTCCTTTAATTTTAATGTGATTTCTACATGCACAGCCATTTTTGAGGAAAGCTTTTCCCCACTGCCTGTGCTGTAGATCCTGAGGTTGTTTGTGTTTGAGTAGTGATAGCATGCAGAGATTATTATTAACATTTCAGGAAGATGGGAATCTTTCTGACATGCTCCAATTATGTGCTGGGGAACTGTGTCACCAGTTTGTTTAATACAGCAAGACCTACACATAAAAACCCTCTCCACAGTTCCACCTGTGCGTCCAGGTAATTTCTCTTTCCTTGAGAGAGTTGAGAGATATTGGAATCACGAGTGGAAACCTGATATAATCTGACTGTCTTTTGCTTTGACTGTTGGCTTTTTTCTTCACTGATGTACTAATGCTTTTAAATGTATTGAATCCTTCTGCTTTGATGGTTAAATTTCACTGGGTTTCTTTTAATGCCAATGCTGGCTTTTTTTTTTTCCTTCTTCTTTTATACAGGTCATGTGACCCTAGCTAGCTCAATTGTTTCTGTCCCACAAAGAATGAAAAGACCTTGAAATGAGATTTATCAGATTGTCTGATAAACTGAACAGTTAAAAAATTATCCCTTGTTTAAGAAAATTTCCACAGAGTAGGCTGCTTAATGCTTTGTATCTTTTGAAGAGTAGATCAGGAGCAGACATCTACCACTAAAACTCTACCAATTAAAAAAAGAAGTTAATATTTCCAAACATGAACCATGTAGAACATGATAACAGCTGCACTGGGTCAAACCCAAAGTCCATCTGTCTCGTGACAGATGTCAACAGAAAGACTGCATCAAAAAGGACACACATAGTATGTCATTCTCCTTCCTTCAAAGACTCCTGGCAGCATCAGAGACAAGACAGGAATTACCATGATGTGATATGCTGCCCTGTGCTCAAAACATTACATTGTAATTCAATCTTATAATCCATGAAATTATAGCTGAATTTATCTGCTGTGCAGCAGCATGCTGGATAAAACTGCTCTGTAATACTGCTTTGAAGAAAAATAAACAACCTGGTAGTTTATGTAGGTATATCCATGTACAATACTTATGTTTTATTTACCATGGAGGATGGTAGCACATTGGTGGTCAAACTGGAGAAATGTAATAGTTTAGTCAGGAAAAAGATACTAATCACATCAAAATGAAGGAGCATAGAAGCAAGCAGAAAGGTCCCTCAGCTTTGTTAAGGACTGCAGGACAGCCCTTACTATGGCTGTCAGACCCATGCTGATGCTGACACTTCCTGAACCTTGCACTTGTGTGGGCAGATGGTAGCAATGGAGTCTGGAGAAATACCAGCAGCCTCTCTGTCTGAAGGTAACTCTGAGATGTTGAGCCACTCCTGGCAGTTCTTCCTCTTTCAGTGTTGCTTCAGGCTTACCACCCCCAGTAGTGGAGGAGAAGAGGCTAGGGAAAGGCAGAGGTTAGAAAAATAGCAACAGTAGGAGTATGGGCAATGAGGAGGAAGGAGGAAGCAGCAGAACTTCGCGTGAGAGGGGTGAGGAAACAGTAGGAGAAGTGCGTGAATGAGGAGAGGAGTTTTTGGGGGAAAAGGGAAGACAGCAATGAAGAGGTACTGTTTAAAATAAAGCTGGCATCATCAAGAAGGGATGCTCCAGCCATTACAGATCTTTTCTTCACATTGTGAGATCAGTGCCCTATGCTGCCTCAGAACATCCTCACATGGTGTTGACATAACTTACCTTGTCATAGTTTGAGACCTCTGAGTCCAAGTGAAACTAATGTAAGGGAGAACTGCAGCTTCTTTCATCTTACAGTGATGTTGCAAGGCATTGCTCTTTTAGAAAAGTAATTTCAGCTTACTACCAAATATGTAAGTGGAATTATAGTACAGATACTTTGTCAAGGGAGTTTTATATTTTTACTCTAAACATATTGCAGTTTTATGGAATAGAATATGATTTAAAAGGATAAACATGAAATACTATTTAAAAGGATAAACTGAACCTGACTGCAAAAGTTTTGTCCCTGCTTTTCCCATAGTGGTGTCTTGAACTAGTTGTTAAAATTAGGCTTTTTTCCTTCTGTATGAATATCTTTTCCCCTCCCCCTCCAGGGAGCCTTCCTCTAGCCAAGATTTATTCTTTAAGATTAATGTATTGATAATAATAAGTAACCAACTTCTCATTATGATGGATAAATACTAAAATTTCACTGGTATCTCACTGTCAGACAGTGCTGAAAACACTAGGAAGATTCCTTGCAGAAAAAAAGCAGTTGAATTTTCAACTTGGTTTGTCATTTTCAGCTGTATTCTGATTAGTTCTTTTAGTCCTTCCCAAATTAAGGACAGTTAGTAATTTTTGTTATTTATAAGAAGAAAGTCCTTTTGGATAAAACAACCAGGTAGATTAATTTTAACCTTGGTACGTGAGCTATTTGTCTTCCATATTAAATTTAAAAGTATAGGCTTTAGCTGTAATTTGTTCTTGGATTATCCAATGAAATGAGACTTTCTAGATTGCTAGTTACATCACATACTCAAAAATTTATTTTCCATTATTCTGCCTACCATTTTAATGCAGACCACTTTCAGAGAGATTCAAAAGCTTGTAAGACCCAATTGGAGGCTTTTTCTTGTTGCAGAGGTCTTCCATAAATGAAAAAAATTAGCACAGGCACAGCATATGCTGTGTATTAGAATCAGAAATACACACAGTTTCGTGACATGCTAAGTGCTATGCTGTGTTTCAACATGTTGAATGACCACTCTGAGAGTAAGTTTAGGCATGGCAGTATTCTCTGGTTGGTGGTGCATGCCTGTGGTTTAGTTTCACCCACTGGAAGTTGCTGAATACCCTTCATGCTGAATGGTGCCTACAAGGCACAGCTCTGAGCAAGGGGATGGGGCAGGAAAACGCTGTATGGCATTATATGTCCCAGAGAAACCCAGTCTTTTTCAGGCACTAGAAAGGCTATAATGTCTTCTAGTAAGCCTACCAAGTGGAAGCCTAGCCAAGGCCAAGTTTTCTTTCTTCTGTCCCTCTTTCACCTGTAGGAAAGAACATGCTCAGAGACATGGGAAAGAGGACTCCTTTTTTTTTTTACTCTTTTCCTTGTCCTTTTGTGAAGTTGGTCTAGAACTAGGAAAGGCCCCATGCCAGGCACATTCACAGGCTACTACTTTCAGGCAGGGAAACATCAAGCACAGTGCTCACTCATGAAAGAAGTCATTAATTTGTTTCTGAGATTGAACTACTGGGATTGGGTGACATATGTATTATTTGCATATAAAACATCCATCTACTTTGGCGTTGGTCAGTATGAAATATTTTAATAAAATGGTCAAACTCACAAAATAAGGAATAATTCTGTTTAATATTACTTGTCAAACAAGCAAACTAATGGTGTTGTGGAGCTGGGTATATACATAGAAGTACCTACAGTTGCCTGTTACACACTTCTGTCCTGTGCACCATTAGTTGTGTTTATTCCTCTTTCTCTGCTTCTTTCTGGTTTTGACTACTGTGTTTTTGCAGACCGTGGAAGAGATTGAGGGTGTACTAGGACATGACCTTTATCCAAATCTATCTGAAGAGAGATCTCGATGGGAAAAGGAGCTAGCTGGCTTACGGGAAGAGAATGAGAGCCTCACGGCCATGCTGTGTAGTAAAGAAGAAGAGCTGAACAGAACCAAGGCCACCATGAATGCTATTCGTGAAGAAAGAGACAGACTGCGTAGAAGGGTAAGGCTGCTGCATAGATGATGGCTTCTTTTTCCTCCTAGCCTGTCTAATTTTGTCACCAGAACAAACTTCTCTTTAATTTTGCTTCCTGTATGGGCTCTAAGGCTTTTTGTTGCTAAAGCTGAGCTGTACAAACTACAGAACTAGGACAAAACTGAACATAATTAAAGAGTCTGTGATGAACAGCCAAGGTGTACAGCAGTCTGATGGCAAAAATCATGTCTTAACAGCAAACCTGATACTCATCAGCAAGAAAGCATATGTAATTTGTCTATAGAGAAAGCAGATGTTCATTTAGTGAATTTTCCTGTGAGGCATTTTTTTTCCTGTAAACAACGAATATTTGCTTGTTTTTGATGGAAATTCAATTTGTGATTGGGAGGAAGAAAAAGAGCAGGACTCCTGTCAGTGGGTAATAATTCTCAGAACTGAACAAGTAGTCCCAGCCACGTCCTGCTTCTCTGTCTACATTTTGCAAGGTCAGATAAGGGCCTTGTGCTTTGTGTGGAGTCAAAAGTAAAAAATCCTGGAAATTCATTCACAGGAAAGATTAAAGATCCAAGGGAATCCTCAATATGTGTTACTTCTAGAAAATTCAAACTTTGTCCCTGTTAAATTAGTGGAGTTTTGTCTAGATGTGAAATAATTTTGTTTATAAAATGGGCAGTTTCAGGCTTGTGTTCAATTTGAGTGGCAGTTTAGACCACTGTATCTTGATAAAATTACTGCAAGTGTTGCTCTTTACCTACAGGCAGCAGGTCAACCTTTTATGCAAATAAACAACATTTTAGCATGAAGCTGCATTGTATGAGACTTTGCTCTTCAGATATGAAGACACAAATTAGCTTTGCAAAACTCACTACCCTCTCTTAACACTAAAAAAGGTATGTGTGATGAGGGAAGAATAGTAATCTGCTATCATACAAAGCAAGACCACTTCAACTTTTGCTTTGTGAAATTTAGTTTTATTACATGCCATAACTGTAAGTTGTTTTCAGTCCTGAAGTTTTTTGACTGGTTTTATGGTGGCACTTCTTTTTAAACAGAGGCAGCACTACTCCTTGAGCTACAGAAGTAGAATTTATGCACCTGGTGAATTATTGCAAGATTGTGACATGGGGGAACAAGCAGGCAGAGAACTGAAGTGTTTGCTTGTAAACTTTGCTTGCGCAAATGCAGATACTGACACTGTAGATGAAACAGATCAATATTAGAATTTAAAAAAAGAAAAAAATAGTTTGCCTTGAGGATATAATTAATAGAAAATTATTTAGCTTTTTGAGAAGTATGTAATGCAAATTAAGATGCTTAAAAGATGGGTAACAAAAAATTTGTGCTGACAGCCCAGAGGTGCTCTGTTAAAAAACAGAAGAAGGGAAAGAACGGGTGTTTGTGCCCTCAGGGGCTGAGCCATAGATGCATGGTGGCAGCTTAAATCCTACAATGTACCAGAAGTTATTTCCAGAAGAGATTGGAAAGACAGTATAAAGAGTGGTGAGATCTGATCTGGAAGGTCATATGTAGTCCTTATCTCTTACGCTTGAAAAAGTTCAGTTTAAATTCTCAAAAAAAGATACAGAAGATGGTCAGAGAAATGGACAGCTTATTTGGAGAAGTGACTTAAAGAGATTGTCCTGTTCAACTTTGCAAAGCAAATTTTGAATTTAGTTTATCTTTGCAAGTGTTGGAGAAAGCAAGTAAGAATGGGAGCTAACAGCTGTTCAAACAGGACAAAACTAGAAAAAAAACAGAAAAATAAAAACCACTTGTGGCTATACTAGGCCAGAAAAGAGACTATGATGTGTCTAACAGACAAGAGGATTGCGATTCTGAAGAAGCAGTAAGGAGTAAAGCTACTGAAAGTGGAGCTTTAAAATACTAAAGTTAAGTTTGTATCATAAACTGTATGACTATACCTATTAAAACCAGGATTGTTACTTTAACATTGTGTCCAAAGGAAAGTAAAAAAGTATACTTTTAATTGCCCCGGTTAATACCACTGCATTAATTCTAGAGCTAGGCTTAGTATCTATGCACAGAAGTGTTAGGTGTTGTCTGGCTGCCAGCAGTTGCAGAGAGTTGGATTAGGTGTGTATGCAGATACTGCTTGTCTTGGTCAGACTGCACTGGAATCCCCAGTGAAAGGAAGCATTTGTGGCGCCGCACAAGTCCCTAGCTACTGTGTTACTGAATATTGACAGTTTCCTTAGTATAGGCAGGGCTGGGGGCTGAAAGGGTAGTGTGTTAATCACGCTGATCTAGTAGGTGCTAGCCTGTCTATTGCAGCTGTTAGCAGGAGTGCTGCATCTGTAACTGATGTCTCTCTGTTATGGCAGCATCTCTGGTGGAAACAGTATTGAGGTTACCAACTTGTTTCATATAAAGTGGCTAGAGCAATTGTTGGGTACTAGCAGCAGTGGGACACTACTGACCTGAGTTGTGTTCAGACCACTGACCCTGGAGAGGGTAAGCCTTGAATTGATCTGTAGAGTCTGAGAGCTCTCTGCTGTGTACAGCAAGCAGGTTCAAATGGCTCATTCTTCTTTAATTAAGGAAATATTTATTGGACAGACTGGGTAGATGTCTTGCCCAGTGGACAAAGTATTAAAGTTGGATTGGTACAAAGCTTAACAAAATCAAGTAGTTTCTATATTACACAGCTGACAGGTTTGGGATTGTTTTCATTTAGTTTGCACCTATAGAAGACTTTATTGAAATACGGGTTTTAATATCATCCTGACTTTGCAGAACTGGTTTATTGCCCGCACCAGAGAAGTCTGTTCTGGTATATGACCCTGTCAGCAACACTGTGTAACTGTTGCACTGGAAACCATATTTGCATTTTTAATGTAACTTTATCTCCACAGTTGCAACAAAATAAATGTTTTCTTTGACCTATTAAATACTTGCTATATGCCACCTGAACTCAGAGTCACTTCAGATTATTTCCCTAGAGAGTGGGAAAGGAGATCCAACTAAAATTTAGTTATTGTTCTACTCAAATTAAATTGGGCAAAGTGAATAAGCTTGAAGTTGACCAGATCAATAGGTCTGTTACGTTAGACCAATATCTGTAATCAAGCAGAGTGCTTTCAATACATTTTTCTCAGGCTTGTTGGAGATTTAATTTGATTAGGTATTTACTGTGCTCAGTTAACAGATAGAGGTGCTTTCTAGAACAGTAGCTAAGAGACAACATACATATGGAGTTTGTTTCTCATGGGTCATTAGTAAATGAGGTAATCACTTACCTCTGTAGGGTGCCTGCAGTGTTGCAGCTAATTTCATAACGCAGAGGTTTATTTTACCTTTGTATGATATTGCCATATTAAAAATAAAATCTATTTAGGTCTGGGCCCTAGAAACTCCTTACACATAGCTGACCATAATCCTGAATCCAGTAGTACAGATATGATGCTGGGGAACTTCTGTACCAGTTCATGGGATTAGTGTTGTTATTACACGTGAATAAGGTTGAAATCAAGTCAAGACTATTTACAACTGCTATATGTAGTAAATAAATAAATAGTAGTAGAAGAAGTAATATTTGTGTTACACAAAATCTCTTGTATCCACCAGGGGAGTTGGAAGAGCAGCACTGATACAACATATAAATTCCATCATGACTGTGAAGTAAAAGTTGTGAGGTTTTTAACTACTGTCCATGATGGTTGCCAGATGGGTAGTGGCTCAGCACAGTCCCAGGCAGCCCAATGGCATAAGAAGCAGTGGTTGTGGGTATCATTCAGGCTTCCCTGAGGCTGTTCTGAAGAACAAAGTCTAAAGCGAAAAGGCGGTTCTGGCTCTGGAAGTCTGTTGGGTCTGTTCTCTGCTTAAGCTGTATGTCAACTTGTTCAGTTCATCAAAGGCTTTTAGTTGTGAGGATTATTCTGTATCTGCAGCAAACTCAGCTCAGTTCACCAAACTGAACCAGAACAAATCCGGGCTTAATATTTTAGCTATCTTTAACTTAAGACCTTCATGAAAACATAATCTACTGAGGAACTGAAAAGTTCCATTCTAGTGCATGATCTCTCCAGATGCCCAGATTGTCCCCACTTCAAGAAACTTCATTTTAGCATGAGGGCTCTCCCAAAATACCTTGTTCTTTTGAGGAGTTGAAACCTACCCAAACTGCAGCAGGATCCTTGGCCTCGCAGGCATTCTTGAGCCCACACTGTTCTCAGATGATACAAAGCTGGCACAAGTTGCTGCTTGACTGTTCTTGTTTTGGCGTCATTCATCAAGAAGGTATTGATCAGAAGGTATTGTTCCACATTGCTAGAGGACACTGATATGTTATGGGCCTTTAGAGATCATTATCAGCTTGCACAGCTTAAAGTGGTCCTTGAACTGTTGTCTCTCCTTGTCTCTTGGTGCACACCAGAAACCCTGAAGTAGCAGCCAAAAGCTATTTCCATTCCCCACCTCCTTCGGCTGAATGGTATTTGCTTATGCAGCAGTATCTCCACTTAGCTGTTAACAAACTTTAGCTTTGCTTCTGTTTCCAAGGTGGTATGCAAATGTTCCATGATTAATCTGACATTAAATAAGAAAAAGCCTGAGATAGGCTTACTGCTCTCACTTGTGGTGTTTGTTTCTGCTGCATGCTACCCTGGATTAGAACACTTCAGTTGTGCTCAGAGCTTTTAGGAAATCCACCCTTCACCTTCCATGTCACATCCTGCCACACCCTTTGCTTTTGTTCCTTTGTCATCCTTTATAGAGGAATAGCACCCAGATCTTCCTGCATGGAGCACTCCATGAGGGACCTTTGTCTGAAAGGTGTCAAAAGCAGAGGAGTGCTTGTTTGGTAACATACTTTGTATCACCCAGGGCCCTGTAGTATCTTCTGCTACTTTAAAAAGCTGTATTTATAAATCCTAGTAGCATACCTGTTCTTCCATAGTTTGTGGTGACTGTGTGTTGTATCCTTTCTCCATCCTCAAAATAATTCTTCAAACTGCAGATTGATTTTCAGATCAGGTAGAGGAGTAGTACTCCTAGTAACAGTTAGGTTCTTACATATTTCTTGAAAGCAGACATCTTTACAGAAGAGAGAGTTTCTGTAAAAGTATTCTTTAAACTGATGAGTGCAGGTCTAAGCTCATTCCTCTCCAGAGAATTCACTGAGAAGATAGCCCTTATAAATACCGGACGAGACTTCTTTAAGATACTCGGTCAACTGCAACCTGTAGGAAATCAGACATTTTTTTTTGTCTGGCACTCACCACTTAAGAGGGGCTGAAAAGAATCACCATTAGGCCTGATTGAGAGGTTAGGGGTACTTTAGGCTGGGAAGGGCCCTCACCAGTCAGAGCAGCTTGAATTGTTGCACTGGTGTTTCATTTTCCATCTTCCCCCCCACAGATGTGCAGTATGCATTAATACATTAGAAAGTGGGAGAGGTGTATTCATATCCTGTGGTTCGTTGTACTTCATCTTCCTCCTCTGTATAAAAGGGAGGGAAAATTGAAGTGGTATTAAAATGCTGGGGAAAAAATGTTGTACTTTCAGGGTTCAAAGATACTGCATGATGAAACAGGTCACAAGTAGGATAGAAAGAAAAGAATCACAGGCATGCCCTTTATTAGCAACTGGTTTAGAAACAAAAGCAGCAGGCATCTTTTGTGGAAATCAGTGACAAAAACTACCAGACAGTTTTCAGCTGTGGGGTTTTTTTTTAGGATGTGTTAAGAGATCATGTAGTTTTCAGTATGTATGTGTAAAAGAGTAAAAACATGTTTCTTAGATTCATGATTCTAGATAATGAGCATATTCCACTGAAGTGTTTTCTATAACCTGCTGTGCATTACTGCAAACATGTCCGTGATGCCTTTTAATCACTCACAAAGTCTTTAATAAAACCAGCATTACTGTAGTGAGTCAAGCCCTTTTCCCTTACACCCTTGCTGTCTTTTTCTTTAGTTCTTAAGGTACCCACAAGAAATTATGCTTCTTTTTCCCTATTTCCTACTGCAATTCTCAGCATTCAAAGGAAGAAATTAGAAATGCAGCCAAGAAATGGTTCATACTGCTAAACAGCAAAAATTAATAAATGAAATTTCCAGTTAGTTAATAATTTGACGTCTGTTTGCACCGGATTAATCTTGGTATCTAGGCTATGCATCGCTCTGAAGTCTAATGGCTTTGCTGCATTGTGTCTCACTTAATGCCCCTATTCATGCTATTTCCAAGGTTCCAGCACTTCTTTACTTCTGTGATTCCTTGGTCTTCCTCCAGCTGTTTAGAAGATCTTTGCTCTTTCCTTTTTTTAATTGTGGATTTTACAGATGTTTCCCTGAGTTTCTCTTTTTTCTCTGTTCTCTCCTTCTTTCTGCTTTTTTTCCTGATCATATAATTGAATGTGCCTGCCAGCCACTTTCCTTCTCAATTTTGTTTTTTTTTATTCTTTACTTGCCTTCACCCATCTGGATTTGACAATTTTGTCATACCTTTCCTGTAAGATCTGCCCTTCCTCTCTCTCCCATTTCCAGGTGTTTATTGTGTCTCATGTGCTGTACTGTATTTACCTTCATTCCACTAATAAATATAACCTTCAGAATCATTTATATTACCTTGGTAACAACTCTTAAGACTGGTAGAAGTATTGTGCAGGGGTAATTTTTTTATGCAGAGACGATTTTTAAGAATACTTTCCAAACAAATCTTTTTGCAACTCATGCATTCACCAGTAAAGAGAAGAAACTGGCTTTTCAGAATTCACTTTTTCTTGAGTCCTGTTCTTTGGTCTTTCTTTTTTTTTTTTCCTGTAGAATTGCTGCTAGTGTGGAAAAGTACTTTCTGAGGAGGTTGTGCATGCTGCTCTATTTACGCTAGAGGTTTTGGTGGCCAGAAATAAGTTACCTAAGCTGACTCTGGTCAGTCCGGTGGGTGAGCAGCCCAGTCATGAGATTCTGGGTCTGTCAGTGTGTGAATTGTGAGATCAGTGATTTCACAGGTCAGACAAACTTGCCTTGTTACTCTGTTCGGAATTACCATCGAGTCCTCTGTGTTGCTAAAGTTAGTGCAGTTATTTATAGCAATTAATTCAGCATATAATTTCTCAAATGAAGGCCTGAATAAGTAAATACATCAAGAAGCATGAATATGCAGTTTCTTTGAGTTGTAGTTGCTTCTATGCTAAAGTATTAAAGCAGTGACTTGCATAGATTGTAGCTGTGCTGTGAGTTTTCCTTTATAAATGCTTTGCTGAGCAAAGCTTTGCTTGACTCCAGTCTTAGGTGTGTTCATTTTTCTTTCTGTTGCTAATGTCTTACAGATCCTTAGGAAGACTTGCCTTTGTAATCACAGCCAATAGTAATATGTTCCTTACATAAAGTGATTTTAAACTTTGGAGGCAATGAATGCTTCACATTTTAAGCAACTTTAGTACTCTGTTTCTTGGTTACCCTTAAATGTAGAGTGTTATTTGCTTTTGGACTGAAATCTTCCAAAGCTAGCTTCTGGGCATAGGTGAATATTTTAGCAATTTTAGAGTCAGACATCAAGGCAGGGATTTGATTTCATGAAAAATACTTCCCTGTGGTTTTCCTGTTTGTTTTTTTGTTTGTTTGCTGTAGCTTAAGCACTTGACTAATTTAGTTTGGAACAGCCTGCGTTAACATAATTAATAATAAATGTGATTTTGATTTAATGAAATTTTGGAGGTGTTTTTTTTTTCCCCCCACTGTTGATCTGTTGATGCCACAGTACAAATCCTGTCTGCACTGTCCACATCTGCAAGGAGAAACATGCATACATGGTTAATTTCAGTTTTATGCATATCAGCAGGCTAAACGAATTGGTTTGCATCAGTAGAGCACTTCTGTCCTTAAGGTTTGCATTAGTGCAGCTGTAGCCATTTAGAAATTATATACCTCTGTATGAACAAAGGAGGCCTCAGCTGCAAATATGGAGAAGATACATGCTATGAATGTGCACTTTATACACTCTGCTCAGTTTTTTGTTTTGTTGTTTTTTTGTGGGTTTGTTTGTTTTTTAGCAGAGAGACCAATGGAGTTGATTGGATTAATTTTTTTCAAGGTGTAGCACTGGTCTGTGACTGAACAGGGAGGTTATGAGTTCAGATAGCCTCCATGTGCTCTTACTGTTGCCACCTACACCCTTTTATTAATAACATGCAACTGCTCTGTTCCATGAAACACAAAAGGTTTTTTTCTTCTTTGTAATTTGCACATACCTAAAAATTCTGTTATTTTGACAATTCCTCAGGCAACCTGACCTTCACTTTGCATACGACTGAGGGATAGGCA
The DNA here is from genome assembly GCA_020745705.1 of Hemiprocne comata. Taxonomy (NCBI): domain Eukaryota; kingdom Metazoa; phylum Chordata; class Aves; order Apodiformes; family Apodidae; genus Hemiprocne; species Hemiprocne comata. The sequence goes on from CM036616.1 coordinate 45,581,781, forward strand.
GGGATACTCTTCATGGAAGTAGAAGCAGACTTGTAGGAGATCGTAGGAGGCATGAGATGCCTTGGTGACTGGAGGGAGTTCAAGCTTGAATTCATTCCTTAGTGCAGTAGGTTGAAGGGGTCTGTATATGCTTTGCAGAGAACATGCTGACTGGCTTTCTTCAACCAGAGGATGGTAAAGCACTGGCCATCTATTTCATGAGATTATAACTGAAGAAAGCCTAAGCTTTGATTCAATTTTAATTCTTTGCTTAGAGAGTAGGAGTCAGAGTTACATTTTATGCTACAGGTGGATATCAGATGGACTGAACCTTTATTTCACTGGACTTTTGGTAAATTTCACCAGTTCTGTTTTGCAGATGGACTTTTCCAACAAAATTGGCATAGAAACTTGGTATTAAAGTAAATTGTCTATATTGAGGCAAATTTTGTCTTCAGGTGGTTTACTCCCACTTCTCTCATCTCACACTCTTTGAGTTTCTGTGGGAAAAATAAGCTCTGTCACTTTACCTTGTGGTTTAATTGTTGTGATAAGCAGACCGTTTGTTGTTTATCTGTTAACAATTTTTCCAAGGTAAGCACTATAATCCTTAGCTCAGATACAGCTTGGCTTCTGCAGAATGTATTTATTTTTTTTACCCTTTGGTAAATCTTTTGAAAATCTTGTGATGTCAGTTCTACAAGTATCTGATGTGTTATGAGGACAGTGCAATATTTGCAGTGTATGTTTACAGATAGCTTCTGCAGACTGTTGGTTGGGTACTTTGCTGGTATTTTTTTGTCTGTACATTGCTCACTGTGTGGTAGCTTTACTCAACTTTAATTTCTTTGACCCTTAAATATGACAAAGTCATCCTGTGGTATATTTATGTTGAGTTTTTTCAACATTTTCCATTAACTGCTGAACCTTCCTTTTATTTGTACAGGCATCATAACCTTAGGCTGAAGAATTAGCTTCACCCCAGAGAGAATAATTTCTATATAGTACAGCTGCACTGAAGGGGTTATAAAAAACAAGCTGAAACTTTGAGCAATTACTCTACAGTATTACATTTGCATATTTCCACATGGCAAATAGTTTTAAAAAATGACAACAATGGAATTTTAAAACAGCTTCCATTCATCTGTTCCCCACATGAAAACTTTGTCGCCACCACAGGGCAAACAATGTTCAAGCCTGAAGCAATTAAGCAGGGCGAGACAATGAGAAAATCTCCAAACTATTTAAACCATAAATGTGGAATAAACAGAATGTTACGTTTTATTGTAGGTTCGGGAACTGCAAACACGTTTGCAAAGTGTGCAGGCAACAGGCCCTTCCAGCCCAAGTCGTCTCACTTCTGCCAATCGACCCATTAACCCCAGCACAGGAGAGCTGAGCACAAGCAGCAGCAGCAATGACATTCCCATAGCCAAGGTGAGCTCTTGTGTGTTTCAGTACCTGGACAAAGCAGGCTTCATTTTGCCCAGCTGCTGTCCAAGCACATGATTAACTGGGAGATAACTAGAATCCCCAGAAAGTTTTCCAGGGTCCTAAGCAGGCCCATGAACTTCTGCTGCAGAAAACAATTAAGCACTAGTGATTGTAATTCTCTCAGTTACAACACAGGTGTCAGTTTTACAGTAGTTGACTTCAGGTTTGCAAGTGCAGCTAGTGAACAAAGGCAAGTTATGTAATCTTTCTGGATTGTGGTTCATGTGTAACCTGTGCAGCATTCTGACTTACAGATTGCTGAAAGAGTGAAGTTGTCAAAGACAAGATCAGAGTCTTCATCATCTGATAGACCTGTCTTAGGATCAGAAATCAGCAGCATAGGGGTAAGGACTAATAATTGTGTGCATGCATGATACCTTCTGAACATGACCTGAGTTCAATTGAAAGCAGCATTGTTTTTGTACTAAACTAACGTATGTGCTAACTTACAAAACTTTAAAAGTTATTTTGAGAAAAATATTTCAACAGGTAATATTTCAGCCAGTATTAAGGTCTCATTTGCTCATAACTGGTGGCTAGAAATCATTCTCTGAGTGACTTGAAGAGGATAATTTTTGAGTCAATTCCTTCAAAATACTATTCTTTGAGAAAAGACTGTTCAGTTGTATTTTACGACTTCCATTCAACAGAGAGCTTGGTTCTGGTTTGTAATGCCGATATAAATCCATAACGTTGTCGTTACTGCATGTTAATATTTGTTTCAATGAAGAACTTAGCTCTGTCTGTTTTGAAGAAAGTAAATAACTTACATATTGGGCTTTTTAAATGTATTATTAAATAGTTGGCTTCAGCCTTTGGTTAGTAGAATTTTAAATCAAAATAGCTTCTTAATGTGGAGACTTGTAAATGTTCTGTTCAATGTAAAGTTCATAGTAAAAATTGAACGATTAATGCCTTAATGTGAGTTCATGCAAGCAAAGGCAGCTCTTAGTGCAGACTGCCTGTGTGAGGAATCCCGTGGTTATCTATTCACAGTGATCTATTAACAACCTTGTGCAGGTGTCTAGTACTGTGGCTGAACATTTGGCACATTCCCTCCAAGACTGCTCAAACATCCAGGAAATTTTCCAGACTCTTTATTCACATGGATCTGCTATCTCAGAAAGCAAAATCCGAGAGTTTGAAGTGGAGACAGAGAGATTAAACAGGTAAGGTGAAAATATGCTCAGGTGTGTTGTCTGCTACTAGCTTTATTAAAGCTACTCCTTTTTTAATCATTTATGAACATTCCAGATAAACATGGAATGTATTTGATGAAGAGAAGATTGAATTACATGCTAAGGATTCTTTCCATTTGTGTGACAGTTTGGTCATGCATTATTAGATCGACATGACACCTTCACCTGTGACAGTTTGCCCTGTAGAGTGTCACTCTGTATGGCTGACCAAATAGACGTGGCATCTTTTTTAATACGACACATCACTGCTAAAAGTAAGGATTCCCATAACTTAGTGTCCATCATTCTGGAATTTGCTTGCTTTATTTTGCCCTGAAGAAACAGAATTACAACCTAACTGTATCAATTAATGTAACTGATGTATGGTGGTGTGCCATATATGCCAGTAAATAGGCTTTCATCTGCAGAAGAAAGATTGCAGGCTTCCAGTTGCAGTTAAATTACTGCTAGTGTTACCCTTCAATAAGATCCATCAAAACCAAAGCTTCCTGTCCTCTTTGGCACATAATATAAAAACTGTGGATCAGGAATGTGAGAATTGTGTCTCAGCATGTTGCCTTCCAAGTTCTCTCTTCCCCACAGCTGTCTAAAATTCAGTATGATCAGTACAATATCTCTTTTATTTGTAGCTCATGTTTTTGTAGTGCTGCAAAATGGGATCCTCCTTCTTTTTCACTTTTTCTTTTGTTTTTTCTTTTTTCCTGTGCACTGCACACTTTTGCTTTGACAACATATATCACGGACAACGTTATAGGAAGTGTCAAAGAAGATTATGGAGGTGAAGAATCTGAGCATTCAAGCAGCTATGAAAGTCAGGGCTTTATTCTGATCACTGAATAAATAGTATACTAGCCTTTCTCCTTCACTTTCTCCTTCTCACTTTTTAAAAAGTGAGTGATTTTAGAGAGCTGGATGGCACTGATTTCTTCATTAGCTGCCTGTCCAAATTTTGAAATCATGTGCCTCTCTGTTTTCAGCATATGTCAAATTCTTATGATTAGGTGTGGTACATTGATACATTGTGCAGTTATGACTAGTGAAAATAAACAGTAATACTGATACTCTGAAGCCTCATTTTTCAGATTCAGAGCTAACCTCATTGAGAAGAATATTACAATCAAGCTCTGATATGAGCTTCTGTTTGTCTATTGCCAGAACTTTTTTTGATATTTCATTGCCTCATAGAAACTCCATTCATATTTTGGAAGTTACCTCTCTATCACACCAAAAATACCTCTTCATCTGGGATGGTTATTCTGGACGTTCCAAATAAAGACCGTGTTTATGCAGCTGCATGATCCTTACACACCCACACATTGCTCTAGTGAATATGCTATTTAAAACAAGAAGCAAATGTGGCAGCAGGAAGTGAGGAATGGAGGCAGAAAAATTAAGCAAAAGGTTTAATATGAGGCTGTCTTACACAGTCTTGTGGCTACAAAATAAGGGTACAGCTTTCTGCTTGCTGCTGTCACACAGCATTATGATTATATGTAATGGGAAGGAGAGGAGAAGTGGCTGTCCTAAAAGAAATTACTATCTTCTTGGCTCTTGATATGGGACACAAAACTGATAGATTTCATCATCTTCGTTAAAAACCTTCTGCAGACCAAGTGGTATTTGTTGTTTTAAATTATGATTGTTCTAGAGTTTTCAGGACAGTGTCTGCAAGCTAAGCTTGAAGGTTGAAAATTACTTCCTTTTTTACAGCCGTATTGAGCACTTGAAATCCCAGAATGACTTGTTGACAATAACACTGGAAGAGTGCAAGAGCAATGCCGAGAGGATGAGCATGCTTGTTGGGAAGTATGAGTCGAACGCCACAGCCCTCAGGCTTGCATTGCAGTACAGGTATGTACCTATGTAGAGAGTGTCTTAGCCAGAAAAAGAGGGAACAGGGGAGACTTGATAAAAACCTTTGAGAGTGAGATTGTCGGTGTGCCGTGGTAATATGGTTTCTTTTGGTTTCCTCCCTGAAAAAAAAATGCCCCTTTGGTTAAACTACTTGACAAACTACAGAACTGGAGTTATACATACAAGTCTATTTCAAGCCTAGTTCACCAGCATTAGTCAACTTAATCTAATAGAAATGTATAGATTTATCTTTTTAAGTACAGATTTAACAATTGAATTAGGGGTTGTGTGTAGGATTGAACTGTCTCTGCTGCATCCAGTGTTAAGATACAAGTTCTCTCTACTAGGCTGGCACCTTTCACAAGACCAGTGGACCAAACAGTAGTAGTGTTCTTCACATAATCAAGACTAACTTTATATTCCATCAGTTGGAATTGTGGATTAATTGCTTTGGTTTTGGTTACAAGAACCTAAATTTGCTTTAAATTATATCTAAAAAGATGGTGTCATTTAACTCCTTCAGCTGCAATGATTTTGAGACAGGCAGTTCTGGTCTTAAGACAAACTGTGTGGCTTTTAAAGAATGCATTCTGTTACTATCAACTTAAGCAAATTACAAGGAAATGTAAATTGCAAATAGGTATATTAATGTGTATATTTTCAACATGAGAATGCAACAGAAATGAGAGACTCAGAACTTTAGATCTGTTTTGTTGTAAGGAGGAGTATCTTACAGCCAGGACAAAGCATTATGTATTATGTCATTTAATATCCCTGCTGCTAGACAAGTAGTAGGGGATCATGCAGTTCATCAGCTACCTTATTGTTGTTGTTGTTGCTATTGTAGATATTCTTCCACTCTAAACTGCAGATCTGTTTTGTGTGATTTTTGTTTTCTGTGAATTGTTTTCTCTTTCAGTGAACAGTGCATAGAAGCATATGAGCTGCTGTTGGCATTGGCAGAAAGTGAGCAGAGTCTCATTCTTGGGCAGTTCAGAGCTGCAGGTGTTGGCTCCGTTGGTAAGATGTCAATGAATCACTTTATTTAAAATATTTTTGCATGTTAGTTAGCTTTAGAGTTAGTTGTAACAGTGACTCATCTCATGACCCGTCACTTAAGAATGCTCTCTGGTCTTTTATTGTTTTCCACTAATTAAATCATTTTACACACCCAAAAAAATAGGGGAAAGAAAAAGAGAGACTGGAATTAAATAATAAAATTCATCAGCAATTTAAATTAACTTACATATACTATCACAAGATGATGACTATTCTGGCAGTGGTGAGGGTGCTACAGGCATGCAACTATACCGAGTGGAGTTACTAAACAATACTTAGGGGCATATGTGGCTTAGGGACATGCAGCTGTGGTAACTGCGAGTACAGATTTTGTTTGAAGCAGCAACATTATACTCAACTTTTAGGGAGGTCAGTCTATGAAAAACTGGTATTAAGGTAATACAACAGTAGCATTTAATGGTTACAGAAACAAACAAAAAAAATTGCTCAGGTTTTTCACCCCACATTTTACCTTGCCCTGAAATTTTAAAATGTTCAGTCTTATGTTTTACTGTGTTGTTCGGGATATAAGCCTATGTGTTCTGGGTTTTTCTTATTTTGTGGATAGTTAATCCTGTGGCTAGGTGGTGGTGTTTTTTAATAGGCTGCTCAATGACCTGTTTGAGGTACAGTTCAGAAGTGTTTGGAGCTTGACTTTGATGCTGGTTCCACTCTTCTGATAGAAAGAGGTGTTCACACAATGAATGTTAATCTGTGTTTTATACTTCTGTTTGTTTTACTGACAGGAGAAGGTAGCCATAGTAATCTTCAAGTAGAAGGAGACGAAGCCTTCAGAGAGAGAACAGCTCTTCATGCTGTGCTGAGGCATAGTAACTGCATGGTCGAAACAGTAATATGGCATTAGCTTCTCAGGAATCACTGAAATATAAATGGAAAGCTTTTAGAGTGGAGTGACAATCTGGCTGCAGAGCCACAGGGCTGGCATGGTCAGCCTCTTGTTTCAGGTGGCTACAGATGCACTCAGACCATAGTCACTGTGCTGCTAACCATGCCCCTTATTTTGGGTCTCTCCCAGTGTTAGAAGCAGGCCCTTGTGTACCTGTCTTCGCCTGTCCTATGTGTGCCATACACTAAACGTTAGATAGGATGTCTGAGAGTTTCATCCACCTTTCTTCCAGACTCTGATCATTCCTTTCCACAATGTGCTAGGGAGCTTTCCCTGCTGGTAGAGATCAATGGCCAGCAAAAGTTAATTTAGTCTTGGCTTTTCCATTTGCATAGGTGGTAGAAAGGGAGAAATACTTTGGGTTTGAGTAGGGTTTCATGTTGCATTAATTTTCTGAAAGGGAGTGTAGTTTATTTTTTATATAGATGTCTGCCTACAGCTTTTAATTATGGTATTACCAGTTACAGCCCCGTGGTAGAAATTGTGCAAATTTCCCATTACATTACACAGCTTGAAGGAACTTGTGTTTGGTTCATGTACCTTTATTTTCCTGTGAAATTTGATTAAAACTTCTAGATAAAATGGAAGATTTTTTTGTTTGAAGATAAGTCAGGTTTTATATCGACATCTGTGAGTGGAAAATTCATGGAAGTTGCTTCTGCACCACTTAGAGCTGAGCATATCCAGCTGCTTTTAACAGAACATTCTCCCTTCCTTCCTTCTGCATTAATGTTATTTATATTGCACGCACTTCACTTAGCAAGTGAAGTATGGGTAATGGTCTTTGACTCGAACAAAGATGGAATTAAAATCTAACATATAAAAAAAACCCATTTTACTCTACTCTCTGACATCTTTGCATTGTATTTAGTAAAGTGTGAATATATTGTAGCTTTGATGAAACTTCCATTGTAGTTGCTAATTTGTCTTACTTTAATGACTTGACTCAGCTGGAGTTAAGACTATGAGAATAGTGACAGTGGGGGTTTCTGTCCTGCCTCTGCTGAAGGGAGGGCTTACCAGCCGCGTAACTACTAGTAGTTACAGCAAATTAATAAACACCAGTGCTGCTTTTCTTTTGCTTTTCTTTTTGCTTTTCTTTTGCATGACTGTAAATGCTGAAAGGCTGCTTCTAAGAAGTAAGGCAATTCTTCCAGCTGGGAAGATAACCTGTAAGAGATATTCTGGCAAGCCATTAATTGAGGTGAAGGTGCTTGCGAGAACAAGCACTGGAAATGACCACACTGTGAAACAGCACTGGACTGATTGGAGTAAGGGTTGTTAATTTAGGCTTTTCCAGTGTATTATTAATTTGAACATCGTAGCCTAATCTTAATGCATAGTCCTAAATGCACTGTTACAAACAGACAGGCTGGCTAAGATAAAGCACTTAAGACAAGTACCCAGAGCAACAACTACCTGGAGCTTACGGCTGGCATTCAGGCCAGTAGCCTATTTACCATTAATGCTCATGCAGAAGTTAAGTTGCTTTAACATCACAGATCGGTAATTTATTGGCATCATCTTGATAAAAACTGAGAGTGCATAGAAGGATCTCTATTCTTGCCTTAGCCTCCTCAAAGCTCTGAAACATGGTTTGCTTGAAAACTAGGGGACCAGACAGGTGATGAAAACGTCACACAGATGCTCAAGAGAGCCCATGACTGCAGAAAGACAGCTGAGAATGCAGCGAAAGCCTTGCTGATGAAACTAGATGGGAGTTGCGGAGGAGCCTATGCAATCACTGGCTGTAGTGTGCAGCCTTGGGAAAGCCTGTCATCCAACAGCCACACAAGGTAATGGTAACTCATCTGCTCTTCTAATCCCCAAGCGTTTGTTTGCAGACCAAAAGTTAGGTTGTCTTGTATTTGCTGAACTTCCTCCCTCACCTGAGTCCACTGGCTTCTTTAATTTACAAGTCACCACACCTCAGTGGTCTGATTGTCTTTAGACTTTGAGGAGCTTGAGCCAAGAAGGGTTTTGTATAAATTTGTTGCAAATGTGTGACTCTGAACTTTGATCTTCCTCATAAAGGGCAAAGCCGTTACATTGGTTTTACTTCAGTCACTTTCTTGCTGCTTTATTGGAACTCAGATCATGTGCTTCTTATTCACATCTATCGTATGCAGATAGCACAGAGAGAGAACCAGAGATGCTTCTGTTGACATTTTGGCATGCTCAAGAAATGTTTTCTAAATGTTGCAAATCTAGCCATTTTGTTTTAAACCATTCCCTCTACCTTCTCATTCCCCTTTGCCTGCCTGCAAATTCTTCCTTCCCATGCTACTCTTCCATATGTGGAGTGGCAAATGAGCATCATGACAGACAGAGCGAATTCTTCCAGGAAAGGATGGTTGTTGCTGTTTTTCTGAAGACCTCTAAAATAAAGAAACTTAAATGAGCTATTACAGCAGAAGTGTTCCATACATCTGCTAGCAGCTTCATTTTGAGTCATTGTCTGCCTGCAGTGTAATTGTACTCTGGGCACTGAATATGTGTGCCTGTGTATGGATACGAATTTGGCAAGCATCCTGGATAAATATAGATGAACATTTTTCTTTTTAAAAGTTATTTTGGTTTCTCAGATTCACTCTAAAACTTCATTTTAATTCCATTTTTGAGCCAATTCTTTATTCAAATGCTGTCATTTTTTTGACACTTCTAGAAGTTTATTTTAGTAGAATATAATTTCTTCTTGCTGATGCCTCCTCCAAAGGATCTTATTTCCTGCCATGTGACTAGCATGGAATAGCTAAAAACTGAGCAAAAACGTGTCCTGAGGGAACAGGGTCCAAATGTGAGGTAAAGTCTAACATTTTTTCAAATAAGTTTTATGGTGCACTTTCAGTCTAAGAAAGCTGTGTCTTTATTCAGAAATTGATGTGGCAGCATCTGCAATAGTAACACATTGATCACTCATTGTAACAAAAGTATTTACTGGCCTTGGAAGGAAGTTACACAAAGCTGTTTCAAATACTTTACTTGCCTCAGTTTGCATGCACTTATGCTGTATGTACACCTGCATGTGACCGTGTTGTAAGTGGCCACATGTAAACTGAGCTTGTTTTCCATTGTTACTTGAAGGAGTAATTTTCAGTTGTTCAGAACTACCTCGGTGTTTTTTCTTGCTTGTGACATATCTGGCATGTAGTCAAGGCATAGGGGGTTTTTTGTGTGATTTTTTTGTTTTTCCTTGAAATTTCTTTAGGTAGTTTCCAGTATTGACAGAGGAGCATTGGCAGGAAGGGGGACAGGGGTATGTGTGGTGTTCCTGTTCTACTCTTTGTTCTCCTAGCCTTTCAGTGAGATATCTGGTAGGAATACAGTCTTCACAGTCCTTGCTTTGTTGAGTATCATTTTTTGTTTTTTTGAGGGGGAAGATAAGGGAGGGAGATGTGTGTGTTTGGGAAGAAAAATAATCTCTTAGGCTTGTTGTTTACCATAAACTGTTGGTGGTCAGCTGGCAATGCTTGTATATGTGCACATAATACATTGGCTGAGTAGAAAAGTTTCAGCACAGTATGATTGAAATGGCACAGGATTTCAAAGTTCATTAGTATAAACTGTGTCATGAAGTGTAAAATGTATGTTTCTGTATGCAAGAAAGATGTTTTAGCTTGAGTCATTATCATTGTAGGATAATTTTTTCTGACATGGAACAAGATGTTGTACTGAATAAGGTAAATGCGTTACTGTATGTGGAGCATGAGAGTGAAAAACTTCTCTCACTCACCCAAAGAGAGCACAGCAAGTTGGGAACTTGTCATCTGGGCATCCTGATCTGATCAACACTTGCACATTGTTGTCCCTCTCCCCTCCTGCCACACACAATGTAATTTGTCTTTGAATATACATATCAGTGAAACTATTTCTGAAGCTTTAGATTTGCCATGAAATACAAATCTTCTCTTCTTTCCTTCTGTTGTGTTCAAGTGATATGTGATAGAGGTGTTTTCAGATTTTTCCTTCACATGGATCCTGTCTCAAAATAGAGGCATTCCCCTCAATATCTTTATTGACGACCTGGATGTGGGGATTGAGTCCACCCTCAGTAAATTCACAGATGACACCAAGCTGGGGGGGAGTGTTGATCTGCCAGAGGGTAGGAAGAAGCTGCAGGAGGACCTGGACAGGCTGGATCGTTGGGCCGAGGCCAATGGCATGAAATTCAACAAGACCAAGTGCAGGGTCCTGCACTTTGGCCACAATAACCCCAGGCAGCGCTACAGGCTGGGGGAAGAGTGGCTGGAGAGCAGCCCAACAGAGAGGGACCTGGGAGTGCTGGTGGACAGCTGGTTGAACATGAGCCAGCAGTGTGCCCAGGTGGCCCAGAAGGCCAATGGCATCCTGGCTTGTATCAGGAATAGTGTGGCCAGCAGGAGTAGGGATGTAATTCTCCCCCTGTACACAGCACTGGTGAGGCCTCACCTCGAGTACTGTGTGCAGTTCTGGGCCCCTCGCTTCAAGAAGGACGTTGAGGTGCTGGAGCGGGTCCAGAGGAGAGCAACAAGGCTGGTGAAAGGACTAGAGGGAAAGTCTTATAGGGACAGGTTGAGGATGTTGGGGTTGTTTAGCCTGGAGAAGAGAAGACTCAGGGAGGACCTCATCACTCTTTTCAACTACCTGAAGGGAGGTTGTAGTCAGGTGGGGGCTGGGCTCTTCTTCCAGGCAACTGGTGACAGGACAAGAGGGCACAGCCTGAAGTTGCTCCAAGGGAGGTTTAGGTTGGATATTAGGAAGCACTTCCTCACGGAGAGGGTGATTAGACATTGGAATAGACTTCCCAGGGAAGTGGTGGAGGCACCGTCCCTGGATGTGTTCAAGGCAAGGCTGGATGTGGCACTTAGTGCCATGGTCTAGATGGTGTGGTGGTGTTGGTCATAGGCTGGACTTGATGATCTTAAAGGTCTTTTCCAGCCTTGGTGATTCTGTGATTCTGTGATTCTGTGATTCTTCAGCTGACTGATGTAAAACACTGTGCCAGACTGTACGTGGAAAACCTGTGTTGTTTCAGAAGACACACTCTTTTCTATATTTATATCAGTAAATGTTCTATCTCAGGTTTTCCCTGTCATTCTGGATCGTTTTTGTTTCTCTCCAGGACCCTACTTCTGTTTTTTCGATTTACCCTGCCTGTTGCCAGCTCCCTCAAATCATTCACGCGTGCCCCCTTGTCACTTGTTTCCTTGCTGCTCTAGACAGATGCCCCATTGCCACTGATCTCCAGCACTTTGTGATGTTGATGGTTTCCATTTCCCTTTCTTTGCCATTACAATAGCAATCTAAGCAAGAATAGGAAAGCAGATAGCAGATTTTTAGCTGTTCCTTCAGGCTTAGTTTTTTTTTTTTGTCTTAAAAACTTGACAGTCCATAAAATTGGGAAGTAGAACAAGCCCACATCACTAGGGAGTGCTATGTGAACCACCACTTGGGGACCACTGCACTGAAATGAAAAGATTTTTACATTACATTATTCGACCCTACTCTGAATCTGCAGGACTGATCTTCTGCCATAGCTGTTTCAGTGTTGCAGACTTGTATTGCTGCCTTTTCCCTTTGAAACCCATTGAGTAATGAAGTAGTGGGATGATGAAAATTCTCCTTTGCCAGGACTTGCGACAAGTAATCTCCCTGCTGTTTGAAATCCTATAGAACAGGGACTTACAGTGGAATTGTTGACCGATCTTTAGCTTTGGCATTTCAGATGAGATTCTGAATGTCAAATCAGTGAACATATTACTGAGAGTAAATGCTTGGTGAGCCACTGGTGGCAAGTGGTTGAAGACTGTAAAAGGGAGCAACTGAAATGGGAAGAAATGAAATGCAAAGAAAGAGCATCACAGAGATTGTTGCTAGTGAAGTGCATAAAAATAATAGTGAGCATCTCAACTCATTTGGCTGGCAGCAGTACAATAATGCTGCCAGTTCATTTTTTGAAAGTAGAAATAGGTCTGCAGTATATCTGGAAGTCGTAATTATTTTAATGGACAGAAGCTAACTATAGAACATATATTGGCAACAAGATTTGACTGATTACCTTAAAAAGAAGGAAGCGAAGGAGGTCTTCAGTTGTAACACTGACTGAAAATTACGGCTTTTATTCCCTGCAGTGCTAGTAAGCCCAACCTCATATCTGGATTCATGGAGGGAAAGATCTGGTGGTCTCTTATACACAAAGGGAATTCTTTTCATTATTATGCAGTGTCACAAAATATCTAAACTCCGCCAAATCTAGGACCGTATGTCTCATCAGAGTCACCTCAAATTTCAGATAAGTAGCTGACAGATGAGATTATCTTAGCTGAAGTGTGTGAACAAGTTATTTAGAGATATCCCAAGAGATAACTTAATGTTCTCTTTGTAACACTTCATTGCTGGACTGAATGAGTATCAGAAGGAAGCAAGGTGGTTTCACCAAAGGTTCTGATTTTACCCAAATATACTGTTTGTCTTTTGGCTAGTATTTTTTAGTTTCTTGGGAAGTTACTAGCTTTTGGCTTTGTGCTGCTTCAGCTCTCAAGCCACAATGTTCACCTAGAAGATGGTTGGTCCATGTATACTGTGTACAAATTTAATGCTTTAAATATATAAGGTAGTGTGCAGACATTCAAGCAAGCTTTGTGGATTCAGTTCTGACAGCATTATTTTAGTTCTATCAACTTTTGTATTGTCTGCACCGTTGCCGAGTTGCATATTTGTTTATTGACTTGATTTTTAACAGATGAACTGAAGTTTATACAGGCTTTTATGGACAAAATTTTGTAGACTACAGAAGTTACACACACAGTGGCACTGCTGGAAGACTTATTTATACCCATCCACTGGGTTTTATACACACATACACGCATGCAAACACATGTATGCATGCCAGAAAATAAAACTGCATGTTGTACTATACCAACCTGCATAATTACCCCAGATGGTATATGTAAATCAATTTTAGATGTATGTATGACATCAAGACTTGTAAAAGACTTGAAAGATGAAGCAAGTGGGAAGAAAATTTCTCAGCTTATTCTGAATACAATAGCAGTTAGAATGAGCAGATTGATGTAGTATTCCTTCCAGGTGTGGTGAAATTGTGAACCTTTCTCAATCCTTACCTACATACTTCAGAAATTAGAAACTTCACATCTTTTGCAACAGTTTCATGTAGGTTTTGGATAGATGCATTATACTACATACGCATTCTGTCAGTCTGTTTTCCTTTGTCGCGATTGCTGTTAAAAGGGAGGGAGCAGTATCTGAAATTCAGGATCACATGTTCAGCAGCTGTGAACCCTTAAATAGAACATCAATGGACTAACATTATGGCTGTGGAGAGCTGTACGGTGGGGCTTTTTGGAGAATACACTCTTGCAGAGCTGTGCCATGGCCATTCAGAAGCACTGCAGCCTTCTTTCTGTCCCTCATCATGCAGCCTCATGCTTACAGCAGTCTAAAATGAGCTCTATACCTCAACTTTCTGCAACCCATACTGCTTCTGGTCTGCTGGGTGAGGGCTTGCTGCTAAGTGTTGGGAAGGGAAGTTTCTTGTCCGTTTGCGTGCTGGCTGAGACAGCTTCCTCACTACGGTCCCCTCACCTTAAAAAAAACTCAAAACAACAACAAAAAACAAAACAAAACCGAAAAAAAACCAAAAACCAGCAACTTGCTAGCTGTTCACCAGAGGAGCCAACTCAGCTGCAGGCAGGCAGGCAGGCAGGCAGGCAGGCAGGCAGGCAAGTAGCCAGGACTGAAGTAAAGCAGCCTGAGTATCACTGGGCAACAGCCCAGACTCCTTCCTCAGTCTGAATTGTTCTCCCTGAATATACATGCGTAAAGCTGTGGATTCCTCCAGCAACAGCTATTTTACATCTAATCCAGAAAAGCTGTGCAATTACTATCTTTGGGTGCTGAGGAAACTCGCAAGATTACTTCAGTACAGAATTAAGTATTTCTCACATTGTCTATCCCCATGATTTTTATATCAGTATATACTTCAGAGAGGTATCTTAAGACTCAGTGAAGCAAGATTTATTGTTTTGAGATTCTCTAATGAAGAACCAAGTATGAACAAAAATTTGCTTCAGTCTTCAAGGGCTTCTGTGTAGTGTATGTACTGGGTTTTTTTAGCTTCACTGAAGTTGGAAATGGATGAAAATAAAAGCAAAGACCAGTTTACACTTGTGGTAAATATGGCATCTACTATCCCTAAGAAAAGGAAGGAATAATGGGAAATCGACAGAGAACTGTAGCAAAGAACTGTAATGCAATATTCCATGAGAGGGAAGGATTTTGAGGGATCTTTCCAGACCTGCCAATTCTCCATCTCCTTCAAGGCTGTGCTTGGAATTTATGGGAAGATTGGCAATTATTTGGGGCACTTAAAAATCAATGTAGCTTTAGCTGAAGTAGAACCAAAATAAAAAAGAAAAATCAAGCCTGTCTTGATAGGCTTACCCTTTTTCATGTATATAACATACTTCAGAACATCATCCCAACTCCCACAGCATGTAGTGGGTGGGGCCTTTTATTTTCCTACAAAAATGTGGAACAGCAGTGCAATTTGATACTGAAAGTGATTTATTCCCCTGCTGATAACTGAGATCATCTAGCATTCCAGACAAGCAGTTAATGGATGACTTATCCCTCACCCAGCAGCTGATTACAGGACCTCAGGAGACAACAGGCAGCTTTGAGTGAGGTTATAGGAACAACATGGCATTTTATTTTCCTTTGAGTGTTATTGCAACTATATTCAGCCCTGGAATGCTAGGGCTTTATCAGTCTCTGCCCCCTGCAGCACTGGCATGCATGTAGGTGGGTAGGCAGCAGTGAGCCACCCCTGCTGTAAGACATCAGTTCTCCCTTTCTGTGATCTCTGTGTAAATATTTGTGGGGCAGGCTAATGGGCAGCCATTTGTTTTATGCCTTTAGACAGGAGAAGTTCTGCTGAGTCTAATGATGACTTTTTATTAAAAATCCTGCTAACTTATGTCTTAGTTTTAAACCACTCCAGCCCTGAAGGAATGTCAGTGTATTGAGGAATTCAGCTTCACGTTCATTGAAAGATGCCACCCTCTGGTATCTGCCAGTGGAATTATGCTCAGGTTGATTCCTACAAGTCAGTAAAGGTATCAGAGATGGTAACTGCTATTGCCATCAGCAGATTTAAATGAGGTCTAGGCTGATTCTTTTTTCTTAGCAGATGCTTCTTCCCAAAGAAGATGAAGACTCAGTGGCTGAGCAGCCGAGAGAGACTTGCCCTGCTAGATTGCTAAGAACTCTTCAGTAGCTTTTTATTTTTAAAATTAAAAAAAAAAGACTGGTTTCAGAAGACACCATTCCAGAAAAAGTAATTCAGTTACATGTCACTAAGCATCTGGCTTTGCAGAGAAGTTGTCACATGATTCAATTTTCTCATGCAGTTCAGATGATTAATTTGTTTTCTGAATTTGTCACACCCCTTTGCATCTTCTGAACATTGCAATGTCCAGTCCATGCTACGTGCGCGCTTTCTATGAGCTTTTATGTAAGGTTCAGATGTGTTGATGAAGTATGGAGAGAGCGTTTGATGTAAAAATACAGGGTTTTTTTTTCCAAATGTGCTTTTTTTAACAACGGTTCTTTCTCTTTGCAGTACTACCAGCTCAACTGCAAGCAGTTGTGATACAGAATTTACAAAGGAGGATGAGCAGCGGCTGAAGGATTACATCCAGCAGTTGAAAAATGACAGGGCAGCAGTGAAACTGACAATGCTGGAGCTGGAAAGCATCCACATTGATCCCCTTAGTTATGATGTTAAACCTCGTGGAGACAGCCAGAGGCTGGACCTGGAAAATGCGGTCTTGATGCAGGAACTTATGGCAATGAAGGTATTTTATTTATATCTAACAGGCTAACTTCACTGCTGACAGTGCCCCTGTGCTGCAAAACTTTCTTGGTCACACACATGGCAGACTTTGATAGTGATCACTGGGGTAATAAAGGGTAACTTTGTTGAAACAAACAATCAGGGCTGAAATCCAGTAGTCATAACGCTTCAGAAGGTACTGCATCAACAGTGACGAGCTATGTGTCTTTTGAATTAGGCAAGGACCTCATCTGTGGCTCTAAACTTGCAATGCTCTCCTTGGCAAACCAGATGCTCCCTTGAGCAGCTGAGTTGCTTGAGGGTGACCAAAAGCATGATACAGCACTTCCCAAGAGACAGTTCATTACTCAACTTACAAGCTTGCAAACGTACATCTGGAATAGCTGTCAACTGAAGCAGAAAATTTCACCTCCTTTTAATACTGCCATGGGAGGAAGAATGGTCTGTCAGAAGCTATCATCCCTAATGCTCTCCAGCACTCAGTCACAAGTCCAGAGCTGCTCCAGGCACTGTGTTGCAATCTGTAGCTTGGTTCAGAGTGTGGTTGTAATGACTTTCAGTAACACTTGTTTTTGGAGAAAACTCTGGTACCTCAGGCCACGTTTATACGTCCAGTGCTAATAATGTGATCTAGAAAAACTGACCTTCATTGACCAAGGATAGAGCTTTAAATCTGGCTTCTATATAGCCTTTGAGAGAGGTGAACTAAAACATAAGAATATTTAAAGGCATTATGAGCACGTCTGCATTTAGAAATTGTCTGGTTTTGGTTCAGTTTAAAGAAGTTTAATTTCTGCATGATAGTAAGTCGTATTTTAGTCAACTAGTGGCAGATACATCAGATGATGGTATCATGTGGGACAGCAAATCCTAACAGTTTTGTAAGCTTGTGAAGCTATAAGTTTTTGTTCAGATGTGCTGCTGCTGACTAACGGGTAACTTAGTAATGATAATTATGTTCTTAGTGGTGCTGCCTTTCCATGATGACCCAAATAATTTTGCAGTAATGCATTCAGTATTTGCAGGTCAAAAAAAAATATTGCCTGCTGCCAGTCAGAAGATTCAAAGTTACGTTAGTTGTTTGAATGTATTGTAACCAACAGCAATATATTCGCCATAACTGAAGCATGCAAGATATACTCGAAGACATTTGTAGATAGTTAGGGGTGTATTTCAGATACCATACTTTCCTTCTTTTGAGTCGAGATCTTCCTTGAAACCTCCTGTACACCATTCTTACCTCTTTCTTTAAATTGACTGGTAAAAACAAAACGCAGAGCTATCCCTTGTGGTTGCTGCCCTTGCATTCCCTGGCCTGTCAGGATCACCAGTGCTTGCATGCCATAATTTCTGGCACATTTTTGAGTGCTAGTAATCCTTTTGTTGACTAAACAGTCATCTAACTTGTTTTTGATAGAGGGTGTCCCCTCATAACTTTTGGCTGGACCTAGCACATTGGGTTTTGACTGCAGGAATTGTCCTTAGAAGAAGAAATCTTTATTCTTGGTTGGTTTCTGTGCAATGCATAGTGGAGTAGACACACATTTTACATAGGTGGCTAAAGTCACCTTCAGTCCTTTCTTGTACATAGAAACTGACAGTACTTCTATTCCTTATAATTTGTTGTACTTCGCTGGAATTCACAACTGCAGGAAATCCCTAGGTTTCTGAAAGGGATACAGCAAAAACTCAGCTTTGTCAAAGCTTGGAATGGGTTTGTTGGTGTGCTCTGGTGCTACAGAAATTGAGAACTCCTGCCTTTCTTCTGTGCATGAAGTATTACAAAAGGCACAGCTATGCTCTGCTTTGGTCACAAGAGAATGTGCTGCTATAAAAAAGATGGTTTGGGGATGGTTTCTCAGTTGCCCTGTTGATTTTTTTTTTTTTTTTAACTGCTCCAGAGTGTAAGACATAGTGGTCTGCCCGTACTTTTATAAAATCCAATTCTTTGCTTAAAGCAATAATTACCCATGCTTCCAAATATATTCTCATCTGCCATTTGTCATCATTCAGAGGTTCTGCTTTGAGGTCAGTTGTTGTCATGCCCCAATTAGCAAGGAGATTACTTCTGCTGGGTGTAAATAATTCTTGGTTTACAGCCTTTCTGCAGTTCAAAGGACTTAATCTAGATAAGAAGTCTCAGCTTTCTACACTGAAATTTTTCCTCTTTTGTGTACAGGTGATGACAATATTGCTCATAAAGTACTTTTGCAAAGAATGTAAAGAATCCTGTTGTCCACCTTTATTACAGCGTTTCTTACTCTTACAGATGTAAACAGTAAAATACAGTTAACTAGAGCATGGCATTTATCTGCTCTGATACTTGTTTTACTTCTGAAGGCTGGTATATTCCAGCTTGTGTAGTGTGATCCTTCTGGGGTCCCTTTTTTTGACTTTTAGGACTTTCTGCCACATAAGAATCCTTGCTGGTTTATTCTTCTGACATAACCTCATCCAACACTAATTTTAATGTTGAGGGTGCTGTGCTGTTCCCAATAATATTGAGTCAGAAGTCTTTAATTTTCATTCAAGTTTTCACCCAAATTCAGAATTAAAGTCTGACTGCAAGTACAAAATATTCCTCAATATTCAATTTATGACTGCTAGATTTGGTACTTGAAGCTTGTGAATTTGCATGGGTCTTCTGCAGTCAGCTGGAATAGTGACCACTTGCTACCTCCTCTCATTCAGGGTTTTGTTTTATAAATGCCACTTGTGCTTTAGGCCCAGATACATTAAACTGCAAAATATTTCACCAACATCCTGTAATAAGGGCAAAAGGGGATAGTAAATATACAAAGTTGATGTTACTGAAATTAAATTTAGACACTATCTTTAGAAAACGTATTTTCATGGAAAAAAAAAATTACTGCATATGTCAAGACTAATTTCCCCATCATTATTTGTCAGTGTTATTTACATTTTTTACTGTTGACAAAGGAAATTAATTAGGAGTTTGCCAAACAACTAAATTTCTGTAAACCACATTGAATGAAACAGATTGTGCTTCTAACCTTCAGTTCACAAACAAGTAGATAAATAAATGAATTATTTTAAAGCTCATAGAAACCTTTCCAAGCCTGAGGGTTTTTAGGATATGGATTTTATTTTTGCATGGTTGGTGATTCTGAATAAGCCAGTGATGACCTGTGATTACTATATTCTGGTAGTAAATGTGCTACACCTGCGTGTCCTGCTTGCACTTAATCCAAACTGCAAATTTTTGGTAGAAATGTAGATTTTCTTCTACAGAAAAATGTTAGTCTAAATATGTGCCAAGATTTGTTTGTGTAATCTTTGTTAATGATGGATATAATATGAAGAGCATTATTTTTGAATGGATAAGGCAAGATACCTCTGATAATTTTATGACTATAATTTTTTGTTTGTTTGTTTAAAAAGTAATTTTAAAATAGTGATTCGTTTCTAGGCTGGCCACACAACAAGAAACTTCTGTCTTTTAGAGATGTTTTCACAATGAACAAGTCTAGAACTAAACTGTAATACAGAAAATGGCTGTATGGACTCAGTATTCACCCATGTGGTGACCTAGGGCACAGCACGCTTAACAGTGAGAACATGATTCTGGATTGTGGGGCTTTTTTAAATTTATTTTGCCAGTATGTTTTGTTTGATGGTGGCTTTTTAACACATAATCTAAACGATGTTTTCCAACTTTTTCTTTCAATTTTTTGTGGATGCTGGGGTTTTCTGAGTTCACAAAATAACTAGGTATTTCATGGAAAAAACTCCTCTGAAGTGTTATACACAGAGGGCCTTCTCCTTCAGGATACCCATTGAGCTGCTTTTCTTGGGAGGCTGGGAGCAAATGCTGAAAAAAGCATCACCCCACTCATGCCCTGTTTTCACTCTTCTGCCCAGCTACTGTCAGGGCAGATGTTAAAGCAGAGGTGTGTCCCCAGGTTCTGTTACAATAGTTGACAGACCTGTCATAAATACCAGAGTGGCAGAAGATTTACACAAAAGAACTAGCTGTCAGAAGTTACCTTCTTTCTATGAAGTATGAGTGTCCATCTTCTGGGGATCATATTTATGGAAGAATATAAGCAAGGGCAATTTTCTTACCCTCCAGCTATGTATAAGTTGGGATTCTGCCCATCTAGAGGAGGGAAATTAGAAATGGACATCCAATGGTGCTGTACCCAGTTGCCCTTTTGGACCAACTCATTCTACCAGAGACTGGTTTTGAGGCAGAAGTATGTGACCTGTGTTTGCTGTCCTAGTCCCTCAAGCCTACTCCACTGTAATGAGGTAAACCAACTCTGATTCTTATGTATCAATAACAAGCTGGAATATAACAAATAGGGAACTTGTTGACAAGAAGGTCAGACACTCCTGGTTTTAGGGCACTGGTCTCTGAAGGGCAAGGTAGAACCAAAGAAATTTCAGTTTCCGTAGCAACCTACTCAGATCCCTGATACTCCAATTTCAGCACCACATTAGTTGCTCTGTGTCTTCTGAGCTTACGTCTGAGGCTGATTAAGGGATGGCACAGCTCGTCATACTCACTTAGTCTCGAGATACAGTAGTCTTTTGACAAATATAATATGTGATTATAAAATACCTTCTGGATGCTGATAGTATTCTCCATGGAAACAACAAATATTAGGAGTGGATGAAAAAATTCAACCTCATCTTCTTTTAGGTATGTAGTCCCATGGAGCAGCATGCTGATAATGTTTCTTCAACAGGAGGAGATGGCAGAGCTCAAGGCACAGCTTTACCTGCTAGAGAAGGAGAAGAAGGCATTGGAATTGAAACTGAGCTCTCGAGAGGCCCAGGAACAGGCCTACCTCGTCCATATTGAGCACTTGAAGTCTGAAGTGGAAGAGCAAAAAGAGCAGAGAATGAGGTCTCTCAGCTCAACCAGCAGTGGAAGCAAAGACAAATTGGGCAAGGTCAGGAGTCAAACAAGTTTCCAAAATCGATGTAAATGTGATTTATTGTACCCCTCAGCAATCTTTAGCATGTTAATCATTCTCCTCTTTAGTCTGTATGTATGTCTTTTCTCTCTTCAGTTGTTAGGCGGTTCTTTCCATCCTGTGACTTAAGAGGACTTTGCAGAATTACTGCTTTAAGCCTGGGCTAAAAGAAGTTTGGAGTACAACAAAGACATTCTTGCCAAATATAAAAGCTGCTGTGGTTTAACATGTTGTGTCTTGCCTGCTGTCACTCACTGGAAACAGTGAAAGAGAGTCTAAGTAAAATGCCATCTTCCCCCTACTCCAAACACAAAATATGAAAAAATAGATCTCCTTTCTGTGAAGCAGTTAGAGCATTGTAATGCCAGTGTCTTTTTCCAGGTCAGACAGTTTGTAATTATTTGGGAACGAGGACTTTTACCCCCTTAGTATAATGCAAAATGAACAGATTTTTGCTTTTACATTAATAAGTTGCATGAAGAAATAGTGATGCATTAAAAAACTTATAGTCTTGTTATTTTAGTGCTCTGTCCCCAAAAACCCTCAGTAATATGTTTAAAAGCAAAACCCAGACCTAGCGTATAGCTGTGTCTTTAAGCGTTTCTGGCAAAGGATCATCTGAATTGTCGGATCTGGGTGCTTCTTTGCTTGAAGTGTAGTATCAAAAGTAATGTAAGGCACCAGCAGTTAGGCACACTGTAGCAGCATTCTGGAGATCAGTGAGCTGTGGTGATTTATGAAAGGTTTAGAAGGATTTGTGAAGTGTTAATCCATTGCTCCATTTCTTGGTATTGTTGATCCACTGCCATGTTGTTGTGACATGGTGATGTTTATTTCACCTCCATTTTAAGAGTGGCTGTGAACTAAGAGGTTTTCAGAGTTTTCCCATTAAGATGGTAAGGCATTTCAAATTAGATGACCTTTTCTCATTTCTCAGGAATGTAGTGAAGGCACCGCAACACCATTTACGCTGGCTGAGCTGAGACCATACAACGAGAGTGAGCTGACTGCTGAGCTGACAAATGCCCTCAGGAGGTAAGCACCTTTCTTCACCAGGCACGTGACTGGCTCTGTAGGTGCAGGGCAAAGTTTAGTTCTGAGCTTTCACTCTTACCCTCATGTGGTTTTAAGGGTGATTGCAGATTTTTACTGTGAGAAGGAAAGGGATGGAAGTTCTTTTAACTTTCCTCTCTCTTTTGCTGTTGCTCTTCAACTGATAAAAGTCCTGCACATGGTTCTTAGCTCCCTTCCCCTTTAGGTTCTCTAGATGTCTGATTAACTTTATCCTTAAGAAGCCCTCAAAATGTCAGGCATGTCCATATTCTGGCAAGAATATGAGACACAAAACAGTGACATGACTTGCTTGAGTGCATGCAGAAAACCTTTAGTGAAGAAAGGATTTGAAGTGAGGTCTTTGTTGAAGAAGGTTGGTCACAGATTAGAACAGGGTAGGAGTTACAGGAGTGGGAACTGCTGTGCTTTTGATGACTCAGATGCTGCATTTGCTTCCTGAGTATGTAAATAGAACCACAGTTCAATTACAACTGACATTGTTGTGTGAAGCATTAGGTTTTCAACGAAGGAAAATTGATGTCTTGACAAACCGCTTTTATCATTAGCCAGGTTTTAAGCCAAAGCTTTCAATACAGTTATACATTAACTAGGTGTTTGTTTGTGCAGCAGTTTGCACTGCACCAGCTATGTAGTAAACTTCATGACCAAGATATTCACTGTTTTCATAGCTGTTTCTGTACTTTTTCCACCTTTTCTAAGAGATGGCTGTCTAATATCTAATCTGGTTATTGTATTTTGAACCTTTCCAAAATGCTTCTAAAAATTTTGGCTGTGAAGAGTGTGTTCCCTGGTGTTTGCACCCTCTTTAATGGTTCTCTCAGGCAGCTGTGGTGTTTCATTTTTGAAGTGCTATTTTCATAGGTGGAACTTGTAGTGTGCCTAGGGACACCTAAGCCTGCAAAGCATTATGTAAAACTGATTGTTACCACTGCAGAATCAATACCTCTCATACCATTTGCTTAATAGTCTGGCAGTTGCTGAGTATTTAGTTTGCTTGATGCAGGAAACAAAAATTCTGTGGTTAAAATAATAAAAACTGTCATTTTTGTGTGGCCAGATAAAACCCATCAACAAAGTCATTTGCATAAACATTGCATGTTGCCATTGGCCTTCCCCACACCCCACGTGCTCCAGTCCTGGTGGGAGCAGCTCCACTGGCATTTTCTGTCTTCACTCAAGCTGCGGCTTTATCCTGGTCCTGTTGTTTGCTCCTGGATTTTGAGAAGGATCCCAGTGACCTTAGTGGAGGCTTGAGCATAGTCATGAAATGTGGCTTGCTGACAACAGAGAGAAAAAAGCTTTGCTTTATCTACTAGGCCTTAAGTTGATTAGCATGGATTTCCAGCCCAGGGCATAGCAAGTAGAGTTTGTCAGGCAGAAATGGGGAAGAAAAATAATCAGATTAAATTGTACATAAATTTTGGAGTGGAGACTCTGTGTGTAATGGAAATACAGCTGTTCTAAATGTGATTGCTACTGCCAGTGGGGCTCAAGCACAGTTTCTGCAAGGTGTGTGGACAGGGTATTTTCCTCCCTTAATCAGTGTGCCAAATCAAACTGAATGTTTAGTCTCCTTATCCTAAAGTCTTCTCTCTGAAAATCAGCAGAAGGTCTGTCTAGCACATGGGAGAAGCTTACTGCGACCTGTTTAGCTAAACTATGCTAAAAAATGCCAGCAGTTCTTAACTGCCATCCTGGATAAATGGAGCTTTAGATACCACAATGAAATTTGCACCATCATGGATCCACAAAAGAGTTTTAGAAATAATTAAAGTGCATTTTACTCACTGCAAGTGCTACAACAATGCAGAATGGACTAAAGTGACTGTGGTAACTTTAGGGACAAAATGGACTTAGTATGTCCCAATCCCTCAGTGCTCTTCCTGCTTTTATGGCAAAAAAGTACTAGCACCATGTGTGAACCAGGAAAGATCCCGGGTCCTCTCGCTAGCACCCTCCTTGCCCACCAAAGAAGGAGCCAAATTGAACATAAAAACTTTTGCCCAGTAACTGTGTTTGCTGGGTGGCAGGAGGGAGATGTTAAACAAGTGAACATTGCACACTGAGTCTGTGTTCTAGAGGCAATATTTAAATGCCAGTGTTCAGGAGTCTTTCAGTGCTGGTTGCAATTAGTGCACACATCCAGCAGTTGGACCTGTCTGTTGTTACTCCAGGCAGTAGACACCATGCAGGGGACAGCAGCTGCAAGGATAGGGGCAAAATCCATTTGTGTTTGGGTCTTTTGGTTTGTCAGAGAATGTGATATCAATCAGCAACCCTGCTTGCTGCCCCCTCCCCATCCTGTGTTCATAGAGACAAAAGCCTTGGCAACTTCTCCCTCTGCTGCTTTCCCATTCTGTCCTTCTGTTGCTGCAGAGCTGTCAGGTTCTTCTCAGTTAATTGAAATAGAGAGAAACCCAAATCAAACCACAGGACAGAGTTACAGTTTGGATTTTGATGTGGTTTGGAAGCATTAATTTATACAGAGTCTGCAAATGGCTTTGCAGCAGAACAGTCTCATCCACAGAGCTATCCTATCTTCTCTCTGCAGATATGGATTTTCTCAAGAATCTGGAAAGAAGCAGTGTGTTGTAAACCTTCCTGAGTTGTCATTGGTAGAACACATCAGCAGAAACTTAAGACATTCAATTCTTTGTTTATTGTTTCATAACATATTTATTTTAGTAGGACTCAGGGTTTCTCATGGCAGTGTTCAGCATTAAAACCCATATTATGGGCTTTCCATAGAAATTACTTTTCCATGACCATTGTGCTAACTACTAGAAATGTAAATTATCTGCAAGTTCCATGTTGTCAAAGTTATATCTAGGTTACCAGATTTCTGGTATTGCAAGCTGAGGCCACTAATTTAGAGAAACATCCTGTTCCAGCCAAGCATAAGGCAACTACAGACCAGTCAACCTCACCTCCATCCCTGGAAAGTGATGGAGCAGCTCATTCTGGAAGACATCTCTAAACACATGGAAGAAAAGAAGGTTATCAGGAGTAGCTAACATGGATTTACCAAGGGGAAATCTTGCTTGACTGATCAGATATCCTTCTACGAAGGCATGACCAAAAAGGTTGATGAAGGGAAAGCAGTGGATGTCATATACCTTTACTTCAGTAGCGGTTTTGATACTCTCTCCCGTACCTTCCTCATAGGAAAACTGAAGAAATGTGGGATAGATGATTGGACTGTGAGGTAGATTGAAAATTGGCTCAACAACAGAGTTCAGAGGGTTGTGATCAGCGGCTCAGAGTCAAGTTGGAGGCCTATGGCCAGTGGTGTTGCCCAGGGATCGGTACTGGGTCCAGTCCTGTTCAGTATCTTCATCAACTACCTGGCTGAGGGGATAGAGCCTACCCTCAGCAAGTTTACTGATGATACAAAACTGGGAGGATTGACTGGTACACCTGAAGGCTGTGCTACCATTCAGTGTGACCTGGACAGGCTGGAGAGCTGGGCAAAAGTGAAACTCATGAAGTTCAGTAAGGGCAAGTGTAGAGTCCTGCACAACACCAGGCACCGGAACATATTAGGGGTCATCCTACTGGAAAGCAGGTCCATGGAGAAAGAAGTTGGAGTCCTAGTGGACAGAAAGTTATCCATGGGACAGCCCATGTGCCCTTGTGGCCAAGAGGGCCAATGGTATCCTGGGGTGCATTAAGAAAAGTGTGTCCAGCAGGTCTGGGGAGGTTCTCCTCCCCCTCTACTCTGCCCTCATAAGACCACATCTGGAATACTGTATCCAGTTTTGGGCTCCCCAGTTCAAGAGAGAGAGGGATCTACTGTAGACAGTCCAATGGAGAGCTACAAGGATGATCAAGGGACTTGAACATGAAGAAAGGCTGAGAGAACTGGGACTGTTTAGTCTTGGGAAGAGAAGGCTGAGAGGGGATCTTATTAACGTCTACAAATATCTGAGGGGTGGGTGTCAAGAGGAAGGGGCCAGTCTCTTTTTGGTAGTGCCCAATAATAGGACAAGGAACAATCATAGAATCATAGGGGTTGGAAGGGACCTCTGAAGATCATTGAGTCCAACCCCCCTGCTGCAGCAGGAACACTTAGGGCAGATCACACAGGAACACGTCCAGACGGGTCTTGAAAGTCTCCAGAGAAGGAGACTCCGCAACCTCTCTGGGCAGCCTGTTTCAGTGCTCCATCACCCTCACAGTAAAGAAGTTCTTTGTCATACTGAGATGGAACTTCCTCTGTTGTAACTTGGTGCCGTTTCCCCTTGTTCCATCACTGAAAAGAGACTGGCCCATTCTTGACACCCACCCTTCAGATACTTATAGACATTAATAAGGTGCCCTCTCAGTCTTCTCTTCTCAAGACTAAACAGCCCCAGGTCTCTCAGCCTTTCCTTATATGACAGATATTCCAGTCCCTTAATCATCCCTGTAGCTCTCTGTTGGGACTCTTTCCAGTATATCCCTGTCCCTCTTGAACTGGGGAGCCCAGAACTGGACACAATACTCCAGATGTGGTCTTATGAGGACAGAGTAGAGGGGGAGGAGAACCTCCCTTGACCTGCTGGCCACACTGTTCTTCCTACATCCCAAGATACTATTGGCTGTATTGGCCATGAGGACACATTGCTGTCCCACGGATAACTTGTTGTCCACCAGGACCTCAAGGTCCTTCTCCATGGGGCTTCTTTCTAGTAGATCAACCCCTAATCTGTATTGGTGCATGGTGTTTTTTCTCCCCAGGTGCAGGACTCTATACTTATTCTTGTTGAACCTCATGAGGTTCCTCTTTGCCCAGCTCTCCAGTCTGTCTAGGTCTCGCTGAATGGCTGCACAGCCTTCAGGTGTATCAGCCAATCCTCCCAGGTTCATATCATCAGCAGACTTGCTGAGGATACACTCCATCCCCTCATCCAGGTCATTGATGAAGATGTTGAATAAGACTGGGCCCAGCGCTGAACCCTGGGGAACACCAGTAGTCTCAGGTCTCCAAATGGACTCTGCACCATTGATCACAACCCTCTGGGCTCTATTGTTTAGCCAGTTCTTGATCCATCTCACTGTCTTCTCTTCTAACTCAAACTTCCTGAGCTTATCCACAAGGATGTTATGGGAGACAGTGTTTCCCAGTGGGTAAAAGCTAGAACACAGGAAGTTCCACCTCAACATGGGGAGAAAGTTCTTTACTGTGAGGGTGACAGAGCACTGGAACAGGCTGCCCAGAGAGGTTATGGAGTCTCCTTCTCTGGAGACCTTCAAGACCCATCTGGATGTGTTCCGGTGTGACCTGCCCTAGGTGATCCTGTTCTGGCAGGGGGTTGGACTGGATGATCTCTAGAGGTCCCTTCCAATCCCTAACATTGTATGATTCTGTGATTCTATAAATAATTTTTGCCAGAGTCCTTAGTGATTTTGTTTTTCCCTCTCTGCTTTCTTGATGCGCGTGAAGCCACTTGAGTTTTTTCTTGAGTTGACATATCAATAAACAAGCTTATTGGCGGGTAATGCTTTATTCTTGGGAGGGCAAAAATGTATTCCCAGCAGTCTCATGGCCTGGCATTGACATCTTGATGATTGTGCCAGAGGCCAGTTTTATGAGAGAGTATTTTTTTGAATACCCTAAAATCAGGCACATTACACAGCCTCTGAGAGAGACCTTAAAATGCAATATTCCTCGCTGGTGTGTTCTGCTCTGCTGGAGTAGGGGGAGGGATAGCTGCAAATAACATCTATGAGTTCATAACTTAGCAGGCACATATGAGATTATAAATACATTAGAGATGGCAGGAGGAGGCTTTAAGAAGAATTTCGGATAGGAAGTACTCCAGCAGAGTGATAATAATGATGATACAACTAATGTTTTCTTTTCTTCTACTAAGTTTTTTCCTTCTGTGAAAAATGGCCAAGTAATATCTTTTTAGAAATGCTTTGATTGTTGAGGTCTTCCTGCAGTCTCTCCTTTAGCAAGGCCTTTGACAAGGTTTCCCACAGCACTCTCCTAGAGAAGCTGGCTGCTCGTGGCTTGGATGTGCACATGCTTTGCTGAATAAAAAAACTGGTTGGATGGCCAGGTCCAAAGAGTTGTGTTCAGTGGAGTTCAATCCAGTTGGTGGCTGGTCACAAGTGGTGTTCCCCAGGGCTCAGTGCTGAGGCCACTCCTGTTCAACATCTTTATTGATGATTTGAATGAGGGGATAGAGTGCACCCTCAGTAAGTTTGCACATGACACTAAGCTGGGTGGGAGTGTCGATCTGCTTGAGGGCAGGGAGGCTCTGCAGAGGGATCTGGACAGGCTTGACCGATGGGCCAAGGCCAGTGGCAGGAGTTCCAATAAGGCCAAATGTTGGGTCCTGCACTTTGGCCACAACAACCCCCGGCAGCTCTACAGGCTTGGGGATGAGTGGTTGGAGAGCTGCCCAGCAGAGAGGGACCTGGGGGTGCTGGTTGACAGCCAACTTAACATGAGCCAGCAGTGCGCCCAGGTGGTCAAGAAGGCCAACAGCATCCTGGCCTGCATCAGGAATAGTGTGACCAGCAGGACCAGGGAGGTGATCCTGCCCCTCTGCTCAGCCTTGGTGGGGCTGCACCTCGAGCACTGTGTGCAGTTTTGGGCACTGGAGTATAAGGAAGGACATTGAGGTGCTGGGGAGAGCGCAGAGAAGAGCAGCTGGGCTGATGAGGGGTCTGGAGAACAGGTCTGTCGCGGACCGAGATAGGTAAAGCCGCGACCCACACCCCCACCTCGGGGGATCGAGGGCTGAGGACCACTCCCCGTCACACTCACAAACAATGCTTAGGAATCAATAGATTTATTAAAGGCACTGAGGGTTTGGCAAGTCCGATATCAAATAACACACAAGGTCTATCTCTATATCTATATCCACACCTATATATCCATATACCAACAGCTATACAACACCACATCTATATACCAATAACAACACACACAGAAAACAAGAGAGAACCTCTCCCCTTCCCCCCTGTTCCCGTTCCCGGACAGGGATAAGAGGGAAAGCCTGGAGAGAGCCTTTGGGAAATAGAAGAATATTGGAAAAGAGAAGTGAGTGTCTGGTATGTGTGAATATTATGTAGGAATGTTAGTAAAAAGCCTCGGAATGTAGTTCGCAACTCTCACCACCGGGGTACGGCCGAAGCCAATCCCTGGTCGGGATCCACGTCCTTTCCCTTGAGACTCTGGGCAAACGGTCCGTTTGGCACGTCCACACGCCAACAACCACAGGGAGCAGCGCCGTAACTTCACGGCAGCCTCCGCAGCAGTACGCTCACCGCGGCGGCTGGATCCGTATAGTATTCACAGAGCGCGCGCCTTCTTGCTCCTCCCTTTTTCCGGTTCCGGCCCCGCCGTGCCTCCTGGGAGCTGTAGTCTGTAGTCTGTGCGCATGCGCCTGGTACCTCTGTCCTCTCCCCACGAGTGCCGCGGGGGCGCATCGCCAGGAATGGTCAGTGAATGTCGCTGGATTAAAGGCCATTATAGAGTCCGTCGCTCACAAGGTCTTACAAGAAGAGGCTGAGGGAGCTGGGGCTGTTCAGCCTGGAGAAGAGGAGGCTGAGGGGAGACCTCATTGCTCCCTACAACTACCTGAGAGGAGGTTGTAGTGAGGTGGGTGTTGGCCTCTTCTCCCTAGTGACTAGCAATAGGACAAGAGGAAATGGGATTAAGTTGCACCAGGGGAGGTTCAGATTGGATATTAGGAAACATTTCTTCACAGAAGGAGTAGTAAGGCAGTGCAACAGACTGCCCAGGGAGGTAGTGGAGGCACCATCCCTGGAGGTCTTAAAAAAACAGGTGGATGTGGTGTTTCAGGAGATGGTTAGTGGTTAGGGGTTGTAGGGTGAATGGTTGGACTGGATGATCTTGAAGGTCTTTTTCAACCTTGATGATTCTATGATTCATGTATTTCCAGTTGATGATAGTTGTTCTGTTCTTGCGGGGTTGTATTTTGTGCTAGTATTTAGAGAACCCTTTATAAGCAGTGAAATACTTGGGCAGGAAGGACCTGAGAATACTAGGTAAGAACCATGGCAGACGAAACAAAACACACTGTAACTAGACTGACTGTTCAGACCTCATCTGGGTCATCAGTTGGCACAAAATTTCAATCTCTAATGGTTATGCAGGTTTACATGAATTGTGTCAGTCTGGACATGTTTCAGTATCTCCCTCAAAAATGGGTGACTTTCCATCTGGCAACACAACAAACAAGCTATATATTTACCATGTCTAATGACTTCTGAAGTGAGAGATAACCTAGTAAGCAATGCTACTAATTGGGAAGGTGCCATGGAGAGGGAGAAGGGTGGTAATCAGTAGAACTGGCAAAAAATACGTTTTGCATAGAGCTATGGTTCTGCCTCTCTGGAAGTGGAAACTGGAGGTCCTTCTACTAGGACATAGAAAACTCACACTATTGCAGTAGCTTCCATGTATCTTTGCAAACGTTCTTTGCAGTCTTAGGTCCTTATGCCTGTCCAAAGACCACAATGGTGTGTTGTCCCAAACTTCTTGTTTTGAGAGGGCAACCATTTCAACAGAAAGCTGTGCCAAGCCATGGCAGTGACTATTTCCTGACACAATGTCAGCCAGAGATAAATCAAACCACCTTATTTTATTTTAAACTTCCAAAAACTTCATGTGATGACATCTTAGCTTGGTGTGTTTTCAAGGGCCACCCTTATATTCGTCATAGCAGGATCCAGAAGCATCTAGGAGGATTTCTGAAATTCAGGCCTGTCCTGGCCATCAGTAAGTCTTAGAAATGAAAAGAGGAATGCCTAAAACACATCATATTGTAATCATTCAGATTTTAAATGGCTCTGAAGAATTACATCAGTAATTCTTTCTGTTTGGCCAAAGTACAGGATGAACATATGCAGTGGATAAAAGTGGAGAGAGGGAGGTGGGGGTTGGTATTCAGGAGCTACTGGTGAGTTTTTCCAGTGCATTGTCGGCTGCTTTTTGCTGGTTACATTTACTTATTTCTGTTCTTTCATTATCACATCCATTAAATGGGGAGAGATGTAACTCCTAGACATTTGAAAGCCAGAAACTGGCATGCATTGCAGTCATTGCAAATTTCAGGCATCTCTGTCTTTTCTGTGATTGCGCAGTCTCCTGCCATGGTTTCCCTTGGCTGCCTGAAGGGTTCAGGAGGCATGGCATGTCTCTGGAAATTCCCCCAAGAGTCCCACTGAGAGAAACCTCCTCAGAAGAGAAAATTACTTCTGGTGATCTACGGGACAGGTTCCTCAGAAGCACTTCGGGTAGCTAATTTTTTTCTATGGATAACTGTCATTTTTCTTTTTCTCTGTTTTTGACAAGGAAGAAGTAGTTACCTTACCATTGTGTGGTTATCTGAACTGCTGAGCTGCTGTGCACATGGATATAATTGTCACAGAGAGTTCCAAATAGCTCCAGGTCTGGAGAGCTTCCAGGCTGAGCTGGCAGAGCTGGATGGGAGGTTTGAGCCATGAGGGTGGCAGGCATGCTGCTACCTCCCTCCAGACCTGTTCTCCCGTTTTGCTGCCAGTCTGTTGCTTTCAGGACCACACCTGGCCTGTCTCCCCAGCTGCCAGTGGTGTAATACATGCCTGTGGTATCATCTGGGTTTTGAGGTCTGCTCAAAGCAGCAAAAAAGCAGCACAGTGTCTTAACACCAGCAAAGTGTTTTTTAAAGCACTGTCTTGTCTGTGATCAGCAGAGACTGCCTTTGCACAGGCAGCAGGCAGCAGGGTGTTCTAAAGCACACTGATGCCTCAGGAGGGGAGTCAGGAAGACATGGCATTTGAAGATGATGATTTTAAGACTCTTGGCGTTCGCATAGTATTGTTTTGTTGGCTTTTTAAAAAATTCTGTTGTATATTAGTTGTTTTCCTTAGCGGGCCAACCCAGACCAGTGGGTCTGACATGCATTTGAATTGGCTTGGGGATTCTGCATGCCAGTTTGATGTAAGAGTTTAGTTCAAACTACTGATGAAAAAGAGAATTAATCTGCATTCCTTTTAAACGTCCATCTCTTATCTCCTGGGAGAAGAGGAAACAAATGTCTAGAAAAAACAGTCATGTGTCACCCTGTTCAGCTGGAATTGGAAAAGGCAGAGAGGGAAGTGAGGGAACATGCCTGGCTTAAAACAACAGGAGGATATTGGAAAAGGGGCTAGGAGTCATGTGTGGGATGGAAGGTGTGTGCCTCCCCTTCCAAGTGAGGACCAGTCAGAAAGCTGGGCACCATGCAGGAGGTGCTTCTGTTCCCTCCCCCTCCTCCCTAAACCCCACATGCCTGGGAATGGACCAGCCTGCATGTGTACCTGGGCCTAGGAAACTATGGGGCCGCTGTCCCACTGGGCTGGCTGCCCAGCTGCTGCCCTGAGGCTTTGTGTATGTGCAACTCAGGCGAGGGTGCTGAGCTGAAGCCAGTGGTGCCACTATGGAATTTGAAGGGATCTACTTGTAGCAGGGCATGCTCCCTGGTGGGTAAAAGGATATTCCTAGGGATGCCAAGACATCAGACAGTCAGGCCTCAGAGGCCCCAGAGTCCTCTGCCCAGCTGTGGGGAAGTTTCTTATCTCCTGATTTGGGGAAAGCTTGTTACTCCTTTTTTGCTGAAGATTTGGCAAGAGCCATGGGTGCTCTTTACCCCAGGGCAGAGGGGTGATAGCTTGTGCGTTCACAAGAGGGGGTTTTAGCTGGGTACACTCCAAGCTAAGGGCAGAAAAATCAACTTTTCTGCATGACAGGGAAGAGCAGTTCCTGTTTGCAACACTGGGGGATTCTCAGTGAAGTGAGCAAGGGCAGGAAAATCCACTTGGGAAGAATTCTGGCATATGAAACCTGAACATGTCTGGAAAAGCCTGGACAGGAGGGAAAATACAAGGTAAGCAAGACCTTGCTTACATTTTTCTGGGCTAAATATGGTGTCATTGTGCAGAGGCCAAAATGACAGAAACTGCAGAAATGTGCCCAATGTTACATAGTTTCCTTTGCGGGTCTGGCACAATGCCCCACTCTCTGCAGCAGTAGCCTTGAAACCAGAGAAAACATTAAGTCCTCTTCCTGTTCAAACCATCCTGTTGCTCTGAAGCAAAAAGCCCTTG
Organism: Hemiprocne comata; assembly: GCA_020745705.1. Lineage (NCBI taxonomy): Eukaryota > Metazoa > Chordata > Aves > Apodiformes > Apodidae > Hemiprocne > Hemiprocne comata. The sequence continues at coordinate 45,615,234 of CM036616.1, forward strand.
AAAACTGCTTAGCAACTGCCGGCTGAGTGTTCTGATTCTGAAAATACAAAAGTCTTTGTTACCAGCATATGGGGCATTTCACTGAAAATAGTGATTTTAGTGATGTTGAAGTAGGCTGTAGACCTTTGAATACAGCTTTGGGAAAGGAGCAGTCAGGGATTTGCCCAGCTGATTTGTTGAGTGCCCCACAGCAGAGCACCCCTATATTGGAAGCGAGCCATGGCCTCGGATCAAAAGCTTGTTCCCTCTTCTGGGAATATGTACTCCTTTTCTCTGTGCACATGAGGTGTAGTGGCTGTTTTCTCCACAGCTCCAGCAGCAGTAGCTAGTTGGAAGAGGAACTGTTGGGAGCAAAAGCTGTGCTGAATTCTGCAGTCCAATTGACTTGAGGGCTCATGGAAATTGTGTTCTCCTAAAAATACCCGCTTCTTCTTCCCTCTTCCCATCAAAATACACACATAAATGCTTTCTCAGGATCCATACTGGTCTGTATTACAGCCCTGGGGCATGTTAGCAGTGTGAGTTTGGAATGTAAGCTTCTTTGTTCAGACTCTGGAAGACCGTGCGTGGCAATCCATGTCAGGAGGATGATGGTATGGTTGTTGCCTCAAATGCAGTTCCATCCTTGGTTTGCAGTTTTGACGTGTTCTCATCCTGGAAAAATGCTGCGTATGAGTAAGACTATTGTTTTAAAATATCCTGTCTTACTAAGCCTGTAGTGGCTGATTCTACACGTCCTGCTGATTTATAATAGCAGTCAGGAACAAGAAGTCGTGCTAGAAATCCCATAAAGACAGCCAACCCTGTAATGCATTAAAGGAACACACATAGCACCTCAGGATTCATAATCACTCCTTTTCACTGCCCAACTCAGCAATCAGTCTTGGAGAGATTGTGTCTCAGAACAGTGCTCTCTGTCCAAACTGAGGCACTTAGTGACAGAAATGAACTGGGAAGAGTTAGTATTACGAAGTATGGGTTTTTCACAAATGGATAGAGCATTTGTTGGCCAGCCAGTAAGCTCTTAGGTCGCTCATCTGCTACGAAAATTGAATATGCAGCACTCCAGGAAAAAACATGGTTTTTGCAGGTAACAGTAATTAACCAAGTGTATACGCATCTCCATTTCCCAGACTAAAAAAAGGTCTCTACCATGCCTTTACTGTTTATTACTGCTGTTTGTCTACTCATGTGTTATTTGTTCTATTAAAATGCCTCTTGAAATATTTAGATAAGCATGTTTTAAATGGGCATCATGAAGTGTAAAAAAAGTGTAAAAAAAATCCTTATGTGTTATTTTTGTAAGATTTTGGGACATTTCAGCGTATGCAATTAAACCACCCATTGCTGTCCCTGAGATTAAGGTCGGAGTAGGCACTAGCTAGGCCACTGACTTCAAGACATCAAGAAATCCAAAAGAACTGTGCGGATCATGTCAGCTTAGGGAATACATGTGTTTTACTGGTATAAATCCAAGTTTGAGGTATCTACATATTTGAAGAATTACCCACTGTTACTTATTCTGCAAGATCATTAAGAACTAGCATCTGAAAGTTGTTTAATTAGCCTAGAGAGGCCCAGCATGCCTACCATTCTGCTGGCTGTGTTTTTGGCAAGCAGCAAGACAAGAATTTTACAGGCCAAGTGTAAAGAAATCTCTCTTGATGTTTAGCTGAGTTTGGACTGAACATGACTGGTTGAAAGGTTATGAGTGCAAAAACAGACAAAAGGTGATGTAATAGTTTTATCAGGTAACAATCACCGTAGCAACCAAACTACCATGCATGACAAGTTCCTCCAAGTCTTTCCACTGTGTTTCTTTTCCATGCAGCCTTAGGTGTGCTAAGGACTTCAGCTGCAGTAAACTGTGGCTCTCCAGGCTTCTTTCCTATGGGACTGTGAGCAGAGTTTTCACAGCTATTGCTTTTCTTGCATGTAATGTTAAATCAACCTCACTTTATTGTTTTGTTGTTTTCTCTCCCTATCCAAATACTGCAAATGTTTATTCCATTGGACTTGCTGTTCACACGAGGTTGCAGTGCTGGGCACAGCGCTACTGAGCCTTCACCTCTGGCTGTTGCGTCTTTTGGAACAGATGAGCACCAAATTTACCCTATGCTGTTCTGTCACATTGGTAGTGCCACACACACACATTAGGTAACAGGTCTAGCCTCTGCTGGGTCTGATCTTTTCTTACTTATCTTTTATTGCAAGTAAAAACTGGATATTTTTTGTTTCTGTTTTCTTTGCAGAACAAAGATTTTGACTGTAGACTGTGCTGAGTCTATCTCACTGCTCAGATAGGATATAAAAATAAAATGTATATTTGGGCTGGATGGCAGTGAGCTTTTAATCACTAGAGAAAAAAGATTGCATAATTTGAAAACAGAGTATGTTATGTCAGTGAAAGGACGCATAAAGAATACTGATGATTCTCCATCAGTAAGGCCCCTGTTATGTCCTTTTTAATTTGGCCAGTAAACCAGCGTCTGCAGTGTGTTGGGTTAAAGTGCTAACTTGGAATATTTCCCCGACTGACGTTGTGAAAGCCCTTCTGTTGCTGAAGCCTGACACATTGAGACGTGCCACATGTGCTGTCCTTGTCTCTGGTTATAAAATGCTGCCGTTGCCAGGCCAGCCTCGGAACTGCAGGCTGATGAGTTGGGTTTTGAGGAGCATCCACCCGTGTAGTCTGTACAGAAGCAGGGAAACTTGCACAAACTTTAGGCCATTCATTCCCATGGGGCTTAGTAGGCGTATGTGGGAGCTAGTGGTGGTCTCGTTATTGAGATGAAATCTAATTTACTGACTTAGCAGCACAACAACAAAAACACGGGAGGGAAAGAGAAATCACTGCAAAGTGGTTCTAAGCAGCAAAGCATGGACAATCATCTCCATCCATGCAGAGGTCCCAAGTGTAAGGTTCAACACTGCATAATGTAACTGTGCCCCATGCCACATGCTTACCGGCACTTGGAAGTGCTTTTTAAAGCCAGCTTAAACCTATAGTAATTTCTAAGTAAAAAAAAATTTGTTTAGACAGTTGTCTTAAATAGCAATCCTGGTGTTGTAGTTTTAATTAAAATTCCTATATGATTACCATGATGTTTGATTTCCCTTGTTAGTTTTCTTCTGCAGCTCATTCCAGACACAGTAGGTGGCATGTGTCAGGTATTCTTAATTATTTTCTTTTCTGTGTCTGTGATTATTTCTTAGTGTAATTTGATACATACAAGATCATGATCCACCAGAGAGGTTTGTTTTCTCTTTTGTCTGCTGCATCTCTGATCCTATATTCTAAAATAGTGAATATTATAATAATCCATTTGTGGAAAAGTTTAATGTAAGAGCTACCTCCTGTATTATCCAAGTAGCAGGAAGAAAAATATTTTCCGCTTGTCAACTCGGCACAGGACAACCATTCATGCACTTGTGAGCTGAAGTGTTATTTCTGTTTTGAAAATGGTTTTCTCCCTCCTTTCCTCCTGATCCAGGGAGAAGAAACTGAAAGCTAGAGTGCAAGAATTAGTAAGTGCTTTGGAGAGGCTCACAAAGAGTAGTGAAATCAGACATCAGCAGTCTGCAGAATTTGTTAACGACCTCAAAAGGGCAAACAGGTAAAGGATCCACCACCAGATGGATGCAACATTGATTTCCCCCCGCCCCTCATATTCTGGTAACGCACTGTAATCCTCCCCCTACCATAATAAGCAGTTTTTGGATCCCTGCATTCACACGAGTTCACTCTTTAAGGTGATAGAGATGGGGGAGGTATATACCTCCCACGTGTGACACTGAAAACTACATAGCTAAGAAGAGAGAAAGGGAAATAGGTTAATCTTAAATGAATTACTAGTAAATGCATTATTGTTAAAATAAATTAAAGCCTCTGTTTAGTGAGATTTATGAATCTGTTGCTTTAAAATCGCTTGCTTTTCTTCAGCTCCAGCCATTTTATTAATAAACTGGCTTTGACAGTCACACTTAAATTTTATTTCTCACTTGGTAGATTTTACTGGCACTGTGTTTGGATGGCCTGAGAACATGGTGGACTGTAGCTGCCCTTCCTGCAAGGAGCCTATTACTCACTATGTAGTTTTCATTTATAAATTGTACTTGAAAGCCCTTGTGTTGAGGAGCAATACCCATCTCAAGTTTTCCTACTGAATCAAGGTGGAGGCACAGAAGATACTTAGCAGTTCACAAATTAACACAAAATACCATCTTAGGAATATAACTTTTTTTTTTAAAAATGGAAAATGCAAAATCAGTGCTGGGTTTTGTAAGCAAATTCTGCAATGTTTTAGTAAATCATTGAATGTTAAATGTTGTGCTATGCTGACTCACAACAGTGCGAGGTCACCATAAGCAACCTCCAGCTGGGTCTTTGAATCACATTTGAAAGTGTTTTCACTAACCAGTTTACCATAGCATTGATCTGGGTTTGGACCAATAAAGTTTAGATCTAATGCATTTTAAAGCACTAGTAAATTTTAGGAAGATTATCAGCAACCAGACTTTCCAAAGGTGGGGTTTTGGGATGGATTTTTATAGCTCTTGCAATGAACAAGCCTTTTTAAATGACCTTGCCTTGTATTTCTAACAGCAACTTGGTAGCAGCTTATGAAAAAGCAAAGAAAAAGCATCAAAATAAGCTGAAGAAGCTGGAATCGCAAATGATGGCCATGGTGGAGAGACATGATACACAAGTAAGAATGCTCAAACAAAGAATAGCTTTACTAGAGGAAGAGAACTCTAGACCACACACCAATGAAACTTCACTTTAAACACATCTCTTTCAAAGATGCTTTGTGCCATTACAAATGGGGTTTTTTGGAGGCTGACTTCGGTAGCTTCATATGCTAAAACTCCGCCTGTCAATGCTGACACACTTAAGCACCTTCTCTGGGATCCCAGAGAGGTGCCATGGGGATAATATAAGTGGGGATAATATAAGTGTTAATCTTAAGGACTGTTTCATAATGTAAAATGGCAGTGCCTGAATTATCATACTATGATTATGTACATTGTCTGTCATTATGCCTATATTCCTACAGCTTCTCTTCCATTTTATGTATGTACCATGGGTGACAGTGTCACATAGCAAAATAATTCATATTAAGAGGTTTTAATTTGGGCAGTTTTAAGATAATTTGAGAGTTTTCCTAATCCCTGTGCACACAACACTCTGTATTGTACCCTCAAGACTTGCTGCTGTGGTTAAACCAACTAGACAGACACCTGCACCGTGGGGAGATGATAGGCTGGCTTGCTTTTTTGCACCATACTTGCAGTACTGTTGCTTACACTGCAGATCCTCCTGTTGATTTGGAAAAAGCCAGGAATGCTAGTTTCATCTCTGAAAACTATGATAATGGTGTATTTCTTAGTTTGTAAGAGGATTGAAGGCTGTTTCACCATGGCAGATACAGTCTGTGCCAAGGTTGGGGAAGAAATTATGGGAGACCTCCTGGTATTTTATATTGCATGGTGCTTGCAGTTATTTTGTGAAACAGTTGGGTTTTGTTAATAGACAAGGTTTTCTTTAAGAAGCTGGGCCATTTTTGTCATGTGTATAGTGCTTCTTACAGCTTTCTGTGATCAAGAGGTAGAATGCCTTCTTTTTTATACTTGTTTTGGCCAAAAAAGGTACTTCCTAGGAATGTACCTGTTTAATATTGAATACGTAGGCCCAAAATTATAGATGTGTAGGTATATAGATATATAGCCACAAACAGAATGTGAATGTTGAAATCTTCATACAGCTTCTTGGGTTAGTTTTCATTATTTACTAACATTCTCTTCTTTTGCTAAAACATCAGTTTTTACAGTATTATCAAACTGACTGAATTGAAAGTATTGGCCTATGATGGTAATGAGCATTAAGCAAAGCATAGCGATAAAGGTTGACTTCTCTAGGGAGCAAAACACAGGAGTCTGCCATAGCACCTGTTTCATTCAGGATTTACTTCTTTTTGACTGAGTTCATAAAACAGCTTCCATGTTTGTTAACATGCCAAACTAGAGTCTATGTTAGCCTGTTACTGTTTTACATTCCTACTTTGTATTTTTCAGGCTCTGTTTGAGTGAATCAGATTTCAGGGGTTGTCTATCCTTTACATGTTGAGTTGTACCGCAGGTTTTATTAGTGCATTTAGAATTATGATCACTTCTCTCATTTATTTCTCCAACCTCTAGTACTAAGGAAATATTTGTAGAGAACTTGAACCAGTTTTGTCTACTACTGAGTTAGGCCAGGCAGACAAAATCGTAGTGAGAATTTGTGTTCCGAATATGGCATTAATGTTAAGTCTGGGTTACATCTGAAACTAGCAGTTGGTGTTCACGACATCTGCTTTTCTTAGGGTAGTGATTCCTACTTCTCTAGAATCTGTAGCTGATGTATCAAAGCCAACATGATATGTCATGATTCACAATAGCAACTTAAAATAATCACAATTTCAAAATCAAGTTCTAGGTAGTGAAGCCCTGGGACTGGTTTTCATCAGTCCTCTGTCTCTAGATAACTGCACTTCTTAATTTTCTATTAATGGAAATTTTTGCACACCAGTCTATTGAGGGAGCAGGCACCCTGATTTCTGTCTTTATGGTGTTGCTAAGTACCTGTCTATGGCGTTTCCTTTTTTTTTGGCCAACAAGTTTCTCACCATGAGGTTTTGCACTGAACTTCAGTGTTAGCTGATCACACTCGTTTCTGAAGACACAGAAGGAAAACCATCCACTGTGTACTGTGGAGAAAATACAATTAGTTTTGTCTTCTTTCATCTGAAACACCCACATAACTTGAGATAATCTCAAACTGTGTGAAATATCTTTCACTTAAGGTGACTAGAAACCACTGCTCCAGTGGAATTCCTCTTAATCTCAATTTTTTTCTATTTCTTGGTAGCAAGAGAGGCTGTTAACACCATGAAGTTTAAGGTATTTGAATTGAAACCTGTCTTTAACAGAAATACACAGATTAAGAAAGCATAATATGCACTTGGGTTTAAAGGCACAAAAACCTGCAGTGTCCCTCACTGCCTCTCTCAGGCCTAATGAGTTGCTGATTTTGCATAAACTATCATCGTTTTACTATACTTACTGTGTATCTTCCCTGCCAACTGTGCTCTAAAAGTGTTTTAGAATAAAGTATAAAACATCAGTGAATGTAAGCCACTTCCCCTTTCTTCCCATATTGCTTATAGATGAGAAAGCAGGACTACCATCATACAGCCTCAGCAGTACCCATAGTTTGCCAGATTACCAGTTATTTTGCCTAAGCAAGCATTATTGCTTCATTTCTTGGCATGCTGGAGAAAGGTGGGTTTCCCCAATAGGGAAGCAGTGAAAGGTTTACTGTTATTGTGAAAACTGTTTAATATTAACAATTAGCTGCAGTTCCTGTGTACCTGTTAATACCTGCTAAAATGGCACCAACCCTGAGAATGAATGCCAAAAAACTCTTCTTATGCAACTGTTTGAAAGACAGATGAGTGTACAAATCACCTTGAGTCACAGCAACTTAACTCACTTAAGACTCATTGCAGAAAAAAATACATTTGCAAAGCAAGGAAAATAGGTGGTTCTTGCCAACAGAACCAAGTTGTTCACTCATTAATTAATCCTAGGGTGTTGGTTTTTTGTTTTGTTTTTATTTTCTAAGTCACTAGAGTGCATGAAACTTCGTATTTCAGTGTGTTTAGAAAAAAATAGTACTGTTTTTCTAATTAAATGTATAAATCTTCACCAGCTTGAATGTACTGTTAGCTATTGCAAAGCACATATTACTAAGTTTGCATTAATGTCAGTATTGTTCTACTGGTTTTATTAGGATTTACTCCTTTAATACTGTACCATACATTGTAAGTCTAGGAACTTTACACCTTACTGAATTAGCTTTAAATGTGTGCTGCTTTTTAGTTTCCTAGCTGCTGTAAAATAGCTATTTTGTGTTTATTTGATATAGAATTGTAAAAACTGCATTTATTTATACAGAGACATTTATAATACTTATTTTACAAATGTTCTTATATTCTGAATAAATTTCTAATGCTGTTTCTTTGCCTTGGGATTGCTTTACCTTTCTTACCTTGTCATCTTAATGTTGAATGGCTTTGTTTCAAGGTACCACAAAGACCTTCCCCAAGGCAAGTTACTGAGGGAGATGGTATGACACTGTCAGGAAAGTCCCTATAATAGGGACATGAAAAGTGGGTAACAAACAGGAGACTTGATCAAGGGTTTTAGCTGAGCTCAAGAACATTAGTACTTACCCCAAAACCTCTACAGCTTCAGTTATCACTTTATGGAAATAGAAGGGCACATATGAAAACTTTTCCACGCATCCATTTATTTTAATAACAAATGATACGGACCAAAAAATTACTGCTATTTCATAAATACTTTAAAAGCACTGATTGAAGTTCACATACTTCCTTCCTCCAGTATTTTTTTTTTTTGCTTTCTATTGTGCTAAGTGGGCCTCTTGTCTACCTTTACTTCTTCTCTTACTGGCACTGTGTATAATTAGTGGTGTTGATTGTCTTAAGGCAACATTTAAACATTCTACAGTGAAAGAATAACCTGTACTAGTAGCTCAGGCTTTACATTTCACACTGATCAGCAATGCTTGTATTCATATCTCAGTATTTTGTTGTGTCTATATATAAGTTATTTCATTTTACAAAGAAAAACTACAGTATAGAAGACAATGTCAACTTATTCATAGCCTCGTAAGTGGTGTGCTTTGGTTTCTGAATCAGTGAACAACAAATAAAAATCACAATCATCAGTACAACAGATGTTACAGGTGGTTACAGATTTTTATTTACTAAAATTGAAGAGTTGACTAATGCAAACTTTTCTTGCAGATAACAATGGAAATTGGAAAAAAAATAATCTGTATCTTTACATGTTTTAATTCTATTAGCTGTACATACTTTCTACTTAATTAGCACTGATATGCCACTTACATACCAGTGAGGAAAACAGATCACGTTCTTGAGCTTTAAACAAAAGGGAGGAAGCCATTACCCTTCATGCATGATCCATACAATAAAACACTGCTCCCTATCTTCTACAAGGCATGCAATGCTGCACAGAGAAGTGTTATCTTTGGGCAGCAATACCTGAGCAAGCCTGGGTCCTGGAACATGTTCAGCAATCTAGCAATTATGCCAAAATAAATGAATAAAACCCCACCTCCTGTGGAGTCTGTTTTGCTTTTCAATGTTAAAGTGCCTTGCAAACCCAGCTAAACTGCTCCTCGGGGCTGAAGTACAGCTTCCACATTCTGCAGTGCCATGCAGACATAGTAATGTTACTTAAGGATACCGTTTTAAGTACAGACTTCAGAAGTATTTGCTGAGAATTAATCAATCAGTTTTCCATATTTTTCCTGCATACCAAAATTTTACCCAACCAGCCAAGAGATCAATGGTTCATCTCCCTAGTTCAGCAATTTTGCTGAAACACACTTGAAAAAAAAAAATTGCAAAGTAACTTTTTCTCACAGTGGGAAGCATGTTGTAGAGAACTGAGTTTGCAGGATCTAGATTCTTAAAGAACTATAAATGCCTTGTTTTGAAATTATTAATGCTTCATGAGATGTAATCATTTCCATAAAGGCAATGAACTGTAACCCAAAATGGAAACCAGAAGCTAGTTTCTCTGATCAACAATATAAATGCTTAACAATGACAAAATACTGTGTTTTCAGTAAATTCAAAATGAACCTATTAAAATTTAAGTATGCTGTGCCCTGCAAAATTTTGATAATTACTTAAAAGCAATCTTTTTTCCTGCAGCTACTGAAGGAAGAGTTGAAGACAATTTTATTTCCTTCCTAGAAGTATCCCAGAGCTGACAACAACTTAAAGATAAGGGTTTCTGTAGAGCTGAATCTATACAGTAAGTTAAGTCTAGCTTAACTGAACATTTTCAATGAAAGGACACGTTTAAACCCAAGCATTTAATTTTAATGTACTACTTCTAAGCCAGAACACTTCCTCTTGTATGATCTTGAATGTGGCCATTGCTACATATATTGTCTTCCTTGTAAATTCATCATCTACTTGAAACAGTGAAATGCACACACAGCACAAATCTACTGCATCTGTCAGTGCTTATGTACAGAATTAAGAACAGTGCAAATACTAGCATTTAGCCATTCTTGAACTACGCTATTGCTATAAATGCAGAAGAACAAAAACCTATTCTGTAAGAGTAGTGATGTTCCCAAGCCTAATTTACTGTAAAAGCACCTTCAGTTGGTTTGCAGAAATCTACCATATCTTAAATAATTTTGGTTCCTTCAAAACCTGAAATTTTGTATTAACAAAAACAATCTGAAATTATGGAGCCACATATAAGCACCAGATCATTTAACATTTACCATGCAAAAAATTTTTGTAAATAAACTGATTTTTAAATCAACATGAGAGACTATTCTACCAGTTCTCAATAGTGAGCTTCCTAACACATTTGGAGTATAACCTCCTTATTTAAAAGATGAAGGCACCTGACTTTACCTCTGAAAAAAAAAATCTCACTTGTTCAGAATTTGTAAAAAACAGGAAGCTGAGGGCTGAACAGCTCACTGACCCTACAACTGGACAGCCAGTCACCCATGGAGCAGCAATCTTGCATCACAGGATATTAAAGCTTGGATTTTTAATGTAGACTCTTGCTCTTCACACCAGAAAGACATGAGTGCGGCTATAAACTGCAAATCAACAAAAGCAACTCTACTACAGTAAATAGAAGTTGGAGAAAATATTTTCTTACCTGAAATTACAATCTGAGAGCAAGTCTGTAAGGAATAGCCAGACCCAAAGCGTGTCTTGTTTTTAAAAAGAACTATTACAGTTATAACAGCCACAGACAGGTGAAGGGAAAACACAACAAGTATTGTTCTCCAATCACCAAATCAAATCAGGAAGGTTGGAGCACAGCACAAAACCCTGGACCAGTGACTAGGCTCAAAATTTTATTAGAAACTATCTACGCAAGTTTGATCTAAAGAATTTACATTGTGTTAAAAAAATACTTAGATTGTGCAATAAATAAAGCTATTTCCCATCTTCTTCCCAGTACCACTGCTTCCAGACTTCAAACTACACAAGACACAGCTACTTTCAAAAGCATGCATGTACATGAAGGAGTTGAAGTTAATTGCATTTCAGCACAGAACAGAAGTCCTTCAGTTAAGCAAATCACTCTTCAGTCTGAGTTCAAAGTTTAGAGCAGGAGAAGACGGAGAGATGCTAAACATCTCACATGAAAGCAGGGAGTTTATGTAATACTAGAAACTGCAAACTATGTAATACTAGAAACTGCAAACTAGTATTAGGTTCCCAGCACCCACACACTTATAGGTTTTTTGTTGAACATTTGTTTAATCTCTAAGTTCTTTAATTTCAAAAACACTGAATGACCATTCATGACATGAATAACCCTTTGCGGGCAAGCATTCTCAAACTGAGCAATGTTTGTTTTTCAAGTATCTTGACATCAGCTCTCAAGCCTGACATGCAGTTACTTGTTTCTCTGTGTCTAGCTCCCATAAAATAAAAACTCATGGAACTAAATTCTTTATCTCACTTCTTATTTCTTCACTGGTTTACAAAAGATAATGTAAACAGTACTTCTAAACTCAAAAATATACTAAATTATAAAAGGATGACAAAATAAACCCACAAACAATAGTAAACAATTACAAATGTTTACAGTGCAGGGCATGATGGAACCCATAACATAGATCACATGCCACCACACTTAAACGGTTTTAGAAACCTTACTGAGAAAGCAGAAAGCAATGCTACTACAAGAAACAGTGCTCTTATACAGAGAAGTTATTGCATATTTATCACATTTATTTGCAACTCACATTAAGGCTAGATTTACTAAAATCATGATATATGTATAAGCCCCACTTTGGGTTGCTTAATGAAGCAACCAGTTTCACCAAGAATTAAAAAATGACCCAGTGAATATACAGGGCAGCCAGCATGTCCTATTCATAGGACATACTTGCTTCATTCTGAAGATTTCCTCTGTTTGGGACGTGATTTCCCAAACAATTGACAGAAGCTCCAAGTTCACTCTTTCATCAATATCCCCCTTGTTTCACAGAGCACTAGATGAAATATAACTAACTCCTCTGAGAAGTCAACTTACTTATTAAAGATTTCCACAGCCTGATATTTAATCATGCCTTCAAAGAGTCTTGTTAACTCCACAGGCAGTAGCAGCCTCAGGATGTGAATAAAAATTTCTGCCTCACCATGAGTAAAGGCACTTTTGCTGGGAAATCACTTACACTAAAGAAGTAACTAAAGATTAGTTTTCACCTGAAGCTGAATAACAACCTCCTCCAGCATTATACCACCTTCTCAATTACTGTTCTTTGCCATTTACTGCTTTGAACAGCCTTTTTGATAACTTTTTTAAAAAAGGAAACAAACAAAAAAAAGCCAACAACAAACAGAGACAAAGCTAGATTGAACTATTTTAAGATTTGGTCATGAAAAACAAGGCCCTCAGGACTCTTGTCTTCCAGGAGGAGGAAATGCTGCAGTCCGTTTCTCCTGTTGACTAATACAGAAGTCCAGCGTTCGTATCACCAGGAGTATTGCAGCATTAGAGTCCCAAATCACCTGATGCCAGGCAGATAAATAAATGAGGAGATAGTTCTAAAGCTATTTCTGCAGAGAAGAACTAGGTAACAGATCAGGTAGGGCTGATGAAGTAGGGTGGTTGAAGGAAGACCAGGATTTCATTTTTGGATGACACATGAGTTGCATAAAGACCCAGTGCATGAGCATACACTGTTGTCAGACAAGGGCATAGTTCATTCAACCTATGAAATTACCAATTACTCACTTTTTTTTTTACAGAAAAGTCCATTTTTAAGTCTGGGACAACATGCTTGCTACCACAAGCTGCTGTGACATGATCTCAGTGCATTTCTCTCAACTGCAAAGCACAAGTTCAAAACCCCTTTACTTGAACCATGAAGGTGATTCAACAGTTTGTCACCTCAACTCTTACTGTTTGTTTCTCTCCCCCCACATCCCCATCTTTGATACTTTTACTAAGAAAGTGTTGTAGCCGAAAACAACTGAGACTACATCATTTAAATGCTAACTGCAAGTGCAATTCAATACTACTGAATATATAGAGCATACACTACACAAGAGATCTGAGGACAACAGCACAGAATACAATACTGGATACCCTTAGAATAGTTACCGCAACCCTGCTTAAGCCATTTAGTGTCACAAAATTACTCCTGTTATCCACGCACCTGCCTTCCTCCTTGGTGAGATCTACAGAGGCTTATTTACATTCACTATAAATTCTACACAAGTAACCTCTCACACACAAAGTTTAAGCTTTTATGAAAGCAGCTGCAACTGGTATAACACAAAACTTTGCAACTTCTTCTTACCCAGCTGGGCACAGTGCATTCCAGTTGATGCTAGACACTTTGAATGGCTAAGTTCTACCCAGTTTGTGTATCCTTACTGAAGACAGAGGCAGAGTAGGTACAAGAGGTAAACATGCTATAGATCTGACTCCAAGTGCTACTGATCACCAGCCAATAGAAACTACCAGTGTGAAGGAGTGAAGGTATTTTTGGGCAAGCAAGCGGGACAGAGAAAAAATGACAGGCTGAGGCTAGGTTTGAAATGTGTAACTTGGGTTTCAAAATCACTAGGACAGAAGTTGTCTGAGAATCAGTTTCATTGCCACTGCCGTAATATTGCAATGTGCTACACGATAATGACTAATGAGTCCAATAATTTACATCAGAGCAGTTAAAGTTTAGCAAGCTGATATACTCCAACAGTTTAAAAAAAAAGTCAATGACATTCTACAAAACACATGGCAAGTAAAAAAAAAAAAAAAACCCACAAAAAACCAAGAATGCCCTCTAATGCACAGCTAGGAACAAGTGAACTGAACACTGGAAAGGTACTTTTGTGGACAAAGGCTATACTGCATCTAAAGTGCAACACTTGACTATGCCACTCCCATACTGCAAAGAGAACAAACCTTTCCAAACCACCAGTCAGTCCCTGCATTGCATTTAAAAACAAACAAACTAAACTAAACTCCTGAGAAAGAGTAAGGCTGGATAAGAAACCCCCTCAATTGCAATAGGCAAGTCTGATTTTTGTTCCTAATATGTTTGCTGTCAGAGGTCAAAACTTTTCATTATGGCATCATGGTCAAACTTGAAACTCAAGAAAGCTCTTGATGAGAAAGCAAATTTGTAATGGCCATTGCATGCCACAGAATGTTCCTCTATATGTTCTGGCAGTGGGTCTTCACTGGAGCAACACATCTCATATGCTGCATCTGCTTAAAGAGAAAAAAGCATGAAACAGATATTAAACAGATGATCATCAATATGAGTATCAATACAAAACCATACCTCAAATATATATTCAATTAATATTTATAGCAAAATCTGTATGCCTGGTCATAAACAGAAGAAGGTAACTCAAAACAGCCACTTTTAGAAGTCATCTAGTGGCTAGGACAAAATTTAAAAGTCATGGCAATCTGGGGACACTTTCAATAGCCAGTTTTACCCACAGGTTCTGTTTTGCACATAGTTTCTTAAACAGGAAAGAAATATGGCACTGTTTTCTGAGCAGTAAGTAAAGGACCGTGTGACTCTCCAGAGAAGTCCAGTATCAACTGCAGCTTACCACTAGCAGGACAGAAAACCTTGAACCAACACACAATTACCAGCATTTTGTTGCCTCATATGCTGTTTTTCTAAACCAGCTTTCAGTTACTTTTTACTCATCCACGCGGTATAATCTGACAGTCTTAATAATTATGGAGAAGAATTGTAAAACCAACACGAAGAAGCACATGAAGTTAACCACATAGTAAAAGAAGGAACTCAGACTGCCTCAGAGAAATAGGGCTTTTTATAGCATTTAGCATACAAGGAGAAATGCTCAACCATCATTGATCAGGTGCTTTCAGCCAGTAAGACATGACAATGGATGAAAATTCAGACTGCACTTGCCTGTTTCAAAGTTATCTTGAAGTCTTCTTGGATTAAGCCTTTTTTCACATTTCTGGTTAAAAGAATTACCATACATTACACACTTCAGAAAGAAACAGCATTCTATTTTTATGTCACACCTCCTGATGTGTACGTTATTTTGCTTATAACTCAGCCTGAATTATGTCATGTTACTTTATCTAGTAAGTCCACAAGTCTTTCAGAAGCATGCAACCTTTTAATAGTCAACAAATAATTTTTAAAACACAGTGTTTTGGGGAAAAAATTTGAGTGTTTTCTAAATGTTTTGAACTGAAAAGGTCTTGCACATGATAGTGTGGAAATAAGCAGCACATGCATAAGCCTGTTGTTCAGTTGGCTTGTCCCAAAAAGCAAGGGGAATGTATTTGCAAACACGCTGCTACTGCCTATTAAATTAGCATGCATTAGAGACACAAAATTAGAACTCTTCAGGGAAGAGTTAACATTTTAGCCCCACGTATGTTGCTAGAAATATACAAATACAGAGAAAAGCATGGCCCTTTGCACTCTGTATGAATTAAGAGTTCCCCGGATTCCAAATTGTATTTGAAAATTATCACTGGGATATGAAATATTTAAATTTCAAAAGACTGACAATCATGAAAATGCAAATGAAACACCATGGAATTATTTACCATAGTCTGTAAAAAGCCTACAAAGTAACTGTGGGGTATTAATAGTTCCACTTGTTTCTATCAAGATCCTCAGGTTCCCATTACAGTTTTTTTCTATATGAGAAAATTTCTGGCCAGCCAGTTCTCTGACTTCTCATTATTCTAGTCTCAAACCCAAACACAACTAACCATTTCTTGCTACAGTGAGGATTTTACAGGACAAGAGTTTATGGTTTCTGCACTTTTACACAAAAAAAAAGATAAAAGGTAATAACCACAAGCCAGAATGGGAAGGACCTAGTTTACAACCAGTAAACAAGAAAAACTAAAGCTTGGACAAGCCAGCTGAGCTGCATGGAAAACTGGGGCTCACTGATGCATAAGAGCCAACAAAGTAGAACTGGAGAGCCATCAAGAACAGTGGTGGGGGGGAAACCAGGGAGGAAATAGAAAAGACATTATATTAGAAAAGAGCTATCTCAGAGAGCCTTCTCCCAGCCAGCAGAACTGTGGGGGCAAAGACACTCAGTTACTGCAAGGGAAAGATAATAAAACCAAGAACGCCATATTGGAATTTACAAACCACTGTAGTTCTACTGTATGATTAAAATTTATATGAGATTCTGACATTCAAGTCAAGTCTGCCTTTCAACATTTTTGCTAGAAAGAGGAAAATACGCACGTGCTTTACCACTTTGTATCTAATTTTTGCGTAACAGAACTCCATGCTTACAGTAATATATCATACACAAATAAGTCATGTACTACACTGACTTACTATGACACACTACAGTAGGCTATTACCTGACAGGAACCTGGAAAGCTGAAGGATTATCTACTTGAACAGCTGACAAATTTTCAACTACTAAAGTAAGACTTAATTCCAAAATACAAACTTTGAAGTTTGTATGCTTGTCTATAGATGTAGATGCACACAAGGTAAGAAATTTCTTATTTCTACAAATACATACCAAATACTCTGTTGAAATATACTTTTGATAAATATGCACTCTACCTTCTTTCAGCAGGACACTGGTGTGCACATTCATTAAGCATTACTGGAACCTGTTAATAAGACAGCCACTGCGTGTTTCTTACCACAGTATGGTTTTGCTTAACTGGTTGAATGTGGACTCCATTTGTTCTCTTCTTTTGGTTGTAAGTCTCTTGATACTGTTTTCTGCCGTTGCTCCTGAAGCTCTGACTCTGCCACTAAGTCCAAAATGTAGTAAAGAGAAGAGTTTAAACGGCAGCATTGAACATCATTGCACTGAAACTTCCTACTTACTAGTTAGACCTTTCCTCCAAATAACCTCAAAACATGTAAAGGGTATCTTTCGTACACAAACTGAACCACACTGGTATTAACCAAACATACACTGAAGTTAAAGATTCATCAGCAGTTAGTCTCTCTTGCAGTATTAACAACACTGAATTACACAATTCAGTTCAGTGAGCTCCCATACAATGATGCATATATACTAGTGGTATATTTCAAAATGGTGCAAAGGGGGACACCAAAATGGTGAATAGCAATTGCTTTCTATACCTGAAACACCACAATTACTACCTGATACCCACCACCTTTAATGGCAGAAAAGCCTGAGAATCCCCAAGGTGGTTTTTTTCTTTCCCATGTTTTTAATTTTGCATGTTATGGTAATAAAAGTAAGTATTTTCATTGCAGAGAAGAACTCACATGAACAAAGACACCTGTTTGAAATAGCCCAGATGCATGTTTGCCTAAGAAACAATCTACCTTTATTTTCAAAGCTTCAGACATCTCAGGATGATTATATGGCTTCTGAGGCTGTTTTGGCTTCATGTACTGCTCTCCTGAAAAGCCCTCTGTAAACACCTGCTGACTACAGCGAAGTTTGGATCTAGTACGGGAAAACAGAGTTTACAACACAACTTCAAACATATTGACAGCATAATAGAAACATTAAATAATTTTCTGCCTTTTGAGAACAACCTGGAAGACAAGCTTAAGTAACCAGTGTGGAAACTGTAATAATGTTCACTGCATTCACAGAACTTCATTTTGCCTGCTGGTAGGAAATCTGTGTTCTTCACAGTCAGCAGGACAGGAGGTCAACACTGGCATTTGTCCTGTTGTTGTCAGTGTTGGTGCTGACCCAACTCGAATCACATAGCCTTCTCTTTGGAACTACAGGTTTTAAAGTTTGCTCTACCACTTTCAGCTCAGCTGAATCAAAAAAACAGCAGCAATTGTTTCCCTGGTGACCCCTCACAGGTTTTATCTAGCTAGCGCCTTCTGATAGTACTTTACAGTTCTACTTTAGAAAGTCCCGTTTTTCCTCTGTGGAAGCACCAAAAGTATTTGAAAGTTATCTACTTGTTTTAGCTTATGTTTTTTGGATTCCCATAGACAGGACTCAAGACGTTATCTCAGTTCTGACATGTGAGAGTTTACAAAAAAAACCTTTATCTTATCATGTCATTAATTAACTTCTCATCCTATTTATAGTCCCATAAGATATGCCCACAATTTAATTTTTTTTATTAACCCATTCTATTATTGGCACACAAATACTCAGAGAAAGGACAACCAGCTTTCTGTGACCAGTTTTTTATAGGACATATATAGAGGTGTTAAACTGACCTGGTTCTTACCTAGCTTTTTCCAAGTTGGGCTTAGAGGGTGTGCTACCTGTAGATGAAAATCCGTTGTCACTATCTGAGGAATCTCCATTCCTCCGGGAAATCCATTCCCTCAATGGCCTGTGAGTAAGGAGAAATGCACATCTACTTACTGAAACAAATCTAGAGAAATCGAAGTTGCCTGAAAGGCACTGGCCTAGCATTTGCCTCCTCTCAAACATACCTGATGAAAGGAATTGCCATAAAAAATTTGTTAGGTGCCAAACCAAGCTTGGACTTTGGAGTCATGTCATTTCTGTGGCATGGTAGTTTGTCAATGGAAAACCACTCAATATTCTAGAAAAACAAGAAATAAAATAACAATATCTAGTGCTGTAGCCTTACAGAATGTTACAAATGTGTCTCAATTACACTTATCTCCCTTAATTAAAAAATTGCAGTGAAAGACTTTAATTAATGAACCACAAAAGGATTTTTCACAAAAGGTTAATTAACAATGGGGTAATTCTTCTTACTTCAACTACAGAGTAACAGATGGTAGAGCACATACTCATTGCAACATACAGCACCTGAAATAGGAAAGGTATTATCCAGCAACTAAATTCTTAACAAGGGTTTCAAAAAACAATCAACCAAAAAAAAAAAAAAAAACACTGCATACTGAACACCATAAATAAAGGTAGAGGCTTTAAATAACTTTCAAAGTCACTACTATTCTTATTTTTATTTAAAATGCCATTAAAACTACACCACCAACACTAGTTCAGAACTTATGGGAAAGAATGGGATTTACTTTGCAGAATAAGTTTTTGATTTTGTTATAAAGGTAAGAAATACGGGTAAAGGATAGGATTTGTGTTATACTTTATACATATACATAGTTTTAAATGTTAAAACTATACTTCACAGAATGGGGAACAAAATCAGGAATTCTGAATATTCACAGTGAGTATAAAAGCCACATGAGCTTTTCTATTGCAGAACCTAGCCCCAAAACCCCAGGTCCACAGAAGATGCATATTATGGAAAGAAGTTGCAAACTAAACAGGTTTTCAATATAGTTCTACAGGGAATACAGAAATGGCATGCCCCATTGTATTACATCAGATGGAGACTGTCCTTCAGTAGTCAGTCAATAGTCTCCCATTGTAAGAACTCTTCATAACCCCCATGCCCATGATCACAGTTATACACAGGGAGGTATTTACCATACATTTTTAAAAAACCTCAAAGTTCATCTTCCTTTACTTCGTATTTTGAAAAAGAGGTCTCTAATGCAGGAAATTAAGAGATGAACAGTCTAGTCAACTACAAGCACCTTTTCCTATCTATAAAGCCAGATGCCCTGTCCAGTGGTACCATCTGCATTAAAGTATGTGGATAGCTGTTTTTAACTGAATTGCAATACAAAATAGTCAAACTTCAAAGGTTATGTGTACCAGGAACGAAGTTTCCAACAAGTCTACTATACCTTTTAAAAGCCTAATGGTACACAAACCATTCAAAATAGTTCCCACGTTGTGTCCCCTTCCCAACATCCTCCTTAAAATACAACATTCTCCTCAAAATAAAACATTCTGTAAGTCTGGATAGTATTAGCCATGAAAAAGGACACAAGCCTTCTGTTACGTAAGCTTTTGTATTATCACCAATTAATGATCACATCTTCAGAAGAATATATAGTTATATATGCAGCTATAAGTAGGAATAACATGAAATGATTAACACATACACCACCACAGAGAAAAGGAGAGAATTACACTGTAACAGCATGTTCTAATGTTGTTTTCATTATGAACAGAGACATCAGATAGATGGTAAAAAATAAAGTCTTTGCAGTAGAGTTGCATTAGCTTGACAAAACCCTACAGTGGAGAGATGCTATTTGAACCCAGCATTCGAGGCATTCATCATGCTTGGTGGGTTCTTACAGATTTTCTGTAATTTTACAGAATTAGCTTTAAAACTCAAGCTCCACAACAAGGTTCCTACAGATTCAAACAAGATAACACATACCCGAATTTCCCTTCTAGTTTTAGGGTTGAATTTTGTGTTCTTGGGAACTCCTGGAATGATGTACAGCCGTGCTAACTGATCATTAATTCTCAGCTCAATGTATTCTTCTTTGCAGATATAATCTTTTATGTCAAAGCCAGTTTCTTCAAACACCTGAGAAGCATACATATGAAATCAGCATGTGTATTCAGATTGATCCTTTCAGAACCTACCATCACCAGGGAAGAAATTACTATTTTTCAGATCTATCCATGAATGCAGGCCACTGCTGAGAAAAACAAGTCTTTACACATAGATATATTTTCAATAACAGAAAAAGTATCTTCCCCAGCCCTTGAGTTCTGCAATGACAGCCCACTGCATCTGTAGCTCAGGTGTTTTTCCACTCTTTGGCAAGTAGTTTGATACTGCATAAATGATGTTCCACACTAAGAGATCAGTAACTGCCAACATGGAAGTGTATTTCATGTAGGTCCATCACATAATAGTGCAATGCTAAGATCTAACACCTCATTTTGCTTTTCCAAGTCTGTATTAAATATATGAGTGGTATGGAAAGCACCACCAGGGAATCAGAAATACTAAATTTTTCATTCATGTATCTTTGACAGGTATATTTAAAAAAAAAAATCCATTATTTATCAGGTGCTGAATCAGTCCAACTGTGAAGAAAACTATTGCACTCCTTTCCCCCATATGCAAGAATAGATTTTTTACCTGATTTAGGTAAAGAGATACCGAAGTAAAATGTCTTTTCATTCAATGGATATATCCTGCTCTCAGCAAAATTTCATTTATTTAGCTTAAATTTGAGGAAATCATGCATAACTTACCTCTCTAGCAGCACAGTCATGAGGAGCCTCTTCCTTATTTACTTTCCCTTTTGGAAATCCCCAACCAGACTTTGCTAAGTAGCCCTGAACCAAAAGAACCTGCAAAATACAAGGGAATGCAACTGTCAAACACACTATTCTAATTTCTATTAAATGTCTTCCTTTCACTGTCCCATTAGGTTTTCTAGCAAGAACTCCATAATTTTTAATGGGATCATGCAACTCAGAATAAAAAAAACTGAGTAGGAAAGCAAGTGGAAGTGTGTGTACTGTCTCCCATATTATATTTCTGTACACACTCAGTGTCTAGTAACTGTCAGGTCTTTGTGAATCTTCAGTACCTTTTTTCTCCAGATGAAAAATGTAAACAACAAAAAGGTTACTTATGCCACCATATGCCAGCCTCCCTTCTAGCCTTTCACAACTATTTCCATACTTACATTTTCAAGTGTCTCATCAAGAATAATTGCACCATAGGTTGGCACTCCCATTTTATACTCTTTCCACTCATCTAAAACCTTCTGTACATCTTCACCTTGAGGCAGTAAAAAAGGGCAGTGATTGAAGAGTACAGCAGCCCGTTAAGGAAGATAAACGTAAGCATCGAGTTTCAAATCACACACAGACATACAAAAGATATACACTCCACATTTACAACAATCACCTTCCCTTCCCTAAGTGCTTTTTCTTGGAAGTAAAAAATATTATGAGCGATCCATGACCAAACTCTAATGGTCAGAAAGTGGCAAGTAATTTGGTAATTCTCATACAAATTTAAAGATTAATTTAATTTAAAAAAAAAAAAATTAAAGAAAAAAGAAAAAAGAAGGTGCAAGGCTGTTTGTTTGAAGGACGCTCTCCTTTAATTTTTAATAAAAATTATCCACATAACACTTATTTTGAATACATACTATTCTTAAACATATTTTTTTCATTTTGAAAGACAAAAATAGTTGTGTCTCCTGCTTGAAGTGGAGATAAATTTTTCCCACAATCAGTTGTCAGTCTACAGTACAGAATATGTACCTAAGTACCTACTATGCAAAAAATTTATTTTCAGTGGCATCAAGTTACAGAGTCCGAATTCTAATGCACTTAACCAAACATCACCATGCAGAGAAAAAATTAACAACCTTTATAACTCTAACACTTTGAAAACAAATCTACAAGTTCTTAAGTATTAATATTCTATATTACACATAAAATTATACTACCAATAACAAATATTCCATAGTAGAGTACTTACAAATATGACATTGCAGCAGAACTAATACTTCAGGCAAATGTGAGCTGAAGAGGGATAGGTGTATTGATGAATGTTGTATTTTTCCTGCACTGCCTACTGCTACTAGAGGAATTCTATTGGTCTGAAAATACATTCATAATTCAAAACATACCTAAAATAAATTAAAAACCCTGCATAATATCAAGCAGTGGAAAGTTATCGTATGTTTACAGTTTATTGTTAAAATAAAAGCTTTAGTGTTTCAAAGTAAATCTGTTATCAAACTAACAGAGAAGTATTTTGGGTAGTGAAAACACAGATAATATGAATGTTAGAAGCAATACTCAAATCCCACATCAAGAACATATGGGAAAAGGTTAAAACACTTGCTGGATGAACATAAGGAGTTTTTCTCCAGTAAGGACTAGATAGTGAATGCTCCAGCAGCCCCTGTAAGCAATGAAAAAAAGCAAAGGCCAACCATATGAATTCAGTAAAAATGAATACTCCCCCCTAACAGAACTGTTTCTAGTAATTCCAACAGATACATACCACTGCACATACCACATAACACCTTCAACTATTTTAAGATTTATGTCACTATTTACTTGGAAAGCAATTAAATTAAGGAGATAAAACACCAAGAAGAGCTCCAACAGCTCATCGTTGAAAACTAGATAGTCTGCCTAAGTGCAACCATGAGGAAAAATCCCCTACAATCAGAAATTACCTGTTCTTTACCCATCTGAGAAACATCTGTTTTGTGGATGCCACAAAATTATAGAAGCAACAAACAGATAAAATTACATACCTAGCAATACTAACCTTTCATCACTAACACATGAACTGACATTTTCCTACTGGAAGTAGGAAATGTCATTAACAATATTCAATTTGCACTTTATCCATTGAGACAGTAACTAATAAAAAGGATATCAGCTTTAGCAAAATCTCTTATCCCACACTGAGGTAATCCTGGTGTGTTTTGCATATAGAAATCCAGATAAAACCAATGGGCAAGTTCAATCTGAAAACACACTCTGATTGCATTGTCTCTCTCTTCACTTGGAATGTGCAAAATAAATCGGCTGTCAAGAAAGAAAGAAGACTAAGATTAGCCAAATCTATCAATTTAAATAAAACTAACAACGAAAGCTCATTGCAACAGTAGAATTCCTGACCCACTAGCACAGAGAAAGCATCAGATCTTCCTGGCGACATGGACAGCAAAAGGTTTTCACATCAGAGTAAAATACAGCTTTTAAAGTCAAAAAGGAGAATGGATCGTTATATTCTTTCACAGGAGTAAATTACAATGAACTGAATAAATTAACTGTTGTGAAAACATGGAGGGTGATGACATCCTACATAAATGGCTATGTTACAAAAATGAAAGCATTTTTACATGTCCAGTGAAGAACATCTGCGAACTCTGATAACAGATTTCACCGCATGTTTTTCTGGACACAAGTTAAACATGGCTATGTATGTTCACTTAAAAATATATGATCCTATTAGTTTTCTCAGTCTCAAACAGAACATGGGCAACTGATTCATTTTTCAAGTCTACTACAAAAACACAGAGACCTAGAAATGTAAGTAGCACTGTATGATAGTTTATTTTACTTAAGCAGAAGCTTTACTTATTTATTTAATTGCAAGGTCTTCAAGAACAATACAATTTTCTTTTCAGAAATTTAAGGTCATCCATGCCACTTAACTTAAACCATTTGGCAAAGGCCTTTTACACTCAAATCCTGAGTACCACCAGCTAAGGAAATGGGGTCAAGTTGCACCAGGGGAGGTTCAGATTGGATATTAGGAAAACTTCAGAAAGAGTGGTGAGGCATTGGAACAGGCTGCCCAAGGAGGCAGTATAGAGGCACCGTCCCTGGAGGTGTTCAAAAAACAGGTAGATGTGGCGCACCGGAACATGGTTTAGTAGTCACAGGGGTGTAGGGCTGACAGTTGGACTTGATGATCTTGAAGGTCTTTTCCAACTTTAATAATTCTATGGTTCTAAATTCCAAAAGCACATAATTTCATTGCTAGAAGCAGAAATACTTAGGACATCTTTACTTAAAATTTGACAAGTATAAAGTGTAAAGGGATGTCAAAAGTCGTTGCCTCTCCCAGGCACTTTGGCCAAGGACTGCGTCCTGCCTGGCTGTTCGAGCCCAGCCCCATGCTCCAGGGTGTCTGCCCAGGCTGAGGGACATGGATGCCACTATCCCCTTGGCAGGTTCACCCAAGTAGCAAAGCCCAGCATGCATCCCAGGGACACACACAGAGGACACTAAGAGCCAGACACATAGGCTGCCACAGACAAGATGGTGGCTTCAACAGCACTTACCTGCAGAACTCACGAACAACACAAGTACAGAAAGCTAAGTCCCCTTCCTTTTCTTTGGTGGGCAGAGGCAGAAGGTGCTAGCGCAAGTGCACACTTGGCACCCTCCAGGTTCATAACTACACGCACATTCTCAGGTCCTGCAAGAACCAGTGCAGCCCCCTCTGCCCACCCAACACCCTGCCCAGATCCCAGGCCCTCATACCCATCACGCAGGTCCCTGTCTCACTGGCTGGTCCAGCTTGAAGTTTGCTAGTGAGTTCACATGCACAACAGGTTTGGGAAGATAAAGACACTCATCTCCCCACCAGCGGGCACCAGGCACATAGGCTGCAGCCCACAGCCCTGCTCCAGCTGCTGTTGCTCTGCCCCTCACTCACAGTTTGCCTGCAGGAACCAGTTTTCAGGACACTCACCGTTCCTACCCTGGAGGCTGGAAGCTGAAACCCCCAGCCAAGTGAGCAGCTGGCACTGAGACATCCACCCTCACTCCAGTAGCTGACGCCCTATCCACTCACACATGTAGCTCTCACCAGTAGCTGGCACCTCATCCTTGCAGCACACGTGCTCATGGGGTACAGTGAGATATCCAATGAGAAAATTATGAAAAAAATTTATAAGAAGATCTAAGAAGACAGGAGAGACGCTGCACATCAGGCAACAGGCTAAGTCAGACAAGAGGAATGACCAGCCCAGTTTTACAGACATCTAACCCCTTATACCCTTTGCTGCCTACCCCTACTTTGTGCCCCCCTCACTCCCCTTCTGCTGCTGCACCTCTCCCAGCACGGTGTTCGGGATCCCCCCGATTTACAGCCTTAACAGATGCAAAGGCAAGGCTGATCTTCCTGGAAGTGGTGCTAGTGGTATCTTGATAGCCCATCAATTAGTGTGACTGGCAAGATGGTTTCTTGTCATTGTCTCCTCTCTTGTTTCCTTAGGTCTGTCTCTGTATATTTTTGGTTCTGATGTCTCCCTTTTTCTCTTGGTTTCCTGGAGGCAGGTGCCCTCTCAGATAAACTTGCTGAAATGAACATTCCCACACCACCACATCAATTGGTGGCAAGGTTTGGTCCTCATCACCATCTCCCTTATTGTTCCTCCTCCAGGTTTGTGTCCTTGCAAGTTTTGTTCATGTCTCCCTCCTTTTCTTATTATCCTGTTGAAAAAGGTCCTTGACCAGATACCCTCAAAGATGCAGACACTGTCTCTTACATAAACAACCTTATCCACTTCAAGAACAATATATTCCTACTTGCCAATTTTCAACTAGCAATGCCATCCCCCAACTGCTCCTTTCTTTGTGGAGGTTCTATTACTACTGAAAATAGCCCTTTCACATAAAGCTGTTGTAAAGGTAACAAAATAAGTCTATTTTATTTTATAACTAGCTGATGATGTTTTCTTGCCTTACTTGTTCAGCAGTGCAGCTGAACATACAAACCTGAGGACACAATGTGTAGAAGTAATGCCAAAGAAAAGAACATGCCAGCATTAGGCTTAGTGTAACAAGAGCAAAGCCAATTAGAACACTAGCTATTAATCAAAAAGCTAACTCCTAATTTACTCAGTGACTAAAATGCTAAAAGGCACCTATCTCCAGGTTGTACTAGCTGCAACTGCCCACATGCTAGCACCAGGGAGCTATAGAGCGGATTCCGTTGAGAAGAGGCCAGGGCTGGCTCCAGCACATCCACTGCAGGCACAGCTCAAGCCAGCAGCCAGGATTATGGTTCCTCTAAAAAATCGTATTTAAGAAAAGGCAAAAACTCCAGATAGGTACGGGAAGAGAAATAGAGAGTGTGAAGCAGCAGTGGAAACACTAAGGTCACACTGCAGCCTGTGGAGGCTCCCATGATGGAGCAGATGGATATTTCCTGAAGGAACTTCAGCCCACAGGATTGAAACCACACTGGAGCAAAGGGAGAGTATGAGGAGAAAGGAGCACCAAAGTGCTAGATTGACCACAACCCCCGTTCCCCATCCCATTAAATAGCCAAACTTTACCCGCAGCAAAATATATGATCACACAAATATTGCAAGTGAAACTTTGTAAAAGTTATATCATACCATAAACCCAGCCTAAGAACACAATCCAGACCCTCCCAGAAGTTCAGGTACCTCAAAATTGAGTTGCTTTAGGAGCCTAGAGACAGTAAACCTTTGGAGTCTTAGGCCAATCAACTATCCAGTTGAACAGTATTCGTCAAGATCAAAATTGACTACTACAAAAAGAAACCCAGTCATCCTGCACAGTACCTAAAAACTTAGAAGCTTTATCTCACAATTGCAAAAATCATATAATTGATGTGGTAAAGGTTAGCCAGCAATACTTCATGCTTTTTTTCAGTTTATTAGGTTCAACAAAAACAAACAAAAAAGTACAACCACACCTTCCCCTCAAGACATAAAAACCTAAGATACCAGCCAAGGCACCTTTGTATGCCTTTAGAGCTTGGAACAGCCATGAGAATTACCTGCAGGCACTAAAACAGCTGTAGCTGCCCCAACAGTGCAACAATTATTTAGACTAATTGGCTGAACTGGTTAGAACAGCTGCAAATTATGTGAGTACTTAAATATGCGCCTCTTTAAGTAGCCTCTGTGTGGAACCTCTCTGAATTTCTGCCTAGAAAGGAGCTGCTGTGAGGAATCTACAGAAAATGCTTCAGCTTAAAAGTAAAATCTAAACACATTTGAATCCATCAATGCATTATGTTAATGGCATGAGCACCAGCTCATGGTGGTCTTTCTGCCATGAGGAAATGTATCAAGCAGGTAAAATGGCAGATACAGTATACTCCTGCATACACAAGCTTATAACAACCAAGAGTTTTCTGCAGACTCCAGGCCCTTCACTTCAGGACAAAGGAAAATATTTCTGCCCACGAAGTGTAGAAGTCTGACACATTCTAGCACTCCCAAGATACAACTAAAACCAATTCTTCTGTTTTGTGGACATCTAAACTTTAACTTGGCTTTTTTGTTTTCAAATATACCAAAAAATACCCATAACACAATTTACAAAAAAAAAAAAAAATAAAAATCACACTACTGGGCAAGATTGACTTGAGAACTTATTTTGTTGTTTATGTTAGTAAGAGTAATGTCAATGTTTACCACCTCCCAACCAACCTTTGTCTCCAGTAACCTTTCCCTCTAGTACTTCAGTAGGGGTTCTTTTGTGGTAGTAAGACAGAAGGATTATTTCACTTCAGATACCACATCCAGTTTGGGGCATCAAATTCTGAGGATGATAGATGAACTAAAAGGTCCAAAGAGCTGCAGCACAGATCATCAGAGGTTCAGATCAGAAGGGGGAAAAGTGCCTCCTCCCTCCTCAGGAAAACAGAATCCGTGTTTAAAAAAAATGTAAATGTCTAGCCTTTAAGATAAGGAATGCTAACCATTTCACTGTGAAAGGACTGACAAGCAAGAGAGGACAGTTTCTGAATGAAGCTTATTCTTTTGGCTCTCCCTTTGCTATCTCACTGGAACATTCTCTTCCAGCAGATGTAAGTCAGTAGAAAGGACTTCCAGCCACTTCTTCTCAATGAAACCAGATTTCTGAACGGTAACACTATACCAATTCATACCTACACGCATCGTATCACCCTTACACTTCCAACTCTTACCTGTGCAAACACCGCAAATGCCGTTTTACCTTCCTAAACCAAACAGCATGGGCTGCTGAACACCGTAAGAAAAAGCCACGATCCATGTTCTGCCTTTTCGTCCCCAGTCCAGCCTTACGTCAGGTTCTGATGACGGTGCCGACTCCAGGGGAGAGCTGGCGGGCACCCTTCCCGCCCCGCCAGGACAGCTTCTACCAAGGTGGCGATGCCTGGGGCCGCCAAGCGGTGAGGGGGGTGGGGGCAGCTACCCACGGGGGCAGCTCCCCACACGGGGAGCCAGAGCGGACCGCACCGCACCGCTCTCCCTCGGATTCCTTCCAGCCTACGGAGCGCTTCAAGCAGCATTAAGCAAGGCCGGACCCTGCCGGCTCAGTGGCCCGATCTCTCGCCTCGCACCGGGCGGGTGTAGAAGAGAGGAGGGCGGGGAGACGGCGCCCGCCCCGCCCCCCACAAGGGACGGCCCGCCGCACCACAGGACATGGGCGCCCTCCGCTGGCGGGGGAAGGGG